>OX244262.1:11462265-11982570 GCA_945867215.1 Epinotia demarniana
TGGCCCTAAAACTCTACTCAAATATTTCAAAATATAAAAAGGTACAACCGTTTTAATATTGCTTAATAGAGGGAGAAAACGCTTCAGACCTGTGACGTTTTGTGATTGTTTCACTTAAAGTGCGTTTTGCGGAAAAAGGACAGAGTATACCATCCTTAAAACTTGGGACACTTATAACTTATAACTTTGTGATCAAGTACTTTCTTGTCTTACTTGTTTGTCCATGTGACTATATTTTAATCCTTTTTCGAAAACAAAACAAGATTATGGATTATTTTATTTAACAAGAAAATTCCGAAAAAAAAAACAAGAATTTGACAGTTGTGGTACGACTGACAGGTTCATCCTATCTGACAGGTTCATCCTATGCTGGCGCTTACTGAAGACTAGGCAGTATGGCCCATGGTCTTAGCCTGTCCGAATGGACGAATTAAAAAAAAAAAAAAACTATGCTGGCGCAATCTACAAATACCATCGCCCGGCCAACCCCATTGACACGGGCAGCCGATAGTTTACTCGAGACGGGCAATCACGTTACGTTCCGAACGCGCTTTAGAACAATTTAACAGCGAATTTTATATGGAAAAATTACAGTTGGTCTTACAAATTTTTAAATGAAAGGAAAAATTTGTAATTTCCTTTAGCAGCGTTACTGCTTCAAAAATAAATATTAATTACAGTTGGTCTGTCTTAACGCGCGTTGGATACGTTACATGACCACCCCTCTGATAACGTGCCGTGTCCGTATCAAGCCAGGAATCCAACTGAGCATAACAATAAAGTATACTCAACGTATAGAGGTATGTTTATTCGGAACGTCAATTATGATGGAAAATTCCCGTCTCTTTTACCAAAACACGTGTCAACCAAAATACGTTAAATATAGCCCAGACCACACAAAACACAATTTCCAATTCAACTGTTTTGCCAGCATCAAACATTTTGTTATTACTAACTCTCAAGTAGGAAACCTCTCGATTGAACCCATTAAACAAATGATATTATGGAGTCAAAGGAGGTCACTCACCTTACACGATATAATGGACGTCAGAAAATCATAATATATCTCAATTCCCGTAAATATTTGCTTTGAAGTTATACATTAACCATTGTATTAATGCGAAATAGTAAATAATTTGAGGTAGTACTAGAAATCCTTTTATATAAAATATTATAAAGTATTTAAGTCGTAATAGGTCCTAAATAAAAAATAAATTTTTGCTATAACATGTTTTTGCCGAATGAACCTAATTTGTAACTGGTAATTGGAAAAATAACTAGATAAGTACGATGAGTTAACTTGTGTAATTGATGAGTCCCTATGGACAGTTTTATGGTACCATCGAATTGGATTATCATCCGACTTGCATAATTGTATAAAATATCAACTCCATTGAACTTTCGGGAAGTTGGTCTTTCACATGTACCTTCCATGTAATATAACAAACGAATTAAAAAGCACAAAAATCACAACTAATTTGAGTTGTTACCTTCTGCTACGTAAGAATCACTCACTCTGTCCTTGTTTTTTTGGACTTAAGTAGAGCTTTCAATCACCGTATTTCGATATGTAATGGCATATAACAAGACCCACTCCTAAAAAAATCAATCCTTTAAGCTGTGCATCTGAAATCAAAGTTCACACGAATAGGTAATCAAGAATTCACAACCTAATCAACGAAATGGCATCGCGGGAAACTCAACGGCCAATTAACAGTGCTGCAAAAATTAACAACTGCAATGCGTTTGCAACACTGATATTATTCCATAGCAATATAATTTATAAGCCAGCTAAAAGTGTAAAGCGCAAAGTATTTACATACATTCACGCCCCTATCCCCAAAAGGGGTAGGCAGAGCACATGAAACTTGTGCTCCAGTACCACTTTTAGCATAAATGTGGGTATAAAATATCGACAAAATGAGATATTGCAGTGATAGGTTGCTAGCCCATCGCCCACAACGCACTTCAATATTTATTTATTATTAGTATCTTCTAAGACCTGGCCGCCCAGTACTCACTCTCGTTTACTCCGATACAAATAAACAGTGTGCGCCGTATCCCGAATCCTCAAGGGCATTTTGGTATTGACAGCGTATTGACAACAACTAACAGGTTGACATTATTTTTTGCTGAGGTTACACCCACAAGGTCTCGTGAGCGCATTGTCAGCTTTCCCGAGAACTTAAATTATTCTTCCATTTAGTGAGTAGAAAATTAAACAATTCAAAGGAATCACCGAGAATCTCATTAGCAAAGTTTTCGATCTTTCCTCCTACCGGTACATGCCTCATAATAATAACTTGTAATACGACACTTCTAACAAGTTGACAACTAATTGGTGTTTGCACTAACGAACTTAACACGGTGAATAAAGACTTACCCCCTATTTGTTAAACCTAACAAACACCCGTTAACTAAACTGTGTTTGTCCCTTTCTCACAAACACAAATGTGAACGTGACACAGATCCTTTATTTTGAAGCATTGGACCCGATTCTACGTGCACATGGCTTAATTAGCCTAAAACTAAATTGTCTAATTTTTAGACATAATTTAGGTGGCAGATTAAAAACGGCATATTTAGAATAGCATTTAGGCAGCTAAGTAAGTTGTATAGACCGCCTTAAATAAGAAACTTCAGATTCAATTTAGCGCTGTCATTTGATGATTATGACAGCTACTCATAGAACAGCAAAGTGTTTTAGCGACACCTAAATAAAATTAGGAAGTTTAGAGGCCACTGTAGAATCGGGTCCATTATTTTTGTTTCTTTATAAATTAGGTATAGTATTTTAAATTTTAATACTTTCGTGGTCTAAACTACATGCAATTCTTTCAAATGAAAGCAAAAATGAAAATATTGCATCTTGCCAATTGAATACGACATTGGAGGTCCAGCCTGCAAAACGACCGTCTTTAGTTTCAATATAAATTCGTGGCACGACGTGACATGGCGTTCGGCCATTAAAAAAAGGTTGGTGTTGGCTACTCTTAGCCGTCTATATCTACTTGGCCGGCAATCCCTATTTTCCCGGCCTCTGCGGTAATGTACTATTTATGTATACACGTGTTTCTTGTTACATAGGGCGAGTTGCATCGTCTTAAGATTACAGACTAATTAACGTTAAGTATGGCGCCGGCACGGCAGCTCTGTCATTCCAAAGAAACTTATTAATTTTTCCATACATTCTGAGTTTAAGGAACGGTGCACACTCACCCTTAAGGTTAGTTTGAGTTAGGTTTCAAATCTGAATGTATGGATAGTGTCTCAAGTTTCTATGGACTGACAATTGCTGGCATAATATTTACCGTTGATCTGTCTGTTATCGTAAGTTGGTGCAACCCGCCCTTAATCGCCAATGCTACATACATACATACATTCACGCCTTTATTCCCAAAAGGGGTAGGCAGAGCACATAAAACGTATGTTTCAGCGCCACTTTTAGCATAAATGTGGGTATAAAAGATCGACTAAATGTGATGGTACATATCGTGGTTTATATAAATATAATATAAGTTGCCGGTCACATCTTTTCGTGGAATGAGGGCAAATGTGAAACAGGTGCTCGTCGAAAACAGACCCATTCCTTCCCCCGCTAACGCGATTTTCATGCGGGTTCGATTTAGCCGAACCGCTACCTAAGATAAGGGTGAAGGTTCCGTTACCAACAAACGTACTTCAATCTTGTCCTTTGTGCGTAACTGAATTTATATCAGCATAGTAGCTCGACGACCGGTTAGCCTAGTGGGTAGTGACGCTGCCTACGAAGCTGAAGGTCCTGGGTTCGAATCCCGGTAAGGACAAATATTTGTGTGATGAGCATGAATATTTGTTTCTGAGTCATGGATGTTTTATATGTATTTAAGTATTTATATCTATTATATATATCATCGTCTAGTACTCATAACACAAGCCTTATTGAGCTTACTATGGGACTAGGTCGGTTTGTGTAAGATTGTCCCCTTATATTTATTTTATTTATTTATTTATTATAGTAATATTCACAAACCAAATGCGTTAGAAACACAGAACAACTCAACAGAGTTTCTTACTCGGAGGGACGGAATCGGTATGCGGTATTTTGTACTTTGACTTCAACTTGCAATGGTCGGTATACTGTCAGTATTGCGTTGACAACTAGTGTAGAAAATAACGTCAGATTTGGAAATAATTTATACCTAAGTAATAGCTGTTTTTTAGGGTTCCATACCCAAATGGTAAAACGGGAACCTATTACTAAGACTCCACTGTCCGTCCGCCTGTCTGTCTGTCTGTTCATCTGTCACCAGGCTGTATCTCATGAACCGTGATAGTTAGACAGTGAAAATTTTTACAGATGAAATTTTTCTGTTGCTGCTATAACAACAAATACTGAAAAACAGGATAAAATAAATATCTATTCATGAATTCAACGAACGTGTTATTTTGCCGTTTTATAGACAGGTAATGGTACGGAACGGAACCCTTCGTGCGCGAGTCCGACTCGCACTAGGCCAGCTTTTTTCTGTTTAACGAGTAATCATTCATTTAATAATCTTTTGAGTAATTACCAAAAAAGTTATTTTGGGTGAAATCTTACTTCCTATTTTTGACGCTGTCATAATAATGAGACGTTTCGTTTCTCAATTTAGCGATTACTTACGAAAAGTGAATGGAAAATCGAGTCGATTTTATTGCCATTGCGGTGCACTGAATTCGCCTGGCGGCGCATGCTGGTTCAGTTATTATGTAATTTGTTTTTTTTTAATAATATTTTATTTTGGTTAGTTATTCATCAATTTCATGGATTCCTGACATTTTACGGAAGTATCTTCTGAATCGAAACAAATGATTTCAATCCGGCAAAAATAAGGCAAAGCTTGTAAAGTGAATTATTAGAGCATAAAATACTCGAGAACTATTATAAAAAAAAACAATATTAATTTGTGTACATCTTAAAACAGCGTATTATAAACTTGAAACAATAACTAGATTCTAATAAAACGGACAATGGCAAACTTACACTGTTCCAAATGATAGACGTAGATAGTTTTTAGCTACGCTAGAAAAAATCTTACAAAGAGTCAGTTATCAAAAAATAGTATTTTATGCAATCGTTATGTAATGTATGCTTTTTCAGTCGAGTACCACGTTTAGCTCAGCCACGCTTGCTGAGTGGCCTAATTAAGGTACGAGACTAAAAAGCTAATTATATAACTATTGTATACAATACTTTTTCTACGAGTAAACTGAACTGATTAAACAAACTTGGTATCTATTGAAAACGAAGTGCAACCAACGGCTTTTTCTTTTTTGTGCGTTGCTGTCTATTTTACCTTTCGACTTTCTCATGACGGCGTCCTATTGGTCAAATACGTTATAATTCAGTAAAGGCGCCACGTAATTCGTCAATTTCATTTTAGTTGTCTCAACAGTTATGAAATGTTGAGTTGGGAGCTCCATAGTAAAAAGTATGTGATTTAAGTTTGGTGTACGAAGTCTTAATTCAAACATTAAGGTCGACGAATATAAAAACTATATTTTGTAAAGTCTGATTAGTGATTACGTTTTTCTAATGACTGATATTTTGTTGGAATTTAAGGTAATTATATAAAAGAAATAAATCATCATCATCATCATCATTCGCTTGTCCTTATCCCATTTACTTGGGGTCGGCGCAGCATGTTTTTTTCTTCCATACCTCTCTGTCGCCCGTCAACTCATCACACACATCTTTCCTGTTCATATCGTCTCTCACACAGTCCATCCACCTTTTCCTTGGTCTACCTCTTCTCTTACATCCCTCCACATTCATACTTAATGCCCTTCTAGTAACATGGCTATCATCCCTCCGCATTACATGTCCATACCACCGTAAACGATTTGCTCTCAGCTTTTCAGTTATCGGTGCTACTTTCAGGCTTCCTCTTATATACTCATTCCTTACACGATCCAATCTCGTCACGCCACACATCCATCTCAACATTCTCCATCACAACATTCCGCAACATGCAATCTCGTTTCATCCGTCATCTTTGCGGCCCAACATTCCGCTCCATACATGACGACAGGTATAATCGTCTTGTATATTTTGCCCTTCAGTCGAAGGGGCATTCGGTCGTCGCAGAGTGTTCCCGTAACCTGTTGCCATTTCATTCATCCTGCGCTGATTCGGTTTCTAACGTCACGGTCAATATCGCCATTACATTGTATAAGTGACCCGAGGTATCGAAAATCGGAGCAGGCCGGCAGCGTTACGCCATTGAGCTCTATGGGCGTAAAATTGGAGAGACCGCCGAAATCACAAAACATGTGTTCAGTTTTTGATCTGCTGATTTTCAAGCACACATTCTCCAATTTTTGCCGCCACTGCTCTAGTCTGCTCTCAACCCCGAGTCCATCTTCACCAACGAGGACAATATCATCAGCGAAGAGCATACACCAGGGCGCCTCCTCCTGGATGCCCGACGACAGAGCGTCCATTATAAGCAGGAAGAGGTAAGGGCTTAAAGCCGAGCCATGGTGTAAGCCCACCGCGACGCTGAACCTGTCGGTGATGCCAGCCGCCGACCGGACGCGAGTACAACACCTGTCATTCATAGACCGAATCAGCCTTACATACTTCCCTGGCACACATTTCTCTTTCAAGGCCCACCACAAAACCTCACGAGGAACTCGGTCATAAGCCTTCTCAAGGTCAACAAACACCATATGTAGGTTTTTTTGCGCATGTCTGTATTTCTCGCATAGTTGCCGAAGAGCGAATATGGCGTCTGTTGTACCCCTGCCCGGCATAAATCCGAATTGGTTTTGTTTTATTTCACTCTCATCTCTCATTCGTCTCTCTATCACTTTCTCCCACACTTTCATACTATGTGACATGAGCTTTACTCCTCTATAGTTGTTACATTCTTGTACATCCCCCTTGTTTTTAAAAATGGGCACAAGTAAACTATCGCACCATTCCTCGGGAATACTCTCTTCCTGCAACAACTTATTGAAGAACAAGGTCAGCCACCTAAATCCATCCTCACTCAACAACTTCCACACCTCTCCTGGTATTATAAAAGAAACAAATATAAGAGTTTATTAACAAACAATATTATCTTACTGAAAGGGGTTTGGGTAAATGTGTTCTATTTTTTTTTAGATGAGCGGCCACTCGTAGAAGTAGTTTATTATGATACTTGGTATATTATGACTTAGATCTATTCTAAACAAATATATTTTGTTATGAAATGTAAAACTCTAAAATGCATCGGAGCGGAGCCGAGATATTTGCAATGTATATTTCCGCAAGTCATATTGAAAACTTATAAACATAACTTAAAAAACTCGGGTCGGATATTTTTTAACGCGTTTAATTTTAAATATTTATGCGTATCAAGAGGTCCTCTTAAAGAACCGATTATCGTATTATTAAAACATCCTTGGCCGCTGAAAAAATAAAAATGTTTTTTTTTGTCAAGGTGTCAATAACATGACTAAAATACTTGTTGAAATAAATCCTTCTTCATCTGACTACATCGAAACAGAACTATGTGAATTCGTTCTTAGTGGGTTATTAGCTGGTAAAACAGTGATAGACAACGAATAGAACGTCGACTTATTCAAATGTACTGAATTGGAATTGATTTAGTATTGTAGAATCTACTGTAACGTATGAATGACCACAAATACACCATGAGCTTTAGGAGGATATTACAGTAATGGTAGAGTAATGTCGCCCAACACAAGCAATATTTTGCTTACCGGGCGACTCCATCATCCCTTACCTAGATCAGGAATAATATACCACATGTACGAAGTAAAGAAGTTTGTATTACTTCAACTTGTAGTTTTGTTGTCGCTCGAAAACAAATACCAAAGCGAATTCAATCCAATACACTAATTCAAGTAAACCATCCTACGTGTGGGATTACGTAATCCTTATAGGTAATGTACTAATCCGAACTCTCAAGTGGGCGGCTACAGTAGGTATTCTAGATAATGGTGACTTCGTGACTTGGCAGGGCGGGATCGGGTATGCGGTATTTTGTACTTTGACCTGAGTATACTGATGCTGTACAAATTTATTACCTTGTTACAGTATACCGCTGTCAGTTTTATAGCGTAGCGGGGCGGTGCGCTTCCAGTAGTACTGCTTCCGCGGATAATACTGCCAAGCACAGCACTCAATTAAATGTAGTTACGCAGGAAAGGATCGGTACTGACTTGACGATATTATACCGCCACCTAACCTACAAATCAGGAAGTCGCCTATCAGCCGTGCAAAATGCCCACTTTGTAGCATGTTATATACTGAGCAACATTTCCCCGCAAGGTTCTCGTAAAAAGGGATCTCCGAAAGGTCCCTCCGCTTCAGGCTATAAATTAACTTAACAGTACGAAAACTTTATCTACAGTTATATAGAATAGTTCCGACGAGGGAGCTACAATTTGTCACGTTTTTGTTTCGTCGTGCGTGTTCTTTGTGATTACATCTAGGATTTTGTGACTTACTTTAGGAAACGCTAATTACCGCCTTTGTTAAAATCTGGAGTGCGCAAAGTTCACGAGCTGCTGTCTTTGAAAAAGATTTTACAGCATTACCAGGTTATAAATTAACAGCTGTCTATCGCTATCACACTCGCTCTTGCATCTGTCCTCAAAAATGAACAGATCATTTGATTGTCCGTCTTGGGTATTGTTATGTAGATTGTTGCGTGATGAGAATATTCTTATACGAAACTCTTACTCACTCCTTATTATTATTAGAATACACAGTTTCTTTTAGCGGCATATTTAAATGGTAAGTCGATGAGAGTGCCCAATAATTTACGTAAGTTGAAATAATGCCCTAGATTACACAAATGGTATTTATGTATCTTAATTCAAATCGTACACATAACGGAATTGGCATTCTCATCGACTTTGTAGTTTGTGTTAATATCACATAACAAAAGTCCTTGAAATACGAGTGTGTTGTGCAACGAGATTAACCACTCCAAGACGAAAATCATGATAGTGGACCGAGGATAGTTGCTTCAAGATGCAGATACCCTATTTATACGAAAAAGCGGATGACTTTGCGTACCTGGTTGCTTACAAATGACGGCAACTGCTTGAGAAAGATCAGCCCTAGAGCCAGAATGGCTAAAAGCGCTATGGCGAATCTTCACAAAATGTGGAACAACGGAAGCATTCGTCGAGGAACAAAGGTGCGATTGGTGCAATCATTTTGTACGCCGCGGAAACTGCGTAAACAACCCTGAACACAGCAACATCAATGCCTTTTAGATGATGTGGTGCTGGAGGAGACTATTGGGGATTCCATGGACAGCCATGAGAACTAATAACTCCATCTTTGAGGAACTCGGCATCACCAGGTGACTCTCGGACATCTGCCAGGAAAGGGTTCTTATTTGTTTGGACATCATGCGTACATTTAGGCATGATCTAGAGAAACAAATAATACTTGATTCTTGAAGGCAAACGCGCTAGAGGAAGGATTCAAGTGCGCTGGACTGATGGAATCAAAAGGGGTGCAAAATGCAGTCTTTCCCATGCAGTACACTTGACGAGAAATCAAACTGCATGAAGGGGTAATAGCATGCGGTCACGATCGTTCGCGCGCGCGATGAGGGCGTGTTGAGAGCGCGAGGCCGGCGCAATCCACGCGCGCCCTGTTTGAAAAGTCATCGCGCCGGCGCGGACGTCGCGCTGCGTCGCGCCCTGTGTCTGGCCAAGCCTTTACTCATGAGCGATCGACTAAGAAGGGAAAAAGAAGTGCAGCATACCGCAGGCGGTTTAAAATAAGATCATAGGGGTGTTTTAATGCCTGATTATACGGATTGCATTGTCATACACATTCTATAAATACTTTAAAATGGTTTAAAACAGTAAGTATGCATATGTGTATTGTTACCATACCTGTAGTTTGGATGCTAATATTTCACAAACGGAAACAAATTATTGACGTTCACTGCCGCTTAGACGCAGCAGTTTTGGGTAGTGTACCTACCTACATTTCCTATTTTTGATAACTTTTAATAACAAATCTCCATAACTTAGTATTACGCACAAAAGAAACTAAACTATTTGGAAGTCGGTAACAATGGCGCCAAATTAAACTTGAGTCACTGTTGTGCATGCGCATTTTTTTTTAAATCTATATTTTAATCCAAATTCCTTCCGAATATATTGTAAATTTTAAAGTCAGTCATTCGTTACCAGTTAGCAATATCGTATTGATGTCATATGATTAATTGTTGCAGTTAAATACAGATTAAATTTCCATATTGCAATTATTTTTAATGGTATACACTTTCAAATTAATAGCATTAATTTGAAAGTGAAAACCTACCACAATAGACGCATAACAACTGGGAATTGATAAACCGCAGTCAATTCCTGGTATGGCAATATTAACAGTTAGTACCTAAGTTGTCGCGAAGCCACTTCTGGTCGATCTCATGGCCGCGAATGAGTACCTATAACACTATAGCTCAGTTATCTGTATTAGCATGTATGCAACTATGAACCTACACTTACAGCTTGAGGAATCCTTTATATATCTGACAGATGAGCTGCCGCCTTGTGCGTATCAGTTCCATATGAGCGGTGGGGACCTTCGTCCCCGAGAATGTCCTCCTCCTCCCCTTACAGACATCCCTTAACCACACAACTGATGCTCCACCTTTTCACACGCTATTGTTCCCGTTATAATTACTCGGGTGCACCTTTGACTGATAACGATACGGCCTGAGGCTGAAACTACCGAACCTGAGACCCTGTTGTTACACTGGTTACTAATCCTCTCACACTAAAGAACTCCACGACTAAGAACTGTGTTATCGCCTGTACCTGACATGTAGGAAACCTTATTCATATCCATGATATACCGTCACACCTCCCAAATAGAATAAGACCTGTGGACGCACATAAATACATCACATCATAAACAGTCATCGTGCGAGCTGTGTAAGCACATTAACAGTAAATGTACCAAATCGGTACCTACAATATCATAGGGTGCACTGAAAGTGATTATGGAAAGAGCTCACCCTGGTTTTCCTCCAAATCTAACACTACAAATCTGCACTTAACTATTCGTACGCAATACAGCCGTTAGGGACTCTGAATCTCCGCCTACCCGTCAATATTGTTATAAAATGATTACTGGTCGGTGTTGCTACATAAAATAATCGGCTGTTTGAGACATGATTATTAACATCAATGCAAATACTATCGTGAATCATGACCATTCACGACATAAGTGAAAGCTCGTCGACTGCATTCAATACCTGAAACCAATTCCTAGTAACTACCTAACACATTGACTTAAATCGTCATGCTAAACTATCATTTTCATATGAATAAAGTGAATTACTCTATTGGGATGCTAAGCC
Source organism: Epinotia demarniana (assembly GCA_945867215.1). Lineage (NCBI taxonomy): Eukaryota > Metazoa > Arthropoda > Insecta > Lepidoptera > Tortricidae > Epinotia > Epinotia demarniana. Next base: position 11,473,638 of record OX244262.1, read on the forward strand.
CCTCAATTCCGGTTTTGGCGGAGCTAGTAATATTATGCGGTATTTTGTGCATTACGAAGGGCTTACTGAAGTAGACCAATCAACGTAGGTACTTGTCTTTGGTATACGGTCAGTATTAACCTTGCGCAGTAATATTGCGTGGAAGCGCCTTTCACGAAGTGCGCTTTGTACAAAAAAAGGAAGTGACCCCACTTTTACTGAATACCAAAACAATGAAACAATAAACATTTAAAAAAAATAATTTTAATTAAAAAAAAAAACATATAGATTTGAACTTGCATTATGATCTTTGGCACATGGAAGCAGCAAGCATAATAAATAACACTCAACCGGAGCAATGATCACGTAACTTGTCAAACGTTTCTTAGGACAATTCAAAATTCCACACTAATATTGACATTTCGATCTACTTGAGGGGAAGTCACGTAACGATTCCAATGAGCGTTAGGACAGTCCAACTGTAATTTTTCCATAAAAAAAAATACATTTAGATCTACCTGAAGTTCGTACAATGCGTAACGTGGTTGACCTGCTGGCGTAAGTACTAAGCGTTACGTAATCGACCAGCAGAGCACGATTTGTTATATCATGGCATAACATTCATCTTTCATGTGTCTGTCTTCAAGAATAAGAATGCTAGAGAAATTAAGCAAACGCAATATCCTTAGAAAGTCACCTTCATAAAATTAAAGGCTTGGCCAAACACAGGACGCGACGCAGCGCCGCGGTCGCGCGGCGCGACCGCGGCGGCATTAAATACATGCTAACAGGTTACCGACGTCGAACAGACTGCGTCCCGCCGCCGGGATCGCGCCCCGCTTCCGTCGCGGCTCGCGCCGCGCTGCCCCTTGCGTCCACTCGGCGCGAGCGCAGCGCAGTGCGGCGCGAATGCGGCGGCACGCTGCGCCGCGCTGGGTCACATCAAGGAATGAGCGACCCTCCGCGCGCGCATGCTGTATCCGGGCGCGAGTCACGCCCGCATCGCGCCGCGTTCGTTAGCGTCCGCGCCGCGTTCGTGCGCGCGATGAGGGCGTCTTGAGAGCGCGAGGCCGGCGCGATCCACGCGCGCCCTGTTTGAACAGTCATCGCGCCGGACGTCGCGCATCGACGCGCCATGTGTCTGGCCAAGCCTTAAGACTAGTTTCGCCGCCCTTCTGAATCACTTCCAATTAGTTCAAAACATGTTGCCAATAACAGTGACAATTATTACATGCGATACAATAGTACGCTTATCAAGTGTTAATTATAGGGCTACGATACTCCAAATATGATGTTATATGCTTTATGCTAGTATTTACGTACCTCCAAATATAAGGTGACTTAAGTCACCTTATTCTAACCTTACTACTGCGCAAATCTTATACTGACAGTATACCAACAAGTCAGGAACTCTGTGCGACATTAGTAAGCTCATGTAAAACTACAAAATACCGCAAAACGATAACACGATCTTGGGCGTCTTTTTTATGAGCCCATTTTCGCCATCATTTCTTAAATCTGCCGCGGGGTAGAGGGCCGTCGAGGAATAGGCCAAGGAATTGGATCTCTACGTATTCAGACGACCGGTTAGCCTAGTGGGTAGTGACGCTGCCTACGAAGCTGAAGGTCCTGGGTTCGAATCCCGGTAAGGGCAAATGTTTGTGTGATGAGCATGAATATTTGTTTCTGAGTCATGGATGTTTTCTACGTATTTAAGTATTTCTATGTATTATATATATCGTCGTCTAGTACCCATAACACAAGCCTTACTGAGCTTACTATGGGACTAGCTCGATTTGTGTAAGATTGTCCCCTTATATTATATTCAGATGGTCAATCAGGAAGTCACCTTGATGTAACAAAATACTGGAACGACCAGCCATATTTGAGTCTAAACCTGAACAATTGTAACATATTGTATCAATCAATCTTGGCAAGCCCCGCGATACGATCGGGGCGCGGCGACGTACTTAATGTGTCTTTGTACTACTTAATGACCACCGAATAACACAAATTGATATATAATTATGCTATTAAGGCTACGTTAAAGGAGTCCCATTTTAGTTATAACTTATCACAGACCGGTACCATGAAAAGGTGACTTTAATCGTACCAATAACCTCTTCTTTTGAACATTACTCATTAGTGTTAGTTTTTTTATTACGAACCAATATTCATCAAGGCAATGCCACATCCTTTTTTTTATTGTTATTAAAAACTGTATAGTTATCATCGTAATAAAACTTGTATCAAATCGCTTTCCAACGTTCTTTTGTTTTACACAATTTCCGATTGTTGACGATCGGTTTTTTGACCCAACAGCGTTCAATTTTGTCATTGCCTTGGTTAAAATCGCTGACGTATTAATATGAAAAATCGGAATATTTAAAAACTCTTAGAGAGAAAGAAATAAATTTTCTTGCCCATGTAAGTTAAATTAAATTAAGCAAGTCATATACAAAATGTCTTATTAGATAAATATACAACATATTTAATTAGGTAATTACTTTCAAGTTAATATGTCATTTGTCGAGTCATAGAATCGTTTATGGAGTATATCAGGTTTTCTTCCAGAAATCTCTTTTTTTTTTATTCCATTGGTAGGCACGTTATTGTCAAAGATAGTAAATACACACATATATAGGTTGTACATGTGATTTTTTATTGCTAATCCTTGTTTTTTTATTTTATAGCAGCCTTCTATTAGTTTAAAATTGACTGAAACAAACAAAAACAGACTAACATATTATCTGGTGGTCGTTTCGATTAACTTTGTGCATGTTTCCAATATTGATGCATTACGACCACAGCCCCATCCCTTATTAAGCAGTCCTAGGTTTCGACAATCACCTACCAGAACAAAAAGAAACAAAATGCTATCTTTACTCTTGCTACTTAAACAGCATAATTCAAATTAGTTAAGCCTTTAAATTGCATGAAAACCCTATAATCTCCACCACCACAATTCATAATGGCCGAATATGAAGGCGACAATCCCTGACTTTACGACGATAATGCCTCCCTTTAAGCCTAAGTACTCTACGCGGCGCTTACCGACAACTTGACTGTGTCCAGTGCAATTCTGACCTCTAATTACGTAAAGGTTTTTAGTGCGTCGGGGTCATGTTATACTAGATGAGGAGACAGGTTGTGAATAGCATAGCTGCGCGTGTAAATTGTCCCGGTCGGTTAGGTTCATGAATTAATTAAGTAGGGCAGTGGTGGAATCTTAAGATTAAGTTACGAGTGATTTAGTGAAGAAAATAATGAAGTTCTTATGAATAATTGGCTTATACAACCATTTTCCACTACGCTATGCAATAGAGGAGCAGTTGATTATTATATAGTTATAGTAATATTTTAAAATAATTGTTAAACATTATAATTCAAAACTGCAATTAAATGCTTAACTGTTCGCCTGAGTTGCTTTTCATGCTAAACGTGTATTTTGTGTATAGTGTGTTGTATTGACTAGATCGTACAGTCAGCATCATATAGTGACTAGCAGCCAAAGTAGCCAAATATATCGTAACACATCCTTACTCCTATAGTAATAAATAATAATCACATCCTTTATTTCAGAAAACATCGGGCCACACGTACACATTACACAAGAGCACACATAAGTTCGTTAAAATAATTAATTTAAATAAATAAGTACCTAAGTCACAAAGTCGATTTCACTCGAAAAACTACACTAAACTACAAGGTGCGGATAATTATTTTACATTCCTGCGTACATCGAATCTGGCAGTAATCATATTCCAGAATCTGCAGAGCAAGGACGCGCACCGCTTGCGCATAGAGGAATAAAAACGTGTTCAGATATATTTGGCTACTTTGGCTGCTACTAACTACAATACATGCTGTTTGTACCTACTCTAATGCTTGTATGTAAGTATGAAAATACGCCCTATTTCTTGTAATATTGCATATTAAAATACAAATCTACTAGGTAGCCTCTCAAACTCCCGCACCTTAAACGCAAAATAGTTTTTCCATTTTACTCTTTACGAATCCGCACCGAAAATCCGAATTTCGTCTACTAGGCCGCAAAATTAGGTTGCTTTTTCTTTGATGCCTCGATTTCGGGTGCTGAAAGAGTCCATTTAAGGTTAACGATGTCTTATTAGCGATAACGGCGCGATTGTTATTCTTGTTCTTTTGTCAACGAGAAAATGCAAAGGGAAATGAATTAAGAGCTTTTTTTAATTTGATGAAAACGCTTTTTAGGGACCACTTCTTTGTGGATGTTTTGTTTAGTTTATCGTTTTCACAGATGAAATTTCTCAATTACATTCCCTTTTAGTAGATTTCAATTATGAATAATGCGTCTCTAATTGTTTAGATAAATACATATAATATCGACTATTTCCCGGAGGGACAGGCAGGGTTCACGGATTTCCAATTTATTTCCACGACACCTAAACATGACATGTGCAAGGTCTACTCAAGTCGTCTCGCCATACAATAATAGTTTGGTTCTCATTTTAAAACGCCATACTGAATAACATGAAATTGTAACTACATAGTTTCTGTTGCTATGTACTCGTATTATTCAAGCTTTGCACTTCATAAACTCGTTGCTTGAATCAGCACTAAACTGTGATGTACCTATTTGCTAGCCGATGGATAGATGTGTGTGATGAACGTTTGACGTTCTGCGAGAAGATGGATGCATGACCGTCGTCTGTGTTATAATTATTATTATTTGTTTCTTGTATGTACATATATATATATATTTCTTTTGTTTCACATCGCTTTTGTACTACTGTAATGCTTTAAAATTTTATGGAATAAATAAATGAATAATTATGATACAAATATAATAGAAAAGAATGAAGCGATTAGAGACTTGGTGTGAAAAACGTTCTGCTAGCTCTATTTTTTTTCAATTTTAATTTATATCAACAGCTAGTTTCGGTCCCAGATATGGCGGATGTCATTGGTCATACAATGCTTCATGTAATTCAAGCATTTCGCTTTAAAATAAAAACCGAACAACATTTGTATGGAAAAGCGAGTGTCCAGGCGACCTACGATACCTATTTAACTCTCAAGCAGTTACTGTACAAGTTTAACTAAGCCCCTAGTTTATTATACATAGAATGAAACCCGGAAAACTGGGCATCAGGTAGCCAGTACTTAAATATTAAAAACATTTTTGATTCACCCACCAAGCGGAATGTAAATGAAGGGCTCGCTACATTGAACTAAGGCTGGGTTTATCAAAATGTTCAACCCTAGCGGAGCTTACCAGAGCTCGAATTGTAATCCGCCCCAGGGCTGCCACTGACTGAGTCAACAAGATAAAGCAGCCCCCATTCGTAAGTAAGTAAACATGTAATTCATACAACGCTGAGACAACCCTACCCTCCTTTAGTACCTAATTGTTAGGGTTGGGTTTCTTCAGATATATTTGGAGTTTAAGCTGTGTATGGAGTGTTTTGCATAAATAAAGAATTCAATGGAAATTACAAGGAAGGTTCTGAAATTTTAATATGACTAACAACTAGGATCTCTGAGCTGTAGAATTCGCGATCCTTTCCCTTTTTTTGGATTAAGTGAAAGGACAAAAAAACTATGGAATTATAGAACCTGCTCACAAAATTTCACTTTCGGCTGAGTAGAGGAGACAGCTTGACATCCGGATATTAACTAATTTTGGCACAAGCCGAAGCATAGAACTTCGTTCGCTTCGCTCGCTCGTTCGATAAGTCTTTCAAATCAAAAATATTTGAAGCAATTTCCATTTCCTTTAAAAACTACAACCCTGTTTTGCTATGGTTACGCGTTTAGTTAGTAAGCAATTGGCAGGATACAATAAGGTATAGCTTTCCCTCTGGGTCGGAAATTAAGATGGTAGTCGCTTTTGTAAAACTAGTGTCTATGCCAAATCTTGGGATAAGATGCCAAAAGCGGGTCCCAGGCTCGTTTAGGGCACTACCGGAAATAACGGTAACTAGGTAGGTAAAACATTATTGTTTACTAATACAAATACACATTTTCCTTCGTGTTTGGTTGCGGTTTGAATAAAAAATTAAATAATAAGCTGAAATCTAAGATAAACTTTTTTATTTTTCTTTACAAATGTCGTCCGGCCATTGAGACCGCTACGGCTGACATAATTTTATTTGCTCGAAGATTTTCGTCCGAAACTTTTAGTAACATTCATGGGGGTCGAAGTTGGACCACGTCCGTAGGAATTACCCATCGCTACCCTACACGTGACCCCTGGGTGGTGCTAAAAGTGCAACAATCTGGCAACCGTACTGTCTTTTCCAAGATCTCACGGTTCTAAATACTGATTTGCCATACGATAAATAATAAGTAACATTCGTACAAGTAGCGCATAGCGACTCTTAGCAGGGAATGTATTTGGATGTGCCGTCGTAGCGCTTTCCGCTACGCCACGTCGCAGCCCGCATTTAGAAGGTCTACACGATCCACGCTTCGGTAAGCTTTGTAAGTTTGTAGACAGGCGGAATCTCAGGAACTAGTTACCGGAATTCAATTTAATTTTCTCCCGTGTATATATTAGACTTTCTGGACGGACATAGGCTATGATTAATCCCGCGCGTTTGCTTACGTTAAGCAGGTCATCATATCAGCCGGAAGACGTCCACTGCTGGACATAGCCGGTCCTGCGCACAAACAGACTGAGGAATGCGTTTAGCAAATAGTTTACCGATAAACTAATTCGTGCAATGTATAGTTGTGATTATTTGGTCGACTTTTTATAATAAAGTTGCTTTTTACCCGACTGCCCGGAGGAGAGGAGGGTTATTGAATGACTACTCTGATGCAATTCGGTCAACTCAAATAACATCACGTATAGCAACGAACCCACAACCCCCCCACGAAAGGCTGGCAACGCACTCACAACAACACCTCTGGTGTTGCAGGTGTACATGGGTCACTTACCATCAGGTGATGCGTCTGCTCGTTTGCCTCCTAAAACATAAAAAAAGCGAGACGCCATACCAACACCGACCATGATCTTGTATACAACGCCTCGCCTTTTCTCTGAACATATGTTTAGCCAGAGATCAAACTCCCGCAGTTCCGCCTCAGGCGAGTTACCGATAGGCGGAGTGTACACTGGATGGATCCTACGGAAGACCAGTAAAGCCAGTATCATGCTGACTTAGGCCTATTTGACACGGCACCGAGTAATTTTTTCTTATGTCTTTGTCTTATAATGCGTGTTGTGTTGTGTCACGAAAAAATGTTTCATTCCGATTCAATAATCAATCAACTAGTTCCCGAAATATGAATTAACCGTTGCACCGCTATAATATGTAAAGCTGTATTTTTTTATTACGTCAATATAATTATGTGTTAAAATTGAGGTACTTCGGTTGGTTTATATCGACCCCATTTTGACGGCCCTTGTAAATCTTCTCCGATCAAGATTACTAATCAACAACGCTCTAAAATCATACATTGTGTTATGATAGGCTTTGTTGAAACCGAGGGTAGGTTGTTATGAAACTATCACAATGTCTCGGGCAGTGTAAGTAGATTAACTTAATGGAATCTCTAACAATAACATGCATTAACCCGGAGTATTCACAAAGGAGAAAGATGCCCGGCATTTGCAATTGTTTACTTTCTAAAATGGTTCGAAAATATCCAGTAGGTATCTTTTCTATGGTATATTCTTTTGCATGTTTTCGTTTGATTTAGGGTCGAAGGTTTAGCCGACATGAGTTCAGCTTTTGCTTAGTAATTGACACAAGCAAGCCAAGTGTCAAATTGCTATGAAAGTTACATTTGAATAATCTAATGTAACTTCGAGGAGTTGCTACTCCTAAAGTGTAGAGTTGAAAGTAGTATGTGTATTTGAAGAACGTAGATATACAATAGGTTTGACAACCATATGACAACTCATCGGTACCTTAATGTGGCACTTAGTCATAATGAAAGTACCCTTTTATTTATTACTAGCTTCCGCCTGCAACTTCGTCGTCTGCGTCGACGCAGGATTTTGTTATCACATAATTAAATCCAGGCTATAAAGTATCTTCTTGCAAAATTTCATCTTCAAAACATCCAAACTTCCGCATTTATAATATTAGTAGGATGTCACTCATGACAGCACTACTACGTCTAATCCCAACATCACCCCCCCCCCCCCCCCCCGTAACCTCTAACTCTAACTCTACTCGAAAATAACACGCTCAAAATACACCTACACACTACCAAGGCGCGGACACTCCGCGATTTACGTTCATCGCTACAAGTACTTGCTGGTGCCCCAACTTTGGGGAACCGGCATGTACTTGTAGCGATGAACGTCAACGTCGTCATCGACGACGTCAGAGGGCCATAACGTTTTGGCTGAGAAAAAAGTGCCTTTTGTAAAGATGAAAGGAGTGTCCCTTCTGTACTTGTACTATTTAAATCTATTCTGTGACACTACCTTATTTCATAGACATTAGTGTGTAGGTCGTTTTGAGCAATAGGAACGCTGCAATCGTTTATCTCATATTCTTAATAAACGTGTAATTTTGTGTACCTACATAGATCATTAGACTTGTAAGTTTGGTCAGAGATACGGCCAATCGCTGGTTGATAATAAAAGTAAGAATATAATTAACAAAAATAAATATGACCGGCTCCAATGTTTAACTACAATATAATTGCAAATATTCTATTTTCAAGCAAAATACCTAAACGAAAAACTCATGTTCATTTTTATTCAACTGGTGTTGACCACAGGCTTTTTCCACAGACAATATTTTTTTGAAATAAAAGCGGCTATTGTGATTTTATTTTAATAACTCGCAGCTAAAAAATTGACTTTATTTTGCTGCTACCCTGACTCCGTTTAACAATTATGAAATGTTTAAATAAATAAAAATGTATTTTCATAGGAGAGCATTCGTAAAACGTGTATACATCTATAAAAATAATCACAGTACATACGTCAAATGCATATGTGGTATATGGTTTAGGCATTCCTATTATATACCTGTAGGTAATCGAGTAAATTGTTCACACTGGTTTAGTTATCTAAAATTATATACTTGAAAATAACTACGACGATTGCGGTTGTTGTAGCAAAAAGATACAGTAGGTGTTTTTTTTCCTCGTTCACTGCCTCGCAACATTGCACAGCTATGGTGGATTTCACCCTAAATACAGACCAGTATAATAGTATTACATACAGAACGGACCCGAACCTCATTCCACCTACGCCTACGTCGGTTACCTTAGAGATTATTTCTGTGTGCAAAATTGCTACCTATGGTAAACGATTCTGCGAGAAATAAAATACTATGAATATAACTTAAATTTTTGTTGAAATTAATGGAAGGTTAGAAAGAATAGGGTTTTAATTAATACTATTCAGGCCTAACAGAGGCAAACGTAGTATTAATAGTGGCAAGACATCATGAACATGGCCATAAACCAAAGAAATACATATATTTTAGTTTAGGTATAAACCGAACAAACGTTCTCAATTTACACTCCGTTTCATGCCAGTAAAAAATGCGAAAATTGTGAGTAAATTTCATTTTTCCCATGACTTCAGGCGGGCAGGGGTCGCGAGCGTCGCGTGCCACGTGGCCGGTGCACAATAAAATGTTTACGATCGCTTTTCTGACTGCACTGCCTTGAAAATATTAATTTTACGATCCGTACGAATGCCCTAATAGGTAAATTGAAAATGCAAAGGTTTCCTCGTGTTATACCCGATACGTACAATGGCTGCAAACTGTATGCACATACGTCTTTTTGACAAAATCATTCGTATGGAAAACATAAAACAGTCCAATGCTCTTGGAATTGCAATAAAACGGGTAGGTAATGTTGGTTTTCCACATTAATGATGGTCATAAAATAGAAATAGAAATAGAAATAGAAATAGTTTATTCGTGACACATATACATAACTAAACAAACAAAAAAAAAATCAAATAAAACATCAATATTATTAGTGTCACGAAACGGCCGCAACTCAGCATTGTTGCTAGCGTAGCCAGCGCTGGTCTTCCGTTGCGACCATTCGGTGAAAAGTGCACGGCGATAACGACCCGGTTACACGCACGGATCACAATCACAATTACATAAATCCTTACATAACGTACAACTTTTTAAAAAAAAAAATAAACAAAGAGAAAGAATAAAAAAAGAGAGAAATAAACAAAAGTAATCAAAAATTTTAAATTACACATTTAAAATTAATCTTAACATTGCACAACGAGCAAATAACAGAAATATGTAAGAAACAAACAAAATGAGAAAAATGACGTAAGAAACAGACAAATTGCGAAAAATTTCGTCCTTACTACAAAAAAAGCAGACAAGAAAACTCCACAAGGACCACAAGTGCCACGACCACGACGTTTATGGGACACAAAATGCAGGTATGCCACTTTGCATCGCATTTCAAAAGCAGCTAGTGTCGTGCCTCAGGTTTTCCTAACGTCCTAACAGTCCTTTTTTAATACACCTATGGTTGAGATTGTATGTCGAACACCCTATGGACCAAAGTATTGTTAGGAGCAACTAAAGAATAACATTTATTTGTGTGATGAGCACGAATATTTGTTCCTGAGTCATGGATGTTTTCTATGTATTTAAGTATGTATCTATATAAGTATGTTTATCGTCGTCTAGTATCCATAGTACAAGCTTTGCTTAGTTTGGGACTAGGTCGATTTGTGTAAGATTGTCCCCTAATATTTATTTATTTATTTTTTATTTATTCATTTATTTGTCATAGCCTTACACACGTGATGATCTATTCTATTTTATCAACTAATATTTTATTCAATTGTTTGTTATTGTATCCAATTTACTTGAAACTTAGCATATTATGATATTTTGATGACAATGCTACGTTGTGGATTTTCGGCGAAGGAAAACATCGTGAGGAAACCGGTCTAATCCCAATAAGGTCTACTTTTCCCTCCGGGTTGAAAGGTCAGATGGCAGTCACTTTCGTAAAACTAGCACCTACGTCAAACCTTGGGTTTAGGTGTTAAAGCGAAGTTCCCGGGTTCCTTAAGGGCACAACCGGGAATAACGCTAGGAGGATAATGATTATATATTGTGATACTATCAAGTTGATTTGACGATGGAGTCGTAAAGTGGCCATAATGAATCCGAAATTACACCTGGCGTGTTATTTGTAATGTCTTGATGAGGGTTTGAATTTGAAATGGTTTACAATTGTTTAATTATATTTTTATATTATTATAGGCTGGGTCGTCGTACTACGTTATTTCTACCGAAGATTACCACTAACATCTCCCTATCTTTGTAACTACACACAAAGATACAAAGCTACAGCCTTATGTAAATAGGTTTTTCTTTTCTTTTTAGTTTATTTTCAAGAAGGTAATTCCACACTAGCTTTTAATATTGTGTAACAGATCGAATACCTATTTAGATATAAAAATCGTTTGGTTTTGTTGAAGCATCTAATTTCCGCATTGTATGTACCGATTTTCACGAGGTAAATAATGCAACTTATCCGATTATATAATTCCAAGTTTCAATTTTTGTTATTTATTAATCACAGTACAATACACTTATTTTTATTAACTCATTTTCCTGACGAAGACACGAGCCTCCCTAGAAAACTAACTCAAATACCCACGTAATACCATAACCTACCCACGGAAATCTAGTGAGTGTGCCAAACTAATGGCAATCTTATCAATCTAGAACGAAATCGGTGCAGCAGTTTCGCAAACACAATAAAAACAAGTATAGGTTGAATTCAATAAAAAAGTTACAAACAAGTATAAACATAAGACTCCAAAAGTAATGAAGGCGATAGAATAAGGAATCCGGAAAGGTATCTCAACAGCAACGAACCGCGAAGAAATCAAAACTCACAAGTCAGTTAAAAAGTAGCCGGAACCTTTAAATCCCTAAGGGTCTTAGTAAAGATTTCATCGCCTTCAAACTTACCTACATTCCGCACTCAACTCCTACGGACTCGTCTAGCACTCACACTTGTAAACAAAAGTCACAAAAAAATCGTCTAAACAAATCGAGATCGTTCTCGTGTTACGCGACTGGAGAGTTTCAGGAGAGCGCGACCACCCCGTGTGGCAGCCGGCTATCGACTGACAACCGTAACTGCCGTTTCAGGTTTGCCGACAAGCTGCAGCAGTATCAACAACGCATGCGCCCTGCATCCGCTGCCCTCAACAACCCAAAAGGCATAACCATATTCTCATCTTTACCACGCTTAACACTTTTCTACCTATGGAGGAATCTTCCTCTCGTAACATCTTGCAATCAACTTTTGGATACGGTGGTATTATGCTAATTTGTGTTTTACTCCGTTGTGATAAGTGTTTTTTTATTCGTTTTTTTGGGAAGTAAGTTAGTCACATGGTGAACTTTGAGGTGTGCTCGCGTTATCAATGAAGACGTGTTCAACTAGAATTCGATTAAGATAATACTTTGATCCGATTAGGGCTTTGCTGCGTGCAATCATAGTTCTTACTTAAACGCTCACCATTACTTTAAGGAGCTATTATTTGAAATATAATGTATATATATATACACAATTTGTATTCAGTTAGAACAATGCTATTTTGATTTAAATTATTTTCACCTCATTCATAATTGGCATTATTCAAGATATTGTAGGGAAATAACGACTATAAACTAATAGGATTTGATATCATGTATGCTTTAAACTCTTCACTGCATTTTTTCTGCTGACCTGATTTTATAATAATACAAACTTGCTTTTTTCTTTTATGTATGAAAGTTTTGAGATAAAAATATTCCACCACTGATCCAGTAACTATCCAAGAGTGCTAGACTCAGGCGAACGTGCCTGCGGTGCTAACTCCCTCATATTTCTAGACGCTCCGATGAAAAATGGAAAATGACTTGTAACCAATATTATACGTTATCCCATCTCGAGGCAAAGTACAATTTCTGTAGGTGAATCACAACCTAATAGAAACTGTGATCCTAATTCAATAAGGGTCACAGAAAAATGTAGGTATTTTAATAGAATCAAGAATCAAACATTTATTCATTATTTATTTTATTTATTTATTGACAAATACATTTACGTGACATTACAGAAACCAAAACAACAAATAAAACTATTTAGGCGACGAAACGGCGTGGCCCCGTTGCATCGTCGTCTCCGGTGTAGGATTCGGCAGATTGCCCCGGAACCGTCGAAACACTACACCCTTCGGCCAGAAGTCAGCACATGCGACGGTCACCTGCAGCGGCCGCGGCACGAGCACCACAACCGAGCTGAATAATAGTACCTTTAAGTGGTGGTGGATAATAGTCTCTTTAAGTTAAGCTGGACTCACACTGTGCGAGTCGCGATTTGAGAACACTTTTTTTGGTTCTGTATATATATATTGCGTGTAGTTTTGAATAGATTTACAATGTGTTAAATAGACCCTTGAGTTAAAAACACAAACTCGTACAGTGTGACTCCCACTTAACTTCAAGTTCCATCTTCATTTCCCCTTGGCACTGCGAGCGACGTCTTACATTTATAAACCTTCTAAATTTAAAAGTCCTGTATGTAAGAGCAAACTCGTGTGCACTTTACTATTTAAAAGAGGTTCTTCTTTTTTAAAGTAGTCCTGCAAAGATGTCGTCGAGGCTATATGTCAGCAAGAAAAATGGTAGAAATAACCGTGAAAGCTTAGTTATGAAACTCATGAGTATAAGACAATATTTCATCGTCTCTCTTTCATTTTAATTGAGAGTTTTTATGTGCAGAGGTGAACAATATACTTATTCCAAGGACTAAGGTTTCGGTCAGTTTAGACACATGTATTTGATTTCCCATAATTGGTAACTGAATATTTATTATAAAAGTGTAAGTGTAAGATATTACAATACAATACAATACTTTATTGATAACACCATAGTTACAAGTCAAATGGTTAATGTAACCAGTAATAACAATAATAATTATTAATTTAAAAAATCATTATAAAAGTGATTGATAATAGTTTGGCACGTATTTTTTTTATAAATCCAGGGCAATAATCTATGGCCCACACAAAAGCATAATAACCGGGTAAGTACTGTCATGTTAAAATGTAGAACACGGTGTCACTTCGTGGGTAAATCACCATCGAAACTATCCCGATAAATTAGAAATTACCAAAAAATACCTATCAAAATTTTAAAAATAAATGACACTTCAACGATTAGTTTTTTTTAAGTTGACGAGAAACCAAAAGGATTCTAAAAAAATGTTATCCTACCATGTACAGTCAAGTCAAACTTGCCAAATATATCGCAACACGTCCTTATTTCTATAGGAGTAACAAGGACGGTATCCTATATGATGCTGACTGTACAGATTAGTTTGAGAATAAAGCCTCTCACAGACAGGCGCCTTCTGCGCTACGGTGGCAGTCAAGTCGATAATAAACTTGACATATTTTTACCTAAACTCAAAATTTCAAGACCGAAACAGCAATTTACTTATTTTTCCATAAGTTGTGGAGTAGGCACGAATATAAAAAGTTGGAACTTTAAAATACTGTCAATGAGTGTGAGGCGTTTTTAGGGTTCCGTAGCCAATTGGCAAAAAACGGAACCCTTATGGATTCTTCATGTCTGTCTGTCCGTCCGTATGTCACAGGCATTTTACTCGAAAACTATAACGTGTATTTGAATAAAATTTTGAGGATAGGGGGGGGTATTTTGTTAGCCGCTACATAGTTTTGTAATTAAATTACTAATGAAACATTTTTTTAGTGGTGCACTCCATACATAAAACTAAATGACAAAATTTTTGAAGGGAAACTTCTTTAGCGGAGCTGAGCCCTTTTTGGGATGGGCAAAAATTGTTAAACTCGCGACAGATTTTGTGAGATTTTGTGAGACGTGACTGTAGAATTGGGAGAGATTCGGGACGAGGCTTGAGGCGGGGGGGAAAACCTGGGTTTGACTAGGGCCACATAGTTTTATTTTGTACTTTATTGTTAACAGTATAAGGTCGTAACACATTTTCCGTAAATGCAAATTCCATTTCGTTTTATAAAACTTTTATATTTTGCTGTTAGCCGATTCGCTTCATCGAAAACTGAACACTATTCGTAAGAGAATAAAGCTGCTAAACACTTTTTGCAATTGCATATACAGCAAATAAATTTGTAATTTTGTCCACGCGTCCTTTACTGTTTTGCTATTGAGCAAATTCGAATAGTTCGAATTTGGACGTTATACCTAAAGAGATAAAGCTTTGATAAATATTTGGCAATGGCAAAAACAAATTGGTATTTTATTTCATCGTCTCCTTCATCAATTTTGCTGAGTTAAGTTGAACTATAGCGTACTACTAATAAAGTTCTTAATAGATATGTTGGCACCCAGGGGAAGGGAGGAGGAAGGGATTTTTTGCAAAATTCTAATTATTCAAGTTTTCACTTCTGCCGGCACTCCCGGAGTGCAACTCGGTCTTTTTTTGGTCATTGCTAGCCCAAGGCTAGCCCATGTGTGGCACATCAATCGATAGGCCTTTCAAAATAATTATAAGGTTTCTTAGCAAAATTAAGATTAAGTGAATAGAGTCGGAGTTAATCGCCCCGAAAGTCACTAAAATTGTGTCCCTCTCTAATTTTCGAACCGTGTATTTTAAAAATATAAAAAAAATCATGGACATAGGGCTTATTAAATTCTTTCAGCGCAAATTGTTTTGAATAAGATCGGTTTAAAGGTTTTCGAGATATTTCTAAAAAACTGCCTTCCTTAAAGAAAAGGACTTAAGTGCCATAAAATTTCAGTAACGATACGACCTTTTTAATAGGCGCGGAACCCTTGATGTGCGTGGTTCGACACGCAATTGGCCGCTTTTGGTGACTGCTATGGATGTCGGTGTTCGATTTTTATTTTTGGAAATAAGAAAGAAAAATATTTATCTCAACGTCACACAGATATTACATTATGGTTCGAAATAAATAACTCATAAAAACATGCAAAACATTTTGAAATTACTTTCAAAAAAGTGTTCCCTACAGTGCCAAATGTACTTAAATAAATAAGTACCAATTTATCATTTTACCACCATAGCTCGCACCCCACGCATGTCAAATCATAGCGTATGGTCTATAGATCCCCCATGCTGTTTAGCACCCCTAGCGAACACCCATTGCGTTCCAGAGTAATGGTAGACCTACATTGTCACTGCCTTCTTCAAAAACAGCCTTAATATAAAAAGCAACTGTTGACAATGTTAAAACATAAATAATTACGATAATTATGTGCACTTGACTGTTTCGGACTATGCTGTGCTACATACTTAGCATACTTTTGTTTTTATAAGCAGTTAATATAGGTGACTACTGCTATCTGTCTTAATTATCTATGACATTTTTACTTTTAATATCATAGGTCATAGCAAAAGATCTTTTTTAGGGTTCCGTACCCAAAGGGTAAAAACAGGACCCTATTACTAAGACTTCGCTGTCTGTCCGTCTATCCGTCCGTCTGTCTGTCACCGGGCTGTATCTCAAGAGCTGCGATAGCTAGACAGTTGAAATTTTCACAGATGATGTATTTCTGTTGCCGCTATAACAATAAATACTAAAAACAAAATAAAATTAATATTTAAGGGGGGCTCCCATCCAACACACGTGTTTTTTTTTGGCGTTTTTATAGATAATGGTACGGAACCCTCTGTGCGCGAGTCTGACTCCCACATGGCCGGTTTTTATTTAAATAACGTTATTGGTTTTTTCAGTGTCTATAACGCTTTGTACCATATTTACTTGATAGTTCGAAACTTCGCCTTCTAAGGGTTAAAGTACGTATTATCATTATGTATACCTATCTGTACTGTGGCGTAAGTTTTATATTTGTGTTTCTGTTAGGTAGTAAAGATCCTATTAAAAGCTCAGTATAAAATGTGAATCACTCAATCACAGTCACAATCACTTGAGATAAAATCACTGTTTTCGACGACGACAAATGAGCTTTAAGCATTTTTAAAATTTTAATAATATTCCATTGATGATGTGGCGCCAGCATTAGTGTAAATCGCAATTCTCTAGCATGAATAAATTATTAGATTGAATTTTATCATCTAATTGACTTTGAGGAGAACAATATAAATAATATAAAAAAGTATTTGCTTTGGAAGTAGACTAACTAAACAAAATTAACAAAAGAAATTGTAGCAAACAACGTGCATTAAGAAAATGTAAACATTCAATAGCAAGCCCCTGGAGTGTTCTCGAAAAGAGACCTTTTTAAAAAGCAATAAAATTCCGAGACAATATTAGAATCATTCGAAATGAAGAGGTGTTTTAAAAAGTGTTTTCTGTTGCGTTTCTTGAAGATCTGTCGTAGTGAATTGGAGAAGTAGCCTTCTCATGAGTCATTTCTTGCGTTTTTTTCCGGCTGTACCCTAAAGGAGCCCGGAGTCTGATATGGCACCTTATCTCAAAATTTGGCGTAGTTCTCACGATTATTTTAAGAAAAATAAATGAAATTGATCTTGCAGGAAACCTAAGTTTAGGAAAGTGATTTGAATTTGAAACCCTACAACGACTGTCAAATATTGTTCCTTTGATCACATCTCTTGTTTCGATTATGCTTTAGAACTAAATCAAAAGAAAGTTTTTTTCGTTCTTTGAATTCACCTCTTCGAAACTCGACAGGTGACATAAGTAGTTCCTACATTATTAAAAAAATACTAATGCTTATGAAGTAAATAAAAGTATTTCGTTGCAGTCTTGATCAAATCATAGACTTTTTTATCTCAAATAATCATTTACTTTTCACACATGACTATGATTTTCTGCAGAACACAATGAAGCCAAATTCTCTTTTGTTTGGTAAATAATACAACTGGAAATAATGGAAAACGATACAGTTGGTACACCTGGTTCTGAGTGACAGGGCTCATAACGAAATAGCTCCGGAAGGACCTTGGAAAATTATTGCGTCTTCCACTTCCCCATTACTATTTTCTTTCACTCTCACTAGAACAAAAAAGTTTCTGCGTGATACATTATGACTAAAATCTTTAGTTTTGACCCAACTATATTATTGTGGTTTTATGTTAGAGTTGGGGAAGCAACTTTGGTGACCCTGGCTATGGAAACGATCGTTAGGTAGGTAATAGGTTCTCATTATCATCAGCATCGTCAGCCAGCATTTACCGTCCCATTGCTGCGCATAGGCCTCTTGCGAATGATCACATCGTTACAGCGACATAACGTATCATCACCATTTATTTAAGACCTGGGTTCTTATCGGTACAGCTTGATTCACCTGTGGTATATTTACTGCAGGGCAAAGGGGGTAGGTATAGTGCGACGCATACCTACCCCATTTTTATTACTAGTTTAATATTAACAAGATTCACTAATCAAGTATACATCTATTATTTTATATGCAAATCTAATTGATGCACGCGAAGAGAATAAAACTGAGGGGCAACCATTAATAGGCAGAAAGAATTTGGAATATTTTATTACTAATATAAAACGAGGATTATTTCCACGCCTATTTGATGAATCTTGAAAATTCCTAGTGCAGATAGGGTCATCACCCAGTCGCGAAGCCACTTCTGATCACTCTCATGGCTGCGAGTGAGTACCTATAGCACTCTAGCATAGGCATTAAGGCTATGCATTGGTGCATCCGACAGCATACCTAATAAATGCACCATACTGACCACCAAGTGACATGATGAGATATCGTGAGGCAAACAACAAGAACGCCCACTGAAACTTTTATTACTTGACGACCACGTCCGTTCTGCTAAGAGCGTATCGACTTAGAAGAAGGATAAATACTCAAATACATTGGTAGTAAACACTTGACTGAGACTCGATCTGGCCATTATCGCAGGGAATGATCGTGGCGCCTAGATCCGAGCGTCATTAAAATGTAAAACTCGGAGCGGAGTAAATAAATGTTGGCCTTCCAATCGCCCTTCTTAGGGCGTGACTAGATTGGCATCCAGTATTTTACAAGCGTATTTTATAAAATATTTTTATAAGTATGGTCTCGACAGTCGGAATCGGCTAGAAACATCAGCACCTTGTGCATGTTCTGCTGAATTATGAACCATGGAAAAATTGATCAATTTAGTTTTCATCTGCCTTTTTTATGAGTTTTCCTTCGGAATCGTGGCTGAATTGGGATTTTTAAGTACTTGGGGAAGTTGGATACTACAGCATCTATCAAAAATGGTGTATGAACCGATCAAGGGCACGTTCGGTTTCGGTAGCGTATTGCGATTCCAAAATGCGTTTCCTTTTATTTCTGTTTTCGTTTTTTTTTACATTTCAATGTTTGTTTTTGTTTACATTACAGTCTTTGTTCTCGTTAGCATTGCTTGTAAAAAAACATAATCAAATGCATATTTGGAATAGGAATATGCGCTACGGAATATGCCCTTCCTCGGTTCACACCCCATTTTTGATACACCTTTTTTTATGTTTTTGAAAATGTATGGCAAATTAGGTATACAAGTTGCAGAAATATTATAATATTACATTCAAAACAGTATCGAACTCACAAGGAGCTTGACACTTGTCTTTCGTACCGCTTTACGTTATGTTTAAAATGCCGTGCAAAGTTGTCAACCGAATAAACGCGACAAGGTGTCCAACTCCTTGATACCGCTGGTTGCTACAGCCTACATATCAGTTCAACGCATTTAATAAGAATTTTGATGCTAGGTGCCTCTTCCGCCCAGTTGCTGAAGAATACATCCAGGTCGTCCCGCCATCTCCGTCTAGGTCGGCCCCGTCTGCGTCGCCCGTCATGTGGCACCCACTTGGTAGCCACATAAGCCCACCTGTTTGGATGCATGCGACAGACGTGGCCGGCCCAGTCCTACTTGAACCTGGCAGTTTTCGCACCCACATCAGCTATGCGTGTTTTGTTTCGGACCCGATCCGTTCTTTTGACACCTAGAATACTGCGCTCCATAGCGCGTTGGCAAACCTTCAATTTGGACTTCTGGCTCTCAGTGAGTGAGTCACTTTTATTAATTCAATTAATTACTACAAATAAAACTTTTATATTGCATATATTTTTACTGCTTTGTCAAGAAACAATAAAGGCTTTACAATTATTATAGTTACGTAACTACACCCATAACCTACACGTTTACTTTATATAAATGATCGATTTAAAGTCAAACTTATTAAACGTCTGCTGACTCACAGATTCACTTGAAAATCTTCATTCACCCTTTGACACACTTGTCATACTGAGGCGGATCTCGAACTTTCCCCACTCTATAGAACCTTAAGGGCCGGATCTAATTCTTTAATTATAAAATGCAAATTCTCCCGAATCTGCGACGGCAATCAATGTTTCCCCAAAGACGTTTATGGGGTGGAAAGTTGATAGAACCACTAAAATCGTCTGAATAAACTGCTTTAAGAATTAGGTTCGGTGTTCTACGTGGGCTGGGAGTCGATAAGGGCTAATGTTTTCTTGGAGCGTACTCCTCTAATGGTGATGGTTCATTCCCGCCGTAGCTGCTCAGGTTTTTAATAAGGTGAACTGTACTCGGTTAGGGACTTGCGACTGGATTTATGGTTAGCCTTTAAATGGTTGGGTTTTGGAATGGCGATGCTGAACTGAACGGAACTGCTGCAACTGAACGGAAAATTGCAATAGATATACACGGTGTTTTTATAACCTTCTTATAGCCGAAGCCCAGATAATGTAAACATTACAAAGAACGTAAAAAAGGTATTTTTTTAATGTATTAACATGGTTTTTTTTTGTATACCTACATATTAATTTTAATCATCAAGCCGAGTGACCGCAGTGACCGCTAGCCGCCATCTTACGTTGATGCGTACGAACTCTAACCGGGTGAATAAACTTCGCACAGCGCGCCATACATGATTTTTCAAACTTAATTACCTTTTGTTACTAAAAACTTAACCAATATTTTTTTTCACAAATGATTAGTACGCTAAAAATACTTTAAGTGGGCTTCGACTTAAAGACGGTAAAAAACACGTTGTATGTATTTAGTTAATTTACTGATAATGTCGAAAAGGCATTTAACGTGAGAATTTCATTTAATCATCTTTTGTTTCTAAATATGAAATGAAAAGATAACAAAGAGACGTCCTAAAACTGACCGAAGTGTGGCACGTGTACGTGCTGGTCGATCACGTAACATTGTACGTACGCTAGGTAGATCTAAATGTCAATTTTTAAGCGGCAAAATGATAGTTGCATTGTTCTAACGCGCGTTCGGAACTTTACGCTACTAACGTTTATGCATTTACGTGGTTAGAGGAAGAGCGGTGTCTCCCAACACAAGCATTTTTTGCTTAAAGGGAGGCTCCATCCCTTTGATCATTCTTTACGTGTTTTTGATGAATAAAAAATTTTGTATTTGTATTTTTTGTATTTTGTATGTGTAATTGTCTAACAACCCTACTTGAATATAACAAATAATCAAAGCACTCAAAAATATGTCGGTAATGGTTGGTTTGAAGTACTTTTCGTCATTTTAAGTAAATAAAATATACCTTGTGCTAGATAATACCGCCAATGCAGTTAACTGACCATCCGTGCACTTTATGTGCATTGTATTAAGGTTCAATATAAATACAGAATGGTCAGTTAACTGTGTTGGCGTTTGTACCAGGAGTCAAAGTCGATGACACAAAAGATATACCTATCCTAGGGATGTTCCATTTATCAAACAATTCGGATAAAATCACAGCCCGGTGCATGATTTTGTATGTGTAGTTCTAATACGCGTATTACCAATGTATACTCATAGAAAACAGTTTCTGTAGAATTTAGAGTATTGCCCTTTAAAACTCTTTTATTATATTAATGCATAGGGACCCATTTTCTTAACAAAATCCACACCGTGCCATCTATGTCCACTGCTGGACATAGGCCTCCCCAAAGAGTGCCAAAGTGATCGATCCCGCGCCACCCGCATCCAGCGGACTCCCGCAACCTTTACCAGGTCATCAGTCCACCTTGTCGGGGGCCTTAGCCACGCTGCGACTTCCGGTACGTGGTCGCCAATCGAGAACCTTTCCGCCCCAACGACCATCGGTTCTACGTGCTATGTGTTTTCATGCGTAAACTTAACCTCAGCAATATTAATAATTCGTCTTAACTTTTTACCAACTCTGCAAATCGCGTCAATTTGTGCAAGCGAGGGCTTACCCTGAAACTTGCAAAGTTTACCTGCGGGAACCAGTCTTGTAAAGAAGGATTACGTATGCACCATAGACGACACTGTTGACTGATCAGTCATAAGCGTTATTACTACGAGATAAGGTATATTAGTGGATACGTATTTAGAACTAGTAGTAGGTACGTACGTATACATATAGTGAATAAGGTATATAGAAGGCGATGTTTTGGACCTTACGAGTACTCGTACAACGAGTTATGAGAATTGGGACGCGTTGCAATAATAATATCGGAAGTCACTCTCAGTCGCCCTTAGGGCGATAATATATTCTTTGGTTTGTAAGTTTTAAATTTACAAGCTATAACCCAGTGACTTAGTTCATTCTATCCTAATCTAAACATTTAGATGGGTACGTATTAGAAGATCGAAAATTGATACATCGAAAATGAAACCATCGAAGTACAAAATATCGAAATTCAAAATATCGAACGATTGAATGGTCTAAATTCAAAATAGCGAAAGTTTATTTTACCGACCGATTAAAATATCGAAATAAATATATCGAAAATGAGAATATCGAATTTAAAACATCGAAAGTTCATAATGCCATAGTTTAAAAACGTCGAAAGTATTAGTTACCGAATGATTTAAGATCAACTGCCTAATTGTCGAAAATATTATTATCGACATAAGAAACATCGAAAGTCAACAAGAATGTCGACTGCACAATCTCTTAAATATCCTATAATATGATGTATTACGTGTCCCATTATAATGTTCTAAACGTAATTTACTCAATGCGTTAGCTCCGGCGCTGCGGGCTGTGTAGCCTACCTATATATTCTACCCTAAGGCAGGTTTCCGTTAGGTACAACAAAGAACGAAGCGAGGGATTCTAGGACTCGATGGATATTGTGTCATTATAACTCCTATTTTTTTATTGTGTAATCGTAGAAATTACGCTAAAATAAGCATGTTTTGTAGGAAAAACTTTTCTCTAAAACTAAAAATGGCCGAGATATTTGATTGACCTCAAAGTAGGAATTTGGAACCCAAAAATAATCCAAAACCGAATCACAGCACCCCATCATCCACGTGGTCTTGTCTGCCCTACCCCTAGAGTGTTTATAAAAGAGAACGGAGGCGCGGAGGGACAGCACCCTAGTAGCATTTTATGTTGGCATTTCGTTGGGCCATTGATCACCGAATGGTTGGTCAACTGTTGCGAGTGAGAGTGACACACCTGTTTTCGGTAAAACCAACTATGTCTTCCAACATTGGGCCTACTATGATGACTATGTTGGGCCAACCACCGTTTCCAGTTGTAGGGCCAATTTACATTTGCAACGTAGGGCCTGCAGCAACATTACTACGACAACTATGTTGGGCCAACCACCGTTTCCGGGCCATTGATCACCAAATGGTTGGTCAACCGTTGCGAGTGACACACCTGTTTTCGGTAAAACCAACTATGTCTCCCAACATTGGGCCTACTATGATGACTATGTTGGGCCAACCACCGCTTCCGGTTGTAGAGCCAATTTACATTTGCAACGTAGGGCCTGCAGCAACATTACTACGACAACTATGTTGGGCCAACCACCGTTTCCGGTTGTAGGGCTAATTTACATTTGCAACGTAGGGCCTGCAGCAACATTACCACGACCATCGATGGCTAATGACCAGACAGTCATTGCCTCTCTCACGCTCAGAAAGCGTAGCACGGTTGCCATTTTATCACTTATCGTTGTGGATAAGACTTTCGTCACTCTTGCACTCGCATACTTGTCAGAACGTTACCCACAGCGATAAGTGATAAAATGGCAACCGTGCTACGCCTTGGCACCGCGCCACTTCTCATCTTCGTGGATGGGGTCAGCTCACGTATTGTGACAGCCTGGTGAAGAGCTTACTATAGAAATGATCCTATGAAGTAAGGTCTTGACGTGAACAAATCGACCAAAGGAGGTCATGATTCTGAGAAAAATCTTAACAGCGCGATGTACAATTTAGTATGAGTGCACGACGGACGTAACAGCGACATCTACCAGGTAATTGGGTAAACGCGCACACCGTCACCACGTGTTCTATATTTCCTCAGCGATGATGTAATCACGTGGCGCCTGACCTTGCTTCCTTGATAACGAAACCACGATACAGATAGTAAATATGTATTTAAAATTCTTCAATTACATATTGGTAACTTGGTAAAACCTCAGTAGGGCCCATGTTGGCTGTTCGTAGGGATTTTTTGGTAGGAAAGCCAACTAAGTCGGCGGTAGGGCCTATGTTGCATGCTCGTATGGTTTTTTTGTTGGGAACGCTGCGCAAAACCTCAGTAGGGCCTATGTTGGCTGCTCGTAGGGATTTTTTGGTAGGAAAGCCCACTAAGTCGGCGGTAGGGCCTATGTTGCATGCTCGTATGATTTTTTTGTTGGGAACGCTGCGCAAAACCTCAGTAGGGCCCATGTTGGCTGTTCGTAGGGATTTTTTGGTAGGAAAGCCAACTAAGTCGGCGGTAGGGCCTATGTTGCATGCTCGTATGGTTTTTTTGTTGGGAACGCTGCGCAAAACCTCAGTAGGGCCTATGTTGGCTGTTCGTATGGATTTTTTGTAGGAAATCTAACCAAAAACGGTAGTAGGGCCTACGTCGTTTGGTCGTATGGATAATTTGTTGGTAACCCAACCGATAACTGTGGTAGGGCCTATGTTAGATGTTTGTATGGTTTTGCAGTTGGAAAATGAACCAGAAATAGCATTAGGGCCATTGTTGGCAATTCGTTAGTTGGCCACTAACGATTTCCCAACTTTTTCCCAACCGTTAGCTACGGTTGGCCAACGCAAAATGCTACTAGGGCAGCCCTCGCCCGCCGTGACGGAGCGCGGGAAAGAGTGAGGCGAGCGGCTGAGGCTGGTCGCCGAAGCTGCGGAGCCGAGCGAAGTGACCGTGCTTTGTCACGCAAGGGCGAAAGGGCTGCTGTTCCCGCAGCGCCGGAGCTACGAGGAATCACTATTTATCTAAATTTAGTGACAATTGTGACTTCTCGTAGCTCCGGCACAACGAAACAATTCACAACATTTGCAACTTTCTTTTCTTTGGATTCCTTACGACAAGATGAAAAAAGGATCGCTAAGAATCACTCCGGGGTCTCTCTGTTTGCCAACACTACACTTTAAGAAATGAAATATTGGTTCCCAATTATTTTAGCTTAACTATAGGCTGGAAGTTCTTTTATGAAAAAAAATACGATGTAAATTAAATTACATTTAGCAAGTCATATATACTATGTCAGTAAGTTTTAAAGATACTTCAGCCGGGCGACCAAATATTATATCAGCAGACTTGAGAATGGTTCATGATACGTACAAGTCTGTTATGCGAATATCTGACAGGACCCTAACTTATGCCAGAGAGTGCCATATGGTTGCAAGTGAGGGCACAAAATAGATTATAGTAACAAGTACAGAAGGGACACTCCTTTGATCTTTACAAAAGGCGTTTTTTCTCAGCCAAAACATTAAGATTTATGGCCCTCTGACGTCGACGTTCATCGCTACAAGTACATGCCGGTTCACCAACGTTGCGGTACCGGCATGTACTTTGTAGCGATGAACGTTAATCGCGGAGTGTCCCGCGCCTGGTGAGGGTAAAATATTCGGTGCGGAAAAAACTGTCCTTTTGGTTTACGATACAGTTGCACGATTCTGTATAAACCCTACAGTCGTTATGTATAAATAAAAATACTGCAATGCACGCAGGTTTATTAATATTTTAAAGTTCGTTTTATTTTACGGCGGCATAAAAACAAATGAAAGGCAGGCCAGGGGAAATGCGAACTGCCATCGACGGGCGTACAAATATAGCCTCTGGCAATTACTATTAAATGCGCTCGCGTTGATTGTGGAATGTTAAATTATTCATTCAGGAGAGCATATTCGGTCTTATGTCGGGGTCTTAGGTATTATATGAACCACAGATGTAAAAATATAAGTATTCTATGCTATGACTGATCCTCTGTAATCGTAGTGAAGAATATAATACAGTAAGTAAATAATTGTTTTATTTTGAAACAAGAGTGTAATTATATATATTATATATTAGGGGACAATCTTCCACAAATCATACTTGTCCCAACTTGTAGTATGGGTCCTAGACGCCGATAAGCATCCTACATAGATATATAAATAGTTACACACATAGAAAACATCCATTACTCAGGAAAAAATATTCGTGCTCATCACACAAATAAATTGCCCTTACCGGGATTCGAATCCAGGACCTCTTGCTTCGCAGGCATTGTTACGATCAACTAGGCCAAAACGGTCGTCAAAAACTAGTAGTTACAGTAGTAGTTTCACTATGTTTTGCCAATCGGTTAAGGTTCTGTATTTGATTCATGTTTTGAGATGTGCAATACAGAGTTTTGTATTGTAATCTATAATAATTGAACGAGCAAGAGAAAAAAACGAAGTTCTCCTTTGCAGATTGATTAAAAAATCTTTCGTATGTCTGTCCGGCTGTTCCCCTCCTAGGTCGCGTTTTTCATCCGATTCTCGTGAAGTTTTGTGAGTAGGTTCGATAATAATATGGAATATATTTAATTCAATTCAGGGTATAGAAATGTAAAAAAATGTTTTAATGGCCTTTTTTGTTTTGGGCCCTCAAGGAGGACAGAGTTAGAAAAAATACCGTATACCGCGGGTTCTTTAAAATACCAATATAAACACCTTAATGTTACTTCATGAACTTGCACGAAGTGTATCGATTTGTAAATCGGTGTATATTGCCACTTTTACAAACGAAGAAGCTTAATATTACGAAGCGCGCGGATTACGAATACTAATAATCACTTTATGTGTCGAAAAGCAGGTGAAATTAAAAACAGGCATTGCCTTACTTAAAGAGTGTAGTACTTTTTGAATTTTTTTCATATGAGACATTCAAATATCGACCTTTTTTATCCGTTTTTCGACCTTTTGCGAAGAAAACGTGAACGTGAGCTAAACAGATCCAGAAACTTAAAAATCTAATAAATGATTAGATCTGAATTGTCACAGGGAGTAATAACAGACTAAGATAAGACAGGCTCGCTAAGTTCAATATCACAAAACGGTCCAAATCATCAATCACGCTACATTTTCATAATCTAAAATCACGGAATGATATTAACTGCGTACCATTGCCGCTCCATCGAGCCATCGAGTCGTATTTTATCATCCGTATTAAATTGAACATTTCCTTATAAATGACTCGAGTTTAACTAAATCAAAAACGACGATAATCTCGAAAAAACGCCAGGAGTCTCAGTTCCTTTCCTTCTATTCGTCATAGTAATGCTAATGATGCGCGACTATGAATGATACTAATTCGATTAGTCGATTATTATAATCATTCAACTAAGTCAACTAATTCGAAAATCATTCGATTATTAGTAATAGGTACTTCTCGATCCGGTCGCCCGCCCGAGTCGACTAATTTTGACATTAGTAGCTAATCTGATGTGCCCGAATGAATCGAACTTGACGTTGACATTAGTATGTCACTGTCACTACTAACGAATCATTAGGTCTATTGATGTCTGTATTTGAATATTTTACAATTCAATTCTAATGTTATTCCTTAATAAATACAAAACAAAATTGGTTCGTTGATTTCTTCTGCGCTGGTATTGGTATATTATATATTCAATATCGATTCTTTTAGGAAGAGAGGAACTGAGATATCTATTGAAAAATGAAATGGAGGCTTTGAAGAAATTGAGTCATTTTAATCCGGTCTCAGCTCACTACAACCGAACCATCTAAATGAAAACTACTTGCCGAGTGGCCCAAATATAATAAAACTGAATGAAACTTGCGGTTAAAATTGTGAACTGGTAAATGTTTCATTATATAGCTAACTTAATCCCAATTTTTCAAAAATGTCTGTAAAGTTGAGATCACCAGTTCGTCCTTCGTTTGTTCTCTTAGCAGCATGTAATACGTAGGACATACTTCTTCAACTTGTGTGTGGCTTTGATACATTCAGGTACCTCATCAATCGAGTACCTGAAGACAATTTAGAAGAGTTTTGGGCAGAAGTTGTGCAAGTCATAAATAAATATAGTTAAACTACACTTTAACTATTATTCCCCTCCTTTATAAAAACCCTCCAACTCCTAACCGTTGAGTTGTACCTTCCATTATCCACCAACATGAACTGATGACTACCAGACGCTAATACCTGAATGGGTTTTAGAAAATACATGAAACACATAATACGTGCCTGTAAAATTTGAGGGTTGCCCTCGATTTCCCTGGGATCCCATCTTCAGATTTTGACGACCGCTTTAACCTAGTTGGTAGTGACCCTGCCTTCGAAGCAAGAGGTCCTGGGTTCGAATCCCGGTAAGGGCAAAAAATTGTGTGATCAGCATGAATATTTGTTTCTGAGTCATGGATATTTTCTATGTATTTAAGTATTTATTTCCCTGGGATCCCATCTTCAGATTTTGACGACCGCTTTAACTTAGTTGGTAGTGACCCTGCCTTCGAAGCAAGAGGTCCTGGGTTCGAATCCCGGTAAGGGCAAAAATTTGTGTGATGAGCATGAATATTTGTTTCTGAGTCATGGATATTTTCTATGTATTTAAGTATTTATATCTACTATATATATATCGTCGTTTAGTACCCATAACACAAGCCTTACTGAGCTTACTATGGGACTAGGTCGATTTGTGTAAGATTGTCCCCTTATATTTATTTATTATTAATTTATTTATCAGATCCTGACTTGGTGACAATGGGACCATCTCAGGAGTATCCATTTTCGAATAAAAAAATATTTTTTTAAATCGGTCCACAGTTGACTGAGAGAGAAATCGGTGAACATAAATAAAAAATATATACTTACAGTGAAACACCTCCTTCTTATTGAAGTCGGTTAAAAAAGTCTGACTCGCTCCGGAAGCCCGAACAGTTAACCACCGTAACTAGAGCTCACCCATCATTGATATAGTATGAACGGAGAGTCACGCTTACGGTGGTTATCGTTTGGTACTAGTAGCAACGATTAGTTGCAACTAATTAGTTGTCATCATTCGATTATTAGCATTAGTATACAACTAATCTCCAATTCGAATATTGATATTAGTAATCGCTAATTATTCGAATAGGCAAATCATTCGAAGTCGCGCATCACTAAGTAATGCTGTCTTATTTTTTGCTGAAAAATATACCTGCATTTGTTCACCCTGAAAGTCAATTCTATACAACGTGTTTTTTTAACCGTCTTTGAGCAGAAGCTCACTTAAAATATCCAAAACGTGCTAATCATTCGTGAAAAAAATTTATTAAGTTTTTAGTAATAAATTAAGTTTGAAAAGCATGTATAGCGCGCGGTGCGAAGTTCATTCACCCGGTTAGAGGTCGTACCTATCTACATAAGATGGCAGCTAGCGGTCACTACGGTCACTCGGCTGGATGATTAAAATTAATATTAATACAAAAAAACAATATTAGATAATACATTAAGAAAAACAAAACAAAACCTTTTTTCAAGTTCTTTGTAATGTATACACTAACGGGGCTTTGGCTCTAACACGGTTAAAAGAACACCGTGTGTTACTGTTTTGTTTTTTGTTGTATGTAAAGACCCCATACACACACACTTACAAAGCTTAGATTTTCACAGACATAACATTTTTATAACTAGTAAAGTACTATATGATAGTAGTATCAAACCGCGATTAGAATAAAATGGGATAGGAGCCTGACAGTTTTTCCATATAAATACGTCAAAGTTTATTATTTGTCCTTCTATCTAATACTACTACAGTCTACGAGATTTGGGACTGATCTTTTGACAGTTCCAATATGATGTAAAGAGTGATGTGGCTAGAGTAAATCGATTGTCATGATATTCGATTACGATTGATTGTGGCTAATAAAAGGAATCGATTGATTACTGCGTAATAATTATTTTTGGGAAATCAAATAGACAGCCTATCTATACACTGTCGTCTGTAAACACAAGTGTCCTGGAAGTGAAGAGAGAGACTGATAGTGCGAGAAAAATCGAGAGAGCTCGCGCACCGTGCGGAAATCAATGTCATATTTTCAAACGCAAAATGTTGCGTTTAAAAATATGGCATTGATTTCCGCACGCGCACAATCAAATATGTCGGTTTCGATCGATTCGTGGATCGATGTTATTTTATTTCGTATTATCGTGACAGTAATTAAATAATGCATTGTTATTTTCCTATTCACAATTATTTGATTCATACCGATTTATTTCTAAATTGACAAGACTCTAATTGATTAAAGCGGTGTATCACTAAATTTAAAAAATAAAAGTCGTAGGACGTAATTGTTTGCATACCGAGTTTGCAATGCTAAATTCTGCACAAATAAGCCGTAAAAAACTATTACAATCATTTTATAAGTGCTAAAAAGAGCGTGCATGGAGATTGAACTTGGTTTTGTAACTCGGAAGCTATTGAAACTCTTTTTATTATTTCGATGAGCAGTGCCAATTTACGTTATATGGGTGTCGCGATGTGTCAAAAGACCAGTCCTAAATCTCGCAGACTGTAATATTACTCGTTGCTCTGTGAGCAGTAGAACTGGCAGGCCTGTTTTATGTAAAAAAAGGTTTTTATCGAATTTCGAAAAAGTGACTCCACAAAAAAATTGTCTGTAACTACCGAACCTGCTCGCACAATTTCACAAGAAAAGCAACCTGTAGAGGAGACCAGCGGGACAGACATCGGACGCCGGAGAGACATACGGTTTTCGGCCCAAGCTAAAGCATAGTACTTCTTTCGCCTCGCTCCCTAGTTCGATAATTAAATCGAAAAAGTCTGTGAGATTATAGCTTCGTAAGTTTGTATGTAATGGGTAATCTCCGGGAGCACTTATCCGATTTCAAAAAATGTTTCACCTGTGTATAGAATAGACTTTCTGAATGGTTATACCTAGGCTATATCTTATGAATGTCCTGCACCTTGAATATGTCATGCTCGCCTAAATGTGTTTACTTATAGTTAATAGCTTTTGCCCGCGGCTTCGCCCGCGTAGTAAAAGTAATTTTTCAATAATTATTGAATTGCTACGCCGCCTACTAACCTACTACTACTACTAACTTCCCCTACTAATAACCCTTCATCATAACCCATTATGGTAAATTAATTTTTATTTACTATTATATTTATGCCCGTGTGGTGGCGGGTTAGAATTTCACCACCCTCTTTCTTCCCGTGTGTGTCGTAAAAGTCGATTAAGAGAGCAGGGTTGAAGTGTGTCCTGGGTGATGGGCTAACAACCTAAGCAATATCACTTTTTGTCGATCTTTTATACCCACATTTATGCTAAAAGTGGCGCTGGAACATAAAGTTCATGTGCTCTGCCTGCCCCTTTTGGGAATAAAGGCGTCAATGTATGTATGTATGTAGGAACGTATTTCTGTTATTAAATTTACAATCGTGATTAATGAGAATCTGTCCTCTGGAATAAAAGCTACTTTATGTTCATGAACATTAATGTTGAAATACCAAAATATCTCCACGAATGTTAAGTCAAATTTGTGGCCTGGACATTGCTATAGGCTTGTTTCCAGATTTTTTTCCATGCTTTTCGAACCAGTATTTAACATAAATACCCAAAAATTTGTTTTAATTTAACGGCGGCCAAAATGCTTAACTTATTAAAAGTAAGCAGATCTTCGTGCAGCACCTTGAATGTACTTATTACGGATGCAGGCACTTTCCCAATGTCTCCTACCCTTCCGTCCCGCCGCGCCGCCCGCACTCGCCTAGGTACCGATTGCTGACGATCGACATGGCACCAAATACAAACTTTAAAACCTATAACCCTATATAACGCGGGTCTCGTTCCATACCTCAAAAGCAAAAATAGAATCCTTATTTATAGGATCACGTGTGGCTGTCTGTCAGTCCGTCTGTTACAACCAATTTGCTACGAAAAAAACTGGACCGATTGAATTGCAATTTGGCACAAATATTTTCATGAATTTTCATGTCCACAACATTACATTTCAAAATCTATGTGATTTTCGTTATTAACGTCCCAAAAAACCGTAATAACAACGCCCATATTGATATTTAGACGCCACGTTGGAATGTAAAATCGTTGTTGTTTTCCTAATCAGCGACCCGATAAACCAAGAAACAATAGATGCCGATGTTGATTTTCAGATTTTGTCACCACATGTCTCCTTTTAGGGGTTGAATTCTCAAAAAACCGGAAACACTTGTTTACTCATTTATCGTTAGGAATTATCCTGTGAATTCTCGAGTAAAATTGTCTAACTAATCTTTTTTCTCCATACAAACTTTGGACCTCCTTTTTAACCCCTTTAGGTGTAATTATTTCAAAAACGCTGAAAGCACTTTATTTGTAAATTAATAAGTTTAGTAATCTGTCCACAAAGTTGTAAGTACGTAGTAGCTAAAAATAAGTTTCCCTTATACAAAATTTGGACCCTCATTTAACCCTCTTAGCGGTGGAATTTTATAAAAAGCTGAAATTGCTTTTTTTGTATCCTAATAAGTATCTTCCTACAAAGTCTCAAGTCTCTAGTTCAATAAATAATGTTTCCCCTCCACAAACATTGCATCCCTATTTAACCCCCTTAGGGGAAAATTTTTATAAAACGCTGAAATTACTTTTTTGTATCTTAATAATGATATTCCTACAAAGTTTCAAGTCTTTAGTACAAAAAAACATGTTTCTCCCATACAAACTTTGCACCCCTATTTAACCCCCTTAGGGATAGATTTTCTAAAAATCCCGTCTTATCCCTTGCCTACGTCATAAAATGAAGTTCTGGTGTAAATTTCAAGTTTCTAGTCCCAGTAGCTTTGAATACGAACTTTGCACCCCTATTTTACCCCTTTGGGGTGGAATTTTATATAAAGCTGAAAATACTTTTTTTTGTATCCTAATAAGAAAAATACTTACCAAGTTTCAAGTCTCTAGTTCAATAAATAATGTTTCCCTTATACAAACATTGCACCCCTAATAAACCCCCTTAAGGGTAGAATTTTCTAAAACGCTGAAAGAACTTTTTTTGTATCTTTATAAGTAATATCCCTACAAAGTTTCAAGTCTCTAGTACAAAAAATCATATTTCTCCCATACAAACTTTGCACCCCTTTTTAACCCCCTTTGGGATAGGATTTCCAAAAGTCCCGTCTTATCCCTTGCCTACGTCATAAAAGGAAGTTCTGGTGTAAATTTCAAGTTTGTAGTCCCAGTTGTTTTGAATACAAACTTTGCACCCTTATTTAATCTCCTTAGGGGTGGAATTTTAAAAACGCTTAAGATATTTTTATTTGTATCCTAATAAGTAAGTTTCCTACAAAGTTTCAAGTCTCTAGTTCAATAAATAATGTTTACCTCATACAAATATTGCACCCCTATTTGAACTCTTTAGGGATGGAATTTTCTAAAACGCTGAAAGAACTTTTTTTGTATCTTTATAAGTAATATCCCTACAAAGTTTCAAGTCTCTAGTACAAAAAATAATGTTTCACCCATACAAACTTTGCACCCCTATTTAACACCCTTAGGGATAGAATTTCCAAAAATCCCGTCCTATCCCTTGCCTACGTCATAAAAGGAAGGTCTGGTGTAAATTTCAAATTTGTAGTCCCAGTAGTTTTGAATACAAACTTTGCACCCCTATTTGACCCCCTTAAGGGTGGAATTTCGTAAAACGCTGAAAGTGCTTTTTTTTGTATCTTAATAAGTAATCTTCCTACAAAGTTTTAAGTTTGTAGTTCAAAAAATAATGCTTCCCCCATACAAACTTTGGACCCCCGTTTTACCCCCTTAGGGGGTGAGTTTTGAAAAATCCTTTCTTAGTGCTCCCCTACACCTTATAAGGAACCTACGTGCCAAATTTGGAATCCGTAGACCCAGCGGTTTGGGCTGTGCGTTGATATGTCAGTCAGTCAGTCAGTCAGTCAGTCAGTCAGTCAGTCAGTCAGCTTCTTCTTTTATATATTTAGATTCTATTATTAATAACGTTCTCATACTATTTTGAGTCTATGGAGAGACATTTTGACTTGTAAATGTGCTCTCGTGGCCTATTTGCTGAATAAATATTTAGAATTTAGAATTTTTATAACGCGGTTTTGTCTGCGTTCTTTGCGGGCGAAGCCGATTTTTTTTAACTGCCGATAATTGACCGTCATTCCGGTACAATATACGTGAAATGAAATATGCATGTGAATTAATATAAATTGTACTGCGATGAAAGCTGTCAAATATTAGATGAAAGGGCACTTTCACTATAGTAATATATGAACTGATTAAATAGTCCAATTGATAGAGATGAGATATACTACAATTTATGAATTAACGGTGATCAAACGTCGTCGTTGTAAAGGCTAATTAGCTTGAATGCCTGCTCAAAGGATTTGATCATGAATTCGCCTATACCATTGTCTAATAACCCTACATTCAAACGATTGCAAACGTTTTCTGCTGCGTCAGGGACCTGTACAGGAACGTTTACATTTACTGTCCCGTACGGTCCGGCTGTTGCTTACATTGCAGTATCTTGTAACCAGTGCGTGTAATTGATTAAATTATTTCGGTTTGTTTATTGTAAGCAGGTTTAGTTTACGCGAGCGGCTACTTTAAAGCCCTAAACCCTCATTAATAAATTTATATTCGAAATCGGTAATTTATTAAGAAGTGAGACATTTCAACTATCTACAGTAATTTATCTGTAGGTTCTTTTAGGATAATTGTTCTTTGGTCATCCTACATACGTTTTAATTCAACTTACTTTATCTCATCTTTGTTTTCAAAATAAATTTATTTAAAAAACTGGGTTATATACTATTGTATCTAAAAATACTATCTGTGTAATATTGTCACCAATATAATATTTATTAATAATCTGTCGAAACATTCATCTTATCTAATATTTTCTCTTTCCTTTTCCAAGTAAGCCTTAATTGAAATGTCATGGACTCAATGGCATAAATAAATAATAGGAAACTGTCATAAGGCAAATAAAAAAGAAAATTCCTACTTAAAGACGGATAAAAGGTAAATCCACGTTGGCTGCCATCTGGAGGTCGTTTCGAGATATACAATAGCTAAAATAGAGGTTGCTATAGTTATGACTTTATAAGCAACATGCATAAGGTCTAAGGCATACGCGGAAATCACCCTTAAAATATACAACGGTATACCTGGTTCCGGCGAGAAACAGGAGTCCGCTGGATGCGGGTGGCGCAGGATCGGTCATTGTGGCACTCTTTAGGGGAGGCATATGGCCAGCAGTCTTTCGGCTAATATAATGATGATGATGATACCCTGTTCCATAGAAGATTAGAAAAATCGTGCGTCAATCGTCATGTGATTGCAACAAAAAACCAGTGTAAAATATGCACTGTAATGTAAAATAAGTACAATGTTTCCCTATGATATCCCAGATAAACGAACAAACACAGACGAATTTGTCCGTTCAAAATCTAATATTATCGGGAGGGAAGATCTCGTAACTTTTCGAACGCACGTTAGGACAACTGAACTGTCATTTTCAAATACAAAAAGTGACATTTAGATCTAGGTACCTGACGCGCGAAGTATTATTAAGGATGACTTTTTAACCAGTACCGCTTAAGGCGCCGTAGGTTCATGGTCTTCTCTCCCTCCCACTGAGCATAAGCGTGAGCGAGATGGAAGTGCGTGCTTGGAAGCGCGGAAATCATGTTTTTTAATTTTATTTTTTTTGCCGTTTAAATAAATAAAAAGTAAACACTGATTTCTCTCAAACATGATATTGCCGATTTTTAGAAGCCATTTTAATATTTTTAGCTTTTGTGCATAATTTGTAAGAAATATTTTAAGTGTATTTTAGACTCTTATCGAGCGAAAATTGCTTAATCATGTTTCTAAACACTGATCTCCCTGCAGAAAAGCCTCAAGATTACTATTTGTATTTTTTTAAAACCATATTATTATAAACAGACGCATTAGGTATATTGTTTCAAAAACTCTGTTCGCTTAACTTCGCTGAACCTACGGCGCCTTAATCTATATCAGTGCTTGATTAAGTTCATCACTATCTCATCGCATTTTACTACGTGTATCGTGCACTTGTTTGCAAACGTTAGCTCACATGGAAACAAGTGCGCCAAACACATTGAAATACGAATATAATCCGAAACAACGAACAAAAATAGACCTATTGTGTGCTCGACCTGTTCAACGGTTGCGGTGAACGTGCGCCGCGATAAGACACGTTCATCTGTTTGTTTCGTTAGTCCGCTTTCCGAATGGACTGTTTAAGATCATCGTTTTACCGGCCGTTCATCCTGTCGTTAAAATTAAGGGCTTATTAACCGGTGAAACAGCTTGTGTGGCGTTAAAGATAAAGTCTGTAACGTATATGTAACCGTGTATGTGTACCCTCAGATAATTTTAAGTTTTAAAGCTGTACCCCCTACTAGGCTTGAGTTCAAGTATGTAGAACCTCTTCATAGAAACTTGGAGCCAGGTGATAAAACATGTGCGAGTTATAGCTATAAGCCAGTTCGCAGTTTACGGCACGTAGGTTCCGCTCAGCCGGCACAACTTCTGCAATCGCTTGCTCAGTATCTATTAACTTCCAATGGTATAGACTGCAGGCTCGGTTAAGCCAAAGCTTCACAAATTCTGCCGGCAACTAACGCGCAGAATTCATTAAACACAAATGTATGGATATTTGATTCTCAGAGGTGTAGTATTGATATAACATTATCCCCTTGGGGATAATTTCCGTGACAAAGAGTATGAAATATGAACTCAAACTATCTGTGAATTTCATGACAAATGGCGTGAAAAAGTAACAGACAGACGTACCGACACACTCTTTCGCGTTTCCGATAGTTGTTCGGTTTTCGGGGAATAGATCTGAAATGACGTTATGGACGTTTCAAACTGAATGAGGGCATTCGCAGGTTACAAGGAACACAAGAGAGGTTAAAAATCAAGAACGAGAAGATCTTTCATCTTGCTATTGTATTAAAAGGAGTATATTTTATTTTTGTATTTAGTGTGGAGTGGCCATTCGTTACTGACGATTTCTCAACAGAATTTAAGACTGGTAACAAGGAAGCCCGAGTCTTATAACTAGGTAGTTGTCACTATACACGTCTCCTTACGGCGTTCAAAGAGGGAAATGATTGAAAAAAAATCGGATGGTTCGGATAGCTCAGTTGGTTAGTAGCGAGTAATGACAGGTTACGTATGCCTTTGGTCGCTGGTTCGAATCCAGCTCGGAGCAAATAAACTTACCCTTATTTTGATGTTTACAAACGAGTTGAACGTCACGAAACAATTACAGTGAATACTTAGAGGCTTGTTGGTCTTAATTTAACTACAGTGTAGGTCCTGCCTATACCCACCTCCATAAGTCAGTAATTTTCCGGAACAGGTCGTAGCGTCAAATGCATTGACCATGGAAATATTCGGGCGTACCTGAGCCTACCTGACATTCACAGCGCTTACCGACCAGACGCCTGAAGAGAACCAGTGTAAGGCAATTCTTCTATTACCGGTAGTGGTAACGGATCTCGGACCCAAGATATGCTTGGATTAGTTGGTGGAGTGAAACGAATCAGTTTGTGAATCACAAAGCAGGCATGAAAACGAACCGTAAACATTGGCTGATTGGCGAGTCATTAATTAAAATCATTCATTTCATAAAGTAATAAAACCAGTTTCAGCTGTTCCACAAAATAATAATCAATCATTTTATATCATACTAACTTATGCCCGCGACTTTGTCTGCGTCATATTACAGGTTACCCGCTAATTAGGTGAAACCCTAAAAATTTTCGGGACGAATGCTTAGTGTTTGTGCATCGTAAATTACGAAATTATAAATTATAACCTTTAAATCGTGCGATTGTTAAATTCCAATAACGGCAATACGTGTTGTAGTTGGTATACGACAGGTAAGACTTTTATTTTTCCGTCTGAGGAGCACTATAGGTAACCAACGAACCTACTTGGTTGGAAATATATATATAGTTTTTAATGTTTTTATTGTTGGCGGACCTTTGCTTGTATAAACTTTAACCCGCCAGCATGTCGACGGAGTCCCGCTTCGCGAAGCTCCTACTTTTTGCTCTGAGGGGCCTACCCGGGTGGCAATCAGGTGTTCTGTATGCTAATGGTCAAAGGACCACGCTGACGACGACGACGGCGAAGACGACGACGAAGACAACGACGAAGACAAAGACGACGACGAAGACGACGACGACGCCGACGTTGATGATGACAACGACGACAACGACCCGCCAACAAATTAACGGAGTTCAATACCATGAACGTGTTGCATATAAAGAAACGATAATCGTATGTAGACATTTTTTACGATATTGAATGACAACTAAAATGAACTTTTGGCTAAGCGTATCGAAAACAGAATGTAATAATGGATAAGAAAAAACTTGGCTATTGTTTGTACCGGTAAAAGTTGGTCGAACAAATGATATATTTGGATAACATCAAGTAGTAAATGAAAATAGTTATTTACGATACAAGTGCCGAAAATAGGAAATTCGCAACGAGTGGTGATAAATTAAAACACGACCGAAGGGAGTATTTTAAATCGACATGAGTTGCGAATTACCTATTCGCAAGTGTATCGTACAACGTTTTACTGTACATATGGCTCTTTAAAGTTTCGACATATCCACGGAAAGTGCTCTTTTCCGCACTAGTGCGGGAAAGTAGCACCATATGTACTGTAAAGTAATTAACTGCCTATTCGGAAAAGTTATAAAAAAATACGAAGAGTTTTAAAATATACGGTCAAACAAAATTAGTGATTGCCATAGGTTACCCATATTACATAGTAGTGGAGTAACATTTTGAAAGGGTAATTTAAATACTCAATTTACTTCACACCGTCACTATTAAAGCTACGGATCTTGCGTGGTACAATAGTATTTTTCACAATCGTGATATAATAGAGAGCCTTTTAGTCGAGTACCGTGTTTAGGCCACGAAGCTTGCTGTGTACAGTCACCGGCATCAATATCTGCCGAAACAAAGCCGGCAAAAATATCTGACACGTCCTTATGACATTAGACATAAGAGTCGTGTCAGATATTTATGCGTGCTATGTTGTGGCAGATCTTATTGCTGGTGACTGTACGTGGCCTAAGTAAGGTACGAGATTAAAAAGCTTGATTATGACACAATTGTGAACAATAATTTTTGTACGAGTTCATTAAAATTTATATTTTAGTCATGAATACGAGTATATTTATAATAAAACTAAATATCGTAAATACTATATTGTCTGATTCTACTATCCGACTTCTTTTACACAAGATAATGACAAAGCGTAGTTTTTTTTTTATGTCCTGGTATCCAGCAGCAAGTGGGTCAATTTCCCAAGCAATAAATTTTGATGGCAAGACTGAAAACGCAGGTGCAGAAAGCTTAAATAATAAAGTACTATTTTTTTGGGAAACATCTCCCAGTTATCTATCACGGGCAATAGCTCAAATTCAAATATTAATTCAGATAATAATAATAAAAAAATAATGAAGGGCTAATTTCTCATCAAGGTGGGCTGTCCGGAACCCAGTTTTGTTAGGAAAATGCCGCCTAAGTTGAAAACTATGCGTGACTTTAAAAATCTTTTACCTCCATTTGAACACCATATAAATAGGAAACAAAAAATATGACTCGTTATACATCTCATTTGTACCCGTCCCTTTAATTATGTACAAATATATTTGTCCGAAGAAACTTTCTCATTACCGCGGACAAGGTTTGTCAACAATTTATTTGCTAAGTTAGAATCGGTAAGCCCCCCTCGCCTCATGCGTCCTTCGAGAATCAGTTACGTTGCGGCACTCGGCGAGTGAGCACGTGTGTAAGTGGTGATACGACGGCCTGCTACACGAAAGTATATCATTGCCGCGGTCCGGGGACAAAAAGAATGTCATTCCGGAGAAGGCACCAGTGGTCAGCCTCATAACAGCTTTTTGAAGTTTGAATGGTCGGCATTTCCACAGGTTTAATGGGATAAACAAACGCATTACGTGGTTTGATTAAACGTTTATTAAAGATTCAAAATAAGAAATAACAAAAAACAAAGTAGTATTTATAATTAAGTGAAAAGTAAAAATGACACTTTTTTCCAGTAGTCAGCCTCCAAAATCCAGTATAAAGCCTTAGTGTACCCAGTACTCGGCCTTTAAAAACTATTTAGTACAATGAGATCAAAATCACATATATTTATATCAACATCAACGATATATATATTAAACCTGATAATTATGTATTGCCTTATCTATTTTACATAAAGACTAGTACTCTTACGACACGAAATTGCCTTGACTTATTATAAAATATCTACTCTTGCAGACACCAGGTTAGTCTGAATTATATAGGGACCCATCCGGAACTAACCAGACACCAGGTTAGTCTGAATTATATAGGGACCCCTCCGGATCTAACCAGGCACCAGGTTAGTCTGAATTATATAGTTACCCATCCGGATCTAACCAGAAACTAGGTTAGTCTGAATTATAAAGGGACCCCTCCGGATCTAACCAGACACCAGGTTTGTCTGAATTATATAGGGACCCGTCTGGATCTAACCAGACACCAGGTTAGTCTGAATTATATAGGGACCCCTCCGGATCTAACCAGACACCAGGTTAGTTTGAATTATATAGGGCCCCATCCGGATCTAACCAGACACCAGGTTAGTCTGAATTATATAGGGACCCCTCCGGATCTAACCAGACACCAGGTTAGTCTGAATTATATAGGGACCCCTCCGGATCTAACCAGACACAAGGTTAGTCTGAATTATATAGGGACCCATCCGGATCTAACCAGATACCAGGTTAGTCTGAATTATATAGGGACCCATCTGGATCTAACCAGACACCAAGTTAGTCTGAATTATATAGGGACCCATCCGGATCTAACCAGACACCAGGTTAGTCTGAATTATATAGGGACCCCTCCGGATCTAACCAGACACCAGGTTAGTCTGAATTATATAGGGACCCTTCGGATCTAACCAGACACGAGGTTAGTCTGAATTATATAGGGACCCCTCCGTATCTACCCAGACACCAGGTTAGTCTGAATTATATAGGGACCCGTCCGGATCTAACCAGACACCAGCTTAGTCTGAATTATATAGGGACCCCTCCGGATCTAACCAGACACCAGGTTAGTCTGAATTATATAGGGACCCACCCGGATCTAACAGACACCAAACGATCTGCTAGCCTCCCTAATCGACATTCCGCTTCGAATGGCTTCCATGGCAGAAGTGAGTTTTGGCAGGAGGGTATATGTGTGTATTTGTCTCGGCATTTTGCTACAAATAAGAAAATAAAATTATGTAGATGTAGTCAATACTGAATTATTTTAATAAACATACATTTTAAGCACATAAGCCTGTGTAAGTGCGTAACAGGCATAAAAAAACATCATTCAAACAATACATTTGTACATTGTAAACTCAACGTCAAAAATCTGTACACTTTTGAACCTTATTTCACTGAGTTAGCGTTCAAAATCGTAAAACACGTTTTTACTGATGGCTGAATACTGGATCCGCTAAATCCAGTGGTCAGCCGCATTGATCCGTTATTTCAAATGCGGCCGACTACTGGGTTTTACTCTAAAAAGGCTACTACATGCTTAAATAAATTTGATATTATAAATGTAATGGACGTAATGGTCGTATTAGCTCAAAAATAAATAAAACAATGGAAAACCCAGTGGTCAGCCGTGGGAGGCTGGGCACTGGATTTTTTGGAAAAAAGTGGTACCCAGTAGTCAGCCCCCTCAATTTATGAGTTAAATGGTGATATTTTCGTTCAAATACAATGTCAGTTAATAGATTAACTAATAATAAACCAATTACGATCAAAAACGAATAGTAATATAACATTAAAAAACAGTTTTTCGTACCTGTTAAGAGAACACCACGTGCAGCAAAAAATATGGCGGACATGACACTACTGCTCTTGCCGACAAACAGCACCCGTATGAACGAGTATTTCTTTTCCCCCCGATCCCTCACCGCGTCTGTAGTGTGATGTAGTGACCAATGAGGAATCAGAGCTTCTATTCAAACACTCGCGATTTGTTAAAACGAATATACCTGATATTTATGACCAATAAACGACTCAAAAGGCTGACCACTGGTCCCTGGCTGGCCACTGGTGACTTTACCCTATCTTTATTGTTTTTTATTTGTTGTGATTGAAATTAATATATAACATGTATTCGATAATCGTGATATCAAGAGTCGTATTGGTTTAATCATAAGCGGATTAATATGTTTACAAATATATTTTTATCCAATGTTTCTCAGTCCGCCGTTTTCATTCCGGTGTTTCCGGTGTAGTAAAATGGCTTTAATACCCCCTGGAATGAAAATAACACCGGAATGATTTAAAATGTAGCTTCACTTCATTAAACAAACAAATTATTTATTTTATTATAATTTATACTTATTTGATCCAAGAGTACGAGTATATAACTATTATCCAGTATTTAAATTTTAAATAGATGTTCCACTATATTGATTTTGGTCAACTTACTTGATTGTTTACGCTTGAAGAAAATAAAAATATTTAATTTTATCTATTCAATCAAAGTAAGTACATATA
This sequence comes from Epinotia demarniana, assembly GCA_945867215.1. Lineage (NCBI taxonomy): Eukaryota > Metazoa > Arthropoda > Insecta > Lepidoptera > Tortricidae > Epinotia > Epinotia demarniana. The sequence continues at coordinate 11,516,402 of OX244262.1, forward strand.
CTTCTTCTCAAGGTTAGTTTATGTAAATAACTTGAGCTATGCTGACGACATGGTGCTTCTCAGCCTCTCGGTACACGGTATTAGTGACTTGTTGGCAATTTGTGAACGATATGCAACAGAGCACGGTTTGCTATACAACGTCACGAAAACCGAACTTTTAGTTTTCAGATGCGGAAGAGGGCTGGATAGGGTACCTCAAGTATTTTTGAACGGGCAATCGGTTCGGGTTGTAAGGTCGGTAAAGTATCTGGGTGTGGGGGATATAGAACGAGAAAGAAGGGCTAAATTTGGCCGTTGCTCTGACGATGTGAAAATAACTTTATTCAGAGCATATTGTCAGAGCCTCTACACATGTCAACTGTGGGCGCGGTACATGAGGCGTGCGTATAGCAGCATCAGGGTGCAATATAGTGACGCATATCGGATCCTGATGAGGTTGCCACGGTACTGCAGTGCCTCTGGCATGTTCGCGGCGGCCAGAGTACCCGACGTCTTCGCGATACTCAGGATGGCCTGTTTCTGGGAGACGATTAGAAACTCGAATAACGAGATTATTAGAACGATAAGTGACAACCCAGACAGTTATGTTTTTAGGCATTGGTTGTCCGTGCACTACAACGAGAACCAAAAATAATGTTTTTCTTTTTTAATGTTTATTTTTTTGTGATATTTTGCTGTTAGTTTTTAAGACTTATATGAGACTTTTATGCCTGCAATAAAACATTATTGATTGATTGACTAATTAGTTTCACCTATGATGGGTTTGATAAATAGAGGCAAAAATATAAAAGAAGATTAAGAAAAAATATGACATATTTAATTAAAGTGTCTCAACTCTTCCTAGTTAATTTTCTATATAAAATGTTTTTTTCCTCGAATACTAATCCTAAAAATAGCTTCAATCTGAAGAATGTTTCAAATGTGACCTTTGTAATGAAAAAGGGTTTAAATTCAATTTAACATTTGAAACAAAAATTGTTGTGCTAAGAGTTTCATTATTCCATAAAGAATAAACAAATAAAAAAATAATTTGAGATTAAAAAGTGTTGTTTTATTTGACCTATAAATAATTTTGGTATAAAAAAGTTAATACAGACTAAACTTGTTAAATACTAAGTGAAGCAGTAAAAATAAATAATTTTAAAACGGTTATTTTTAATTCCGGTGTACGGTTACGGCGTACGTTTTTATCATTCTGGTGGGTATTTATCATGCTGGTGTACATTTATCATTCCGTTGTGAGTTTCATTTTTCACTCTGTAGTATCTCAAAAACTACTTAAGATATCAAAGGCCCTTTTAGAGGATTTGCATAATGCTGTCTGTACTATCAGTTGACATTAAAAAATCCATGAAAAAAACCGAAACAAAGGATCACACCGGAATGATGCAAAAAACGTGTACTGTTGAAATTGACCCAAGTAGATTTTTAACAGATGACGCGACACAGCTACGTTCCGAAAAGCCATAGATTGGGAATTTTGTATCGGATCGAGTCTCCTTAAACAAGGACACATATTGAAATACGAAGTTCTATTTTCAATTTTTTTTTCGGTTGTCTAGAGCGTATCGTAACAGTCATTTATACCCCAGGAAAAATACGTTTTTTTTAAACATTAATTTATAACATCGTTTTTTTTGTTTGTTTAATTTTCAAATGTTATTCTAAGATGCCTTATCCAAGAATCCTACAAAATTTCCATCGGGAAGTAAATATATAAAAATATATGACACATCCATTATGTTTTTTGTGTGATTTATCTATTATTCTTGAGCAGCTCCTGTAAATTAATCAAAACAAAAATTAAAATATCTATAATATTTTTCCTCTTTTTTCTGGGATTGGTTAAATATCGGTTTTTTTGATGACTAATATTTTGGTGGATGTTGAGTCTACGTAATTAATAAAATGATAACATATCACCAAATATCAGTTACACACAAAAAGCTCCTGTTATGAATTATTTCCAAATTTCAATTTTTTCCATAATAATGAAAATAAAATGCTTGGGCTAAGACTATTCAATGATGAAAAGAGTGACGTTGCAACGTTGAATATGGCCCGCGCCAGTATTGTTCGCATGCTCTCCCCTACACTGTGCCCTTCACAGACTCGACTTAAAACTTCTACATTACTCTTTGAATGCACTTGTTGAGACCTTTGTTTTAAGGGATTACCGTTGTTGATTGTATTACTTATTTCATCCAATTATAAAATTGACCCTTTTCTAGGGTGCCATAAAAAAATATAAAAAGATTTTTTTTCAGCTAACTCAGTTGTTGAGTAAGAAAACTCCACGAGTTCGCAATGCGATTAAGGCGGGTATTTTAAACCCCTTGAGTCACTTGAGCTTGAGCTAAAACTTGCCCCGTGATATTTGATTAGCTTATTTAAAGGTTGCTAAAGGTGCGTCCACCATGACAGCTTGCAAGAACACCTTTAACCCTTTGACCGCTTTTACTTTCGTGTCAAAATGTGACGTACACGCCAGCATCTTGACGGCTAAAGAGCGAATATGAAACTTATTCTGACAGCAAGAAAATTGTTTTGACAGTGTCCGCCATAACCACTTTAAAGGTTGTTGGCGTGGTGGGCACGACAGCACTCGACCACTTTAGTGGCTCTCGGCGTTCAAAGGGTTAAAAAAAAAGTTTAATTTGTCTTGGTGTGGACCATAATCATAAAAAACCTTCCATGTCCGTTTCGAGCTACGCGCATTGTATGGTTTTGTCGTTGCCCGTCTGTCTTTGTTACATTGACCCTACTACCGCCCACTTAACGTTGCGGCTGCGGGCGTCCGGGAACGTAAACGTGTTTTAATAAATGAGAAAATAATTAATATTAAGGATGTAATTTTTAATTTTTTTAATTAAGGACGACCGCTTTAGCCTAGTTGGTAGTGACCCTGCCTACGAAGCAAGAGGTCCTGGGTTCGAATCCCGGTAAGGGCATTTATTTGTGTGATGAGCACGAATATTTGTTCCTAAGTCATGGATGTTTTCTATGTATTTAAGTATTTATTTATCTATATAAGTATGTTTATCGTCGTCTAGTACCCATAGTACAAGCTTTGCTTAGTTTGGGACTAGGTCGATTTGTGTAAGATTGTCCCCTAATATATATAATTTTTAGGGTTCCGTACCCAAAGAGTAAAAACGGGACCCTTGTATGGATAAATGACAGTTGAGTTGTCCTAACGTGCGTTCGAAATGCCCCTCTTTTTGACACAACTAACAACTCGTTCAATGATTGATTGATTCATGAGACTTTGATTCATAAATAAAAGATTGATACATTCCAAGTTTTTTTGTAATGTTTTATCTGTTGCTAATGATAGGACAATTTATTTTCAGTGTTGTCAAATAAATACCCTATTGTGAACACGTCTGTACTGTCGCTCGCGGCGAACTAAATACGTTAGACGGAATACCAAATTACCGAGGCGCGGCGCACGCCTTAAGAATAAACTTTTGTTGCGACTTGGAGACATTTGGATATGATTGTACTTCCTTAATATATTTTTTGTGCCTTAGATTTGCTCCTTTCGCGGCATGGAGTAGTAAGCGAACAAACTCACAAGTCATGTGGAATGCCATGAGACAATTACGGGCGGTCGAATTTTAATTTAAAGAGTTAGTTTCAACACTTTAGCTCAGTGTCTATGCACGCGAAACACACACCCAGACGAGATTTGAAAGATTTCTTATCGACCCTCGAAATATAAAATAAATGTAAAACAGCGTTACTATCAAAAAGCATTTTTGGAATGGTGTCAAAAATTTATAACAATTTACCGAGAGAAATAATGAATTTAAATGATTTGCGACAGTTTAAAATGAAATTTCATCGATTTCCAACTGCCAGCTCATACCATTCTATAAATGAATTTTTATCGCAATCCTTTTAGCATTGACATTTTAATTCAATAATTTATTTTCAATTTTAAGTTGCCCATTTTGATTTATTTTATTTTTAACTTATTCTCAATAAATTGTACCTAATTTATTTCGAATTTTTAATTAATATTGAATTTTAAGTAATGTTGACATATTTATTTTTGGATTGTGATTTATTTGGAAATCTAATTTGTCATGAAATGTAAATTATTTTCTTGTGATGCATACTGCATGCTAATTTGTAGCTATTTGTGTGCCATGGGGCGAAACATAGAGATACTATTATAATTTAAGAACTTTACATAATTACCTGTGTTTGACAAATAAATAATTTGAGTTTGAGTTTGAAATATATAGGTTCTATGACCAGTGACCACCGACAAACTGGAATGGCCTAACCACTTGAGTGTCAGTCTGGTATCAAGGGTATTAATTAATTTTCAGCGGTCAGTGTCAGTCAAGTCAGTTCAGATTCCTAACTTCGCGCTTACATTATTCAAGGATTGACGCATTGGCGCGGGATGTGCTTCACCCGATGAGTAAGGAAACCTGAGTGGTAAACAGCGTTATTCCATATACTTGAATTATTTATTCATTTTTATTTTCATTTAGAAAAAAAATCAAATTTCGTTCAAAACGTTACGTGATTACCCCCCTCTGTAGTACACTCTCGGTAAAGACATATTTAGGGTGAACTAACCACTCACTTGATTTCGGATTTTAAAAAGGCAGCCTGAATTGCTTTACCTTTTTCTTTATCAAAGAAGCCCATTCTTCGTTTGGCAACCAAAGTTGCCACCATCAGTTTAGGGATGCGCGAAATTGGCAACTGTTTTTCCCACAAGCAAGTGAGTGGCTAAGGATGTTTTTCCACAAAACCTAAGCTGAGCAGGGTTTCAACAGGGTTGATGCAGTCAGGGTTTATTATTATTATAGCTTTTTTTATCTATACATTCTTGTTTACATGTTTGATATAAGTATGTAGTTATTTTTTTGATATAAGTTTTATTGTATGGCCCCTACAGGGTAGAAAGTCTCCTCCATCTTATTCCATGTTTGTCTGTCTCGGGCTGTGGTCATCCAGTGTTTACCAGCTGTTTTACAACATCGTCGACCCATCTTGCCTTTTGTCGTCCACCTTGTCTTTTTCCATTGGGGCCAAGCCACTTCGTTACTTGCAGAGTCCATCTGTTATCCTGGTATCTTGCTATGTGGCCTTCCCACTTCCATTTTAGTGTCATGGCGTGTTTTAGTGCATCTTTGATTTTTGTTTTGTTGCGTATGTCTGCATTTCGTGTTTTATCTATTCTTCTAAATTTCAGGATACTTTTTTCCATGGCATGCTGGCATGATAGGATTTTATTCTTTATCTTATTGGTATATGTCCATGTCTGACTTCCGTATGTTAAGGAGGGTAAAATGCACGAGTCCTTAATGATCTTCTTAAGGTTCAGACTGTAATTTCCTATGAGGATTTCTTTCTGTGCCCAATACTTTTTCCATGTCGTGTTTATTCTCCTGTCTACTTCATTTTCGTGGCTGTTGGAGTCGAATGATATTTGTTTTCCGAGGTTTAAATAATCTTTGACATATTTTATTGTGTGTCCTTCTACAATAATCGGAGTTTGGTTGCGGTTGGTCATTATTTTAGTTTTGTCAGTCTTCATTCCCAAACCTACTTTTTTGCTTTCTTTGGCGAGATTTTGAAGCATTTCTTCTAGTTCTTCAGGAGTTTCACTGAACAGAGCTATATCATCAGCGAATCGTAGATGTGTCAGACGTCTATTGAGTACCCTTACTCCTCTGTTTGTCCAGTTTATGTTTTGGAATATGTTTTGAAGGACCGCTATGAACAGAGTTGGTGAGAGTGGATCTCCTTGCTTTACCCCTTTTTCTATAGGGAACACCTCTCCTCTCTTTTCCAGTTTTACTCTGCTCACACTTTTTGAGTACACATTTTTAATTATATTTATGTATTTTTGATTTATATTATTGTTGTTTAGTGCTTTCCATATAGATGTGTGTGAATTACTGTCGAAAGCTTTTGAATAACGGTTTTCTGAATTCTTGGTATTTCTCTAGTAGTTGATCAATAGTGTGTATATGGTTGATGGTTGAGTAAAATTAGGTCGGAAACCTGCTTGTTCAATTGGTTGGTTTTTATTAATTATTGTTGATATTCTGCTGAGCAAGATCGAAGAGAATAACTTATATATAACAGAGAGAAGAAGAACTTATTGGCCTGTAGTTGCCTACTTCTTGTGGGTTTCCTTTTTTGTGTAGTAGTATTATGTCTGATAAGCCCCATTGTTCTAGTATTTGTTCGGATTCTACAATTTTATTAAATAATGTTGTCAGATAGGGGGTTAATATTCGTGCTACAATTTTTTGTGTTTCGTTTGTTAGATTATCTGATCCTGGGCTTTTTTCCGTTTTCAGTGCCTTTATATGTTTCAGTACTTCCATTTCGCTTATATGGTTTATTGTATCCTGTGTTTGTTCTATACTTCCATTTTTTTTCCGTTTATTACTGATTTTTCTGGCGGTTTCTTATAAAGATCTTTATAAAATTCAGTAGCGCATTTGAAAATGTCTTTCCTGTTATTTGTTTTATCCCGGCCGTCCTGTAGGTTGTGGATCCATTTCTTGTGTGTTGACAGTTCTTTGTAGGTTCGTTTCGAGCTTCGGAATGTTTTGAGATTTTTATCAATTATCGATTTCCTGTGGGTGTTGTAATCTTCTCTGATGGCTTTGTTTGTTTTTTAAAATAATTGTTTTAATTCGTCTTTCTCGTCCCTGGTTTTGTTTTTTACTGATAGTAGCTTCCCACGTCCATCTATCAGGTTTTGCGTTTCGTTAGTAAGAATTTTGTGTTTCTGGATTTTTAAATTTTTAAATGAAAGAAAAAATTCAAAAATTTAATGCTCCGAGCCGGATTTGAACCGGCGACCACAGGCATTCATGGCCCGTCGCTACTAACCAACTGAGCTATCGGAACAATCTGGTTCGGGCACCAAATCCTTCAATCAGTTCCTTCATATAACGCCTTAGGGAGGCGTATTTTTCCTTTCATTCAAAATTTTATAATTGTCTTTAGCAGCGTTACTGCTTCAAAAACAAATATTAATTTCTGGGTTTTTGTTGTGTTTTCCAGTCTGAGACTTTTCATTATTACCTGTTCTATTGTGTAGCTCATAGTTTGCACATTATTTTTGGTTTTTACGAGTTCGTCAAGTGTTTTGGAATAGTGTTCTAGATTCTTAATATATTTTTCTCTTTCGCTTGTAGTCTTGAGCAGGCTTGTTGATGATTGGTAAGATTTTCGACTAGTTTTGGGTGTTTCAATCGTTAGTGAACATCTGAGCATTCTGTGATCTGACGGGAAGTTGACTAAGTTGAGTAGATCCACATTTGTTATGGACTTTGGAGTGTTGGTCAGTATGTAATCCATTTCATTTCTTGTTTTCTGATTGGGTGATCCATGTACATCTGCGTGACTGTTTCTTTTTGAAGAATGTGTTCAATATCGACAGTTTGTATTCATTAGCATGTTGTAACTATAAGGCGTTCCCCTCTACTATTTCTTACCCCATATCCATATTTTCCCATTACCATATTTTTTTCTGGTTTTGGTTGTCCAATTTTCGCATTAAAATCACCAATCACAAGAAAATGTTTGTCGGCTTGTTCGTGTGTTGTCTTCAGGTCATAATAGAATTTGGTAATGTCTTCTTCACTTGAACTTTCAGTGGGTGGATATGTTTGGATTATGGTAACTTGAGTTTTAAAACTGCAATTCTTTCAGATATGCCTAGAATGTTATTTTTTAGTGTTTTCTTTATTAGTAAGTCTACTCCGTGCAGTCCTGGTGTTTCACGTATATAACACAGGATATAGTTTCTATGTTCTTCGATCTTTTGGCCCATTTTTCTAATTTCTGACATAATGTCCCAATCTGTATCTTCTGTTACATTATTTAGCTCTATGAGTTTTTCTGGTGTTGATATCGATCTTACATTGTATGTGCAGATCTTAAGTTGGTACTTTTGTTTCAGTTTATTTTTTCTTTTTTTTTGGCTGCCTAGGTTTATCCTGATTCTGAGGTGAATCAGTATTATTATTATTGTAGTATTGTGGGCCTTTGTATGCCGCTTCGACCAGCGAGTGATCTATTGTGACAGCCCTTTGTTTAGATTTCACCATCAAGTCCCGTTGCCTCTAGGAAATTCCAGATTCTTTGGGCGGTGATGTACCTCTTCCGGGTGCACGATGTGCCGCCCTAGGTAGATACTTCTTTTGTGCATGAGTGTTCCGCAGGAGCATAGGATATGCATTGCTGTTTCCTCTGTCTCCTGGCAGAACCTGCAAGTTGCGTCCTGTTTCATACCCATTTGAACCAGTTGCTTGTTCAATTTGCCATTTCCTGTCAGAATTCTCGTCACTGCGCAGGTTTTGTACCTTTTCAGTTGTAGTAGCTCTTTGGACAGTTTATTATTGTACCCTTTGATTAAGGCTTTAGCATGTTTTTGTCCTTTGGCGAACTTCCACAGCTTTGTTGCCTCTGATTTTTCTGTGTTATTTAGTAGGGAATAAGCTTTCCGTTTTGTGATGCCACAGAACGGTTCTGGGCCAACCAGGGTTATGTCTGCGCCCTTCCTAGCAAGTTCATCAGCTTTTTCATTTCCTACTATGTCGGAATATCCTGGTACCCATCTAAGTATAACTTTGTTGGTATTAGCCAGGGCGTTTAAGTTGTTTTTACAGTTCTGGACTAGTTTAGAGTAGGACTCTAGGGATTCTAGTGCCAGCAGAGCAGCTTGGCTGTCTGAGTTGATGTAGATGTGTTGGTTTCTTAGGTTTCTATCGAGATTGATCTCCACGCATTTGTTTATTGCGAAGAGTTCAGCCTTTCCCCATGCTGACGCTAGCTTTGAGCTTTGGCCTCTCACCATAGATACCGCATCCAACATCATCACCTTTTTTGGATCCATCTGTATACCAAACGTGGCTTCCCTCCTTGAAGTCCATTTGGTCATTTAACCATTTGTCTCTTGAAGGTATTTCCACTGTATACCGTTTTGTAAATTCGCATTCCACATAGGTATCGTCGGTGGGCATGTTTAGTTTTTTGTTATCGAAAACAAGGGCCTCCAGTTTAATAAGCGCTTGAGAGCGCCATTTTGGCCTTGTTAGTGTGCATATCCTGTAGATGCACTGTTTCGCCTCCTTTTGCACGTGCAGGTGGAGTGGCGTTAGGTCGAGCAGTGCATCCAAGGCTGCCCCCGGTGTTGAGCATAAAGCTCCTGTTGCTGTGAAGCAAGCTGTACGCTGTAAACTGCTTAACTTTGTGATGGCTGTCTTTTGGTTGGCTTTGTTACACCAGACCGCGGAGGCGTATGTGATTACCGGCCTCACTACCGCTGTGTAAAGCCACATAGCAATTTTGGGTCTTATGCCCCATCTTGCTCCTGCCATTCGACAGCAAGTCCACATGGCCATTTTTGCCTTTTGTATTATGCTATTCAAATGAGCGTTCCAAGTTAGCCTTTGGTCAAAAGTAACTCCTAGGTACTTGACCTCCTTTGAGTAAGATATTTCCTGTCCATTCAGTTTTAGTTTGGCAAGCTTGTCTAGTTTCCTTTTTTTTGTAAAAGGTACTAGTACTGTTTTGCTCGCATTGATGGACAGTTCATTTTCTTTGCACCATTTATTTATGGTGTTTAGCGCTCCTTGCATTAGGTTCGAGATTGTGTGGAGGCACGGACCTTTGATTATGACTACAAGGTCGTCGGCATATCCTTGCGTGTCATAGTCTAGGTCCTTCATAGTTGCTAGGAGTTGGTCCACTGCTAGGGTCCATAGTAGTGGGGATAGTACGCCTCCTTGTGGACAACCTCTTGTGGTGTAGAATGTAAACTCAGTTGCATTGAGGGTCAGAGTGACTTTTCTATTTGAAAGCATGCTCTGGATCCATCTGATGGTGCTTTCATCCACGCCCTTTGATGCCAATCCTTTGAGGATAGTTCCTGTGGGTGTGTTGTCAAAGGCACCTTCGACGTCAAGGAAAGCGCATAGAGCTGTTTGCTTGTCCTCTAGGGTTTTTTGCACTTTGTCGACCAGATCAAGTAGTGCCGTTTCCGTAGATTTCCCCTTTTGGTAAGCATGTTGGTTCAGGCTTAGTGGTCTGATTGCCAGATATTTCGCTCTAATATGCTGATCAATGACTCTTTCCATCGTTTTAAGTAAGAAGGATGATAGACTGATTGGTCTGAAGGATTTGGGCTGTGAGTAGTCCTTTTTCCCTGCTTTTGGTATGAATCGTACCTTGACTCTAGTCCATAGTTCTGGTATGGTCCCCCAAGCAAAGCTAGCTCGGAATATTCTTACCAGGTGCGGAAGGATTAGGTTTTGTCCTTGCTGTAGTAATGCAGGAAAGATACTGTCTTCTCCCGCCGATTTAAATGGTTTGAATTTTTTCAGTGCCCATGTAACTTGGTTTGGCCTGAATATATTTGCAGCCAAATTCCAGTCGGTGTTATGTGCTCTCCGGGCTTGTGTGCTCCTTTGGGTGCATAACTGAGTTTCACTGGTGGGGTACGAACCTGGGAAGTGGATGGTTCTAAGCAAGTCCATTGTTTCTACTTCCGTAGTCGTAAAGCTGCCGTTAGGTCTTTTAAGTAGGCCTAGGTAATTGGTTGGTGTCTTGGAGAGAATTTTATGAATTCTCGCTCCTTTATGTGTTTGGGCGATCTCCTCACAGAACTTCCGCCAAGACCTCCTTTTGGCTTTTCTGATCTGTTTGTTATATTCAGTCAAAGCTCTACCGTACCTTTCCCACTCGTTAGGTCTGGTTGAGTGATTGAATATGCGACGGGTGGACACACGGAGCTTTTCTAGCCTTCTGTTCCACCATGTCGTAGTGTTTTGTGTGATTGATTCACGCAACGGGCAGCTCAGTTCGTAGGGCTTGTAAATGCCTTTGGATAGTTTTCAGCGTACTCTACAACTTTAGCCAGTACTACTGTGGGATCATGTTTTTCTCCGGGCAAGTAGGCGGAACAAATCAACACCTTTTGTGAGCCCTGACCTTTGAGATCAACATACGCAGCTACAAGGTCATCGCTGCATAGTTCTGTAACAGGTAAGAAATTTATGTTTTTGTGAAACACGATGCAGGCCCTTGGTTTGGATCCTTTTTCGTGTATTAATACCTTACCCGCTTTGTTGAGTCCTGTTCCCATGGTTTTGGTGTTGATCCATGGTTCTTGTATGAGGGCGATGTTCAGGCCATTTTCGCCGAAAAGTTTTTCTACTACCGCTGTGGCGGCGATGGCGTGGTGTAAATTGGCCTGCAGAAAAGTCACCCCCCCGTTGGCTGCGTCTTTATTGGCCCCGGCTCTGGGCGTGGACCTGCCCTTGCCGGCCCCCTCTTCCTCTACCCCTGGAGCGGTTGGAGCCCCTATTGCCCCCCTGTTGGTGGGAAACCGCCGTGTTCCCGATGTGCCCGCTGTAGGATGGGAAGCGGGATTGGGAAGGACTGCCCGTTTAGGTCCCGGAGGGACCTTTCGGGCGTGTGTTTGGTTGGGGTCCTTCAAGGTTGTCGGGTTTTGCGGTGGTGGGGTTGGGGACGTGTCAGGTTCCGGCTGTTGAGGCTTGGGAGTACCCTTTAGCCGAAACTGGACCTTACGGAAGCCTAGGCTTGCCTTTAGGTCCATCTTTCTCAGATTCTCCACTGATTGGTCGTCTAGGGCTACGGTCAGCATGACCCCGCCTTTTTCGACCTTTGTGTGGAGAATCTTCCAATACTCTGTGTACAGTCCAAAGTTCTGTGCACAAAGTAGCGACAGGGACATCCTTACGTCCGAGTCGCGTAGGTCAGGGATGAACACCATCCCTATGTTAGGCTTTGGAAGCTCATTTTCAGGTATGATCCTGAGGTTGGCTTCCGGCCATGGTTTGAGGGATGGTGTCGTCTCTTCAAGCCAGGCTTTGGACCGCTGGTCCTCGCACGTAATGAGCAACCAGCCTGGCTTGTGCGCGTAGCTTACAAATTTAGGTCCCTCGGCCATCTTCAGAGTCGAGATCTTTAGCAGGATGGTGTAGCAGAGGGACTCCAGTTGTGTGTCCGTCATCGGACTGGAGTCCTTGATCCCGACTCTGATTTGGCTCAGGACCTCGCTGTAGGCCTGCGCTTGTTGGGGTTGGGTTATGGGTTGGGTAGGGGGGGTTTCACTCACCCTCGGGTTTTTGGGTAGGTTACCCTGCGGTGATTCCTCCTCCGAGCGGAGCCGTTTGACCGGCTTTTGCCCGGGTTTGGTTTGTGAGCCCCCAAACTTGTAGCCCATCTTCTTGAGTTCCGCAAAGCTCTTTACGGACAGTTGTAAAGCCTCTTCGTGCTTCAGTCCCAGTCCCACTAGTGCTTTGTAGCGGCCTCGCGTGGAGCCTCCCATTTTTTTGTGAGGCTTGTCGGTGCGTGGATTCTCCGTTGGTGGTGTAGGTCGTTCAACGTCCTTCTCCACCATGTCGGCGATCTCCACCACCTCCATTGCTTGCGCTGACGTTTGGGCGGTTTCTTCCGCGCATACTGTCAAGGGCAGTAGTTCCTGGCATAGGTCTTCCAGGGTACCTTCTGTTTTTTTATTTTCTACTTCCATGTTAGTCCCACGAGAAGCTAGGGAAATTGGGTCCGTTCCAGCAGAGCCCCGCTTGCTGGAATAAGGCAAAGGTTCTCCTCGAGGTTGCCCGGTATCGAGGGTCCACCGTTAGCGACTGAGCTCCCCCTCAGTCACGCATCTCTGGGCACGGTAGGTCACACCTGTAGATTGGGGTTTTTGGGGTTGAGGTTGTCTCCTCCAGGAATGGGTGTGGGTGAGGACCAAAGGAGTGTGAAAGGATGGTGATGGTGGAGGAATGGGATATTTGAAGCGACAGGATGTGGGGTTGGGAGTACCTGTAGGGCGGGAGTGCCGGTCCAAGTAGCGCCTCTCATACTTATTATCAGTATTAACACGATTCCTTTTTTCACGAAAACTTCCAGGTGTGTCTGTTATAATTAATTTGTCGAAGCGAATGTAAGCATGTTTACCCCTTTTTATCTGTTCCTGTTGTTGTGCTCTGAGTTCTTTCCTTTTATTTAATATGTCTTTAGAGTAGTCTTCGCTGATAAAAACATTTTTTGGTAGAAGCTTCTTGTTCTTAAACAGTTCAAATTTTCTCCATGTTAGGGTTACAGAAATAAGGATTGGCCTATGTTTGTCTTTGTTTGGCTTCCCTAGTCTACAAACATTGTTCATTTCCCATTTGTCCCATTTCTCTAAGTCTGTTTTCTCATATGCAGTGTTAAGGATCTGTAAGACAATATCCAGAAGTTGTGTGTGGTTGCTCTCCGATTCTTCTATCCCATATATTACTATATTATTTTTCTTTTGCTCCGACTCCATATTCTGAATCTTCGTTTCCAGAGTAACAACCTTTTCTTTTCAGTTCTTGGTTTTCGGCCCTTTTTAAATTGGTTTAAATTTCTCTGTTTTTTAAACTGCTCTTCAAGTTTCGCCATAATGTTGTCCATAATTTGGTTTTCCATTATGTTTACAATTGCGAAGTCTTAATTGAATAAAACCATAACAAAACTGTGGGTAAGTTTGAGAGCTGTCGGAAGTCTATGCTATTTTCGTGTGGCAGCCCCAGCTGTCAAACGTCAATCTTCGACCACCTATACTTGTGACAGTTATACTTATATATGTGGTACTTGTTTGTATTTCACTGTTTTTTCCCGCTAATCACTTGTATTTTTCACTGAAAACACTTTGATTCTGCTCCAGGTAGATGGATTCGTAGTTGTACAAAATTTTTTTTGCCAGATTTTAAGTATTTGCGGCACTTTTGATTAAATTTCCAGGAGACTTGCAAACACACGTCGTACTTTGACAGATCGAACCGGAACTCTCGGAGTAGTCAGGGTTATCACAGCTAAACTAAACGTTGTAGGTATTGGTTTAGAAACGTAGATCAACTTAAGTTTGATGGGAAAATCAGAACTAAGTTTGAATGCTTGTATAGACTAATAGGCTGAACATTTTACCGGCTATTTTACGCGAACATACGTATAGGATATTTCTCCACCACCAAGGGTTATTTACCTTCGTAAAAAACCACCAATAACAGCTGCTATTAGTATTTTTTCCTCGCACACCGCTCCGCTACCTCGCAAAACTGGTAGATACTTACGCACCAATGTCCCTATTAGTATTTTGTAGCATTACCTTAATAAGTATCGAAATCGCGCGTGAAATAGCAAAATTTAATTATGGACGATGTGCCAGTGATTGAATTATAAAGTGATTACGCACAGCGGCCTAATAAACTTCGTCGCTTGTCCCCACGGCTTAATGTATAGGTATAGGTAGTGTGTAGTGACCCTGGTTTTAATAGAAATTCACGGATATATGCCTCCCTTAGTACTTACATTGATCCACCCTTTGGGTCAATAGCCCATTCCTTCTTGTATAGGAGGTACACGCCCTGCCTGATGATTAGAAGACACCGTAGCCTACCGACGCTTTCGACTCCAGAAGAGCCACAACAACACATACACGAACACAATAATACCAGAATATCCACCGTATTCCCTAAGGGCGCGAGTAGGTACACGGTGCTGCCTCCGCACCGACACCGCACCGCCGCCGCACCTTCGCGCTATGTACGCAAGACACGTAAAGCCCGCCGTCGCCGCACCTTCGCGCTTTGTATGTATGTACGCGCGGCGCTTTACGCTTCTCGTGGACATAGCACGGAGGTGCAGCGGCGGTGCGGTGTCGTCGCGGAGGCGGTACCGTGTACACGAGCCCTAAAGCTTGGCATTCATCTAGGCACCGCGCCGCGCCGATTGTCTCAGTGCCAAATGGACGAATGTAATATTTTGGCTTCGGACGCGCCAGGTAAGCTGCTGTCACTTGCTCGTGATCGTGTGATGTTTCGACATTCACTAGTGCGCCGTTTTTCTCGGTGACAAATGGTTAAACGTTGACGTTGACGTGGGTTTTCCAATGTTGCATTGTTGATGGCAAGTTTGTGTGTCGCGCGTTGGCGTTGTTAGGATATGTAACGGGTCGCGCCATTCAAAGACCGATTTCCTCCACAAGGTGGACTGATCATCTGGTAAAAATCACGCGAGCCCGCTGGATGCGGATGGCGCAGGACCAGTCATTGTGGTCTTTAGAGGAGGCCTATGTCCAGCAGTGGACGTCTTTCGGCTGATATGATGATGATGCGATTGATTTTTGCGTAGCGCTGCCCCATTCGAGGCATTCGGATTTGATGGCCAGCTTAAAGAACCTACACTCCCATAACAAATCTCACCATTAAGTACATCGACTCAATGATTGATCGGCCAATGGTTGTTATAAATTACCAGAGACCAAGCGTAAATTAGGCAATCAAGAAACTTTGTTATAATTGGATTTGCGGGATCATCCGACTGAATTGCGGGGAGTCGGTTTTAAAGTAATTTACACTAATCGTACTGAAGTAATTTGGGCGATTAGTAGACAACTAGGCAATATATAATTGTTTTAACTTACAAAAATATCGTTATAAATGTATACGTTCACGGTTCAATTATGTTCTAACTTTACCTTATTCCGATTAGTAAAAAAAACATGATTACCTACATAATTGCTAACGGATTAATTCTTCAATAAGTGGTATTTATTTTTCTGGACTTAATAAAAAAGTAACATATTAATAACCTATAATTACAGTTATAATAGCATAATTTTATACAAAATAACCTTGTCCCAAACGCTAGCCAGTAATTTTGAAATCCGTCACGGCGTTTATCCACTGGCAAAGCGAAGCGGAACGTAGCGGGAAATATTTCATCGATCTTAATTATATGTGTTGTATATGTATATAATAAGACATTGTAAGTATGACTTGCTCAATGTAATTTAATTTACATGGTTAATAAATTTTCTTACTTTCTTTCTTTCTTATGAAAAAAACAATCTTTGACCTTGCCTGGGGATGCGGAAAGCACCGTTTTCAAACAGTAAACGGAGCTCATCCACTGTGCAAAATGTATTCAACTAAGTATTTCAGTTTCTTCGGTTGCTGTTGATACAATTAGCATCGTTTACACGCTACAGTCGGTGTAACTACGATTATTTACAATTTGGTACTAGGCAGCGGAATTAAGAATGCGATTCGCTATACAGTTTGGGTAATGTTGGGAGAGCGAAGGGTTATCGTTGTACTATACGGCGTTTTAATGGTTACCGAGGCTCGGCTAACCAAGACCCAAATGATGTAACGTGAGCATGATAGCTACGGTAGCCTAGTGGTTCAAGGGCGCAGCTGCCAAGCGGGTTCGAATCCCGACTCGTACTGATGACTTTTTCAGAACTTATGTACGGAATATTTACCGTTAGCTTTTCGGTGAAGGAAAACATCGTGAGGAAACCGGTCTAATCCCAATAAGGTCTTGTTTTCCCTCTGGGTTGGAAGGTCAGATGATAGTCGCTTTCTTAAAAACTAGTACCTATGCCAAATCTTGGGATTAGGTGTCAAAGCGGACCCCGGGCTCCTTTAGGGCACAACCGGGAATAACGCTAGGAGGATGATGATAATGACGATATATGACTGTTGGCGTGGAAAGGTTGGATGATGACTGATAAAGATCGCGGGAATCCGCGGGATGCGGGTGGCGCTGGATCGGTCTTTGGGGGGGCCTATGTCCAGTAGTGGACGTCTTTCGGCTGATATGACGATGATGATCCATATCATCCCTGTGTCGGGTAAAAATAGCAACAGCCCCTTATTTGTAGCACGGTTAAAGTGTATGCGATAGGCTAGCTTTTCGACTTTTACAAATACAAATAACTTTATTTATACCAAGGCTGCATTACAAACATGAGTTTTACAAATTAGTGTGGCAAATTATGATTGATTTTAGAGTATCAGTGGTCCTCACACTAGGTTCAGCCTGTGTCGTTAGAACCACATAAACACGTCCACATATTTAAGAATTCAAAGCCTGCGATATCCCTGCTGAACGCTGGGAGGAGGTCGTATCTATGAGACCGGAATAGCGTTATAAAGTCAGAAAAGGTGTTTCTTTTGAAGTATACCTCGACTTGAACACATGGACCAAAAGCGCCATTTACGGAAGACTCGAGCTAGACCATCTTATAAATACAGGGTGACATTTTAATCAGTGTCCAAATTCAAGTGTATTCTTCAGCAAAATTATAAAATACGTTTTTTTGTTTCACATATCATTATTCAGTACAAAAATTTTTAGTAATTGCTGCTTAAAGTTATCCCAAAAAAACCTTACCGCGCGGGCACCTCAGCAGGTAGTAAGGTTTGCGCACGGCACGTCTCCGCTCCCTCGGGCCCCGCCCCGCCCCGCCCCGCTCCACGCGGTACTGAATGCCCAGTAAACACGTAGTACGGATAATTCTTTTGGGATGGACAAATTATGATTTTAAAAATACCTACCAGTTTTTTTTCAAAAATCGAGTCTATTAGTGATACCCTACAAAAAATGCCTACAAAAAATTTGGACACTGATTAAAATGTCACCCTGTATACTTACAAAGAGCAGAGCCAGCTATACTGCACACAATGTGACCGAAGATATGAAACTAAGTTCGGCTTTGCAAGCCATATACGCTCATCATAAGAAATTGTAATGGTCGCCGTTGTCATGCAGATACGACAAGGAGGACTATACACGGTGTTTTTTAACCGTCTAAAGGCCTCCACACACCGAACACGAGGCGCGGGCCCGCCATGCTGCCGCGGCGGGCCCGCGCTACTGAGCGATAGAGACGCCGCGCTACGGTGCGAAAGAGATAGAGATACCGCCCGATCCGACCCGCGCACGACCCGCGTTCGGTGTGTGGAGGGTTTTTTAAGCCGAAGCCCAGTTAATGTATACATTTTGTTTTTATTTTGTATTAATATTAATTATAATCATCCAGCCGAGTGACCGCAGTGTCCGCTAACCGCCATCTTATGTAGATAGGTACGAATTCTAACCGGGTCATGAACTTAAAAACTTAATTAATTACCTTTTCTTACTAAAAACTTTTTTTTTCGCGAATGATTAGTGCGTTTTGGATACTTTAAGTGGGCTTCGGCTCTAAGACGGTTTAAAAAAACACGTATAATTAAGAGTAAAATGTGGGTGTAAAGACTGTAAAGGGATTCATATTGTAATTAACTCTAATAATCTCACACATGATTCAATATTTTAAAGCCAAGGGTTGATTTGAATCTGTAACACCGTCATAGACATCAAGGGCGTATAGTAGGTACCAACCCTAAATTAAACTAAAAAGCAAATTCAAGAACATTTTAACAAGTGGTAATTGTTCGTTTTGTTCGGGTTAATGGCTAATCACGATTTCTCTTGTAGAGGGCTTGTATGTACCTAATGTAATGTTTATTTTGTGATGTACATGACATGACATCAACCGATTGTATGAATCATGCTTCATATCTCATGCTCTGAAAGTGGGTCGTTGTTGTTCTAAAAAGTGTGCTGAAAGTGATACGTTTCTGCTCTAGTGCAGAAAAGTAGTGTATTCCAGTTAGTCCTCGCCTTATAAACATTATCCGGGAACTAATTCAAATAAATATCGGTACTTACCCCGCCACTCAAAAAGGGAAATACTTTTATACTGAGGTACTAGTTCATAGAATTAATTTTATTTAATTTAAAACAAGTTTATGTTGTAAATTCTTCACTTTTATTTTAGCTAAAATATCCATTAGGGTCTATGAGGTGGTGACAAATGGAATACACCCGCAATTCTTTTTTTTAACTCAAAGTGTGCTAAGGCAGAAACGCATACAGCCACTCTTCAACTAATACTAATATTAATACAAATAGTATGAAAATATTTGAATAGGCTATTTTCGTCTATCACAATTAAATTAATGAATGTATGTTATTCATATAGTTTTGACTAAGAAAATACGAATTTATATTCGTATTTGGTTATAAAAACGTGACCAATATCTTTATTTTCAAAATTAAAATCGTAGGTGTATTATCTGTATGTCACGTGACCGAATTACAACATATGACCATAAGCGCGAGCGAGACAGATATTTGCCTCTTTCTATAGGACAGGTGCGATGGGACTATTATTTCGGCTCGGGTGACGTAACGATAACGGCGGCTGCCGTTTTTGAATTGTATACTTTGAATAAACATGTTGTTTAATTTTCCGTCTGTGTTTTTTTCACTTTCCTTGTATTCGATATGAAAAGTAGAGTGTTTAACTCTGGTGAAAGTCAGCCATTTCAGCCCTTGATCAACAATCTACTATTAATTTATTACTTACTACCCGCGCGGCGACGCCCGCGTTATACAATAACCATTCAGAAAGTCCATTTTCTGCACGCAGGTAGAAAAAATCTCAAAATAGGATAAGCGGTTCCGAGAACTGCCCAAGACATACAAAATTACAAAGCCACAATTTCACAGACTTCCTGTTTATAATATTAGTATAGATTTCTTAATTTATTTTATACTAGCTTCTGCCTGCGACTCCATCCGCGTGGAATTCGTCTATATATTTGCTCCATACAAACTGTCACCCCTCATTTCACCCCCTAGGGGGATGATTTCCTGAAAAAAAACTACTCCTTGCCCGGGACTCAAACTATCTCTATAAACCAAATTCCATGTGTAAAGAGGTAACAGACAGACACATTTTCTCATTAATAGTATTAGTATGGATAACATAACATACCTTGCAAACTTACCTAAACTTAAACAAATAAACGATTTATATACACATAACAGCCCACCATATTCGCGTTGCCTAGGATTTTCCTTTTTAATCCAAAACCCGTCAAAAACGACTCCTTTCGGCGCCTTTGGGTCCTAAATGCAAAAGGCCGTCATTACACTTTTAATGGGCTTCCTCTGTCGAAATAAAACAACAAACTCCGAAACAAAGCTAATTAGCTTAGTTGATCGAAAACTTGAATAAGGGATGATGATAGAGTAAAAATTAACTTTCGGACAACGGTGGACCCTTTTGGGGAGTTTTGCGACAAGTCAACATGACAGGTTCGTTATTATAGTGTGACACAACAGAAGGGATCGTATTTACGACGATTAATGGCACAAATATTACATATTTTTGGCTTTAATGCGTCTAAAGGTTCTAATAGATTTGACAATTAACTTGATATGCGTATTTTAGCGAATATTACATCAAAAGGTCACAAAATGAATAGGAGCGTTTTAGCGAGCATTCAAGCCAAATCTGCTTCGAGCTTTTTGCCGGTATGGCCAATTTTGTTATTGTTTCGTCGCCCTCCCTGTCCGCCAACACCTTCTGCAGAGCACGGACTGGAGCATTCTGTAGAATGATCGTAAAATGTTCGTTGCGATGTTTGGTGCTTGGTAGTTCGTTGTTCAGTTCGACATAGGCTGTGTCAGGATAAGCTAAGTGATTTCTATGGATGATGTGGCTCTACATTAAATAATTACTGTGCAAAACTTGAGCACCTTAAAGTTTTTGTGTTTTTTTCCTATCTAACCGATTTTAGCATTCTTCACATAATAGCGTGCTCCACATTTACTCAGGGGCTCGTTTCGCTACATGCGTGGCTCGAACAGAAATTAGGGCTTTAAAACCCATCATCTCGCAAACGAATCACTGAGTTGAAAATGGTTTTAAAACCCCCATAATATTTTTGAACTAGCTATCCAACGATACCCCACATTATGGGTTTATCGAGAAAAAAAGTTTACATCTCCACTTTAGTAGGGGAGGCACCCTAAAAAAATATGCCCATGCAAAACTACAGTTTACTAGTTGTAAGGGTTATTGAGCAAATCCAACGACTGACTGACGGAGGCACATGGCGAAAATATAAGGGTTCCCTGTTGACTACGGAACCCTAAAAAACGACGGTGTGGCTCTACATTAGTAATAAATGTGCAAAAATTGAGCACCCTATCAAATTTTGCACATTAATTACTAATGTAGAGCCCTAGAGATCCATAAAAATTATAAGCCCAAAGTTTTCTTCTTATACAGAGTGTACCAAACATGGAGTGTGGACCGATCAAAGGGCATAACAGGATAAGAAAAAACTAAAAAAAGTTTTTCGACGCGATTTTTTTATGTTTGGTGGCCTCAGTCGGCCAACGCTCCATGCAAATGTAAAAAAAATCGCGTAAGAAAATATTTCATTTTAGTTTTTTCTTGTCAGAACACGATACCTGGTATGTCCTTAATCGGTTCGGGTGTGAATTTTAGGGTACACTCTGTAGAAATGCGCTTTATTAATTTGTTCTTAAATTTTTTTACATTGACAGCCGGCAAAGAGAGGCCTGAGAGTATGGCAGTTCGTTCCAAGCTTTGACCACCCTATTCCTCAATGTTTATCGAGCTTGTTGCGTGACCTTGGAGCGAACAGCTTTAGGTGATGACGGTAATGACCTCTGAGTCGGGTGTTTCTTTTCTAACATTTTATGGAAATCTTTGAGGTCATAGTGCCCGTTAGTAATTATATTGTGTCACCAAGTTCCCCGCGCTGCTGTAGGGTTGTCAGTTTGCAGTTTCTATTCATACGAAATTTTTTGAGTTCCTTTGGCAGTTTGGTGAAACTGCGCCGAACCTTCTCCGGCATCTTAATATCTTTACCAAAATAGGGACACCAGGCTTGAAAGGCATACTCCAATAATGGTATTATGTATGTTATGTAAATCCTGAGAATAATTTCAGGAGTCTTTGATGATATTAGAAACCTATTTTAGCCGACACAAAGCTAACGGTCCTACAGGCTATCACGCGACGGCGCGCGAGCTCTCTCGATTTTTCTCGCACTATCCGTCTCTCTCTTATTAAAACACTTAGAACAAGAGGTATAATACGAGAATAATCGAGAGTATGTTGCGGCCGTCCCATGATACACATGCTAGACGCAAAATATGTGTTGATCAGCATAAATATTTTTGTCTGGGTCTTTGATATTTCCATGTATTTGTACCGTTTTAATGTACAGTTGCCTTGGTTTCAGAAAGGGTATCCTGTAATATTTGAACGAGCGAGCGTAGCGAACAAGTCCTCCATTTCGGCTTGGGCGGAAAATGCGTTCGTATTCTGAGCGGCTGCTTGCTATTAATGTCGCATTTCTCAACCGATTATTGTGAAATTTTGTGAGCAGGTTCAATAATCATGTACAATAGTTTTGTCGGTTTAGTTTAAAAGTATTTAAAAAAAGATAGGATCGCTTTCTATAGCTCACAGAGACACTAGTTTCATTTTATTTTCTTCTTAGAGCGAGGACGTTAAGATTAAAAAGTTAAAGTTACCACAGTTAAAGCCACCAAACTTCACCGATAAAGTGTTTGCAGGTTAACCTAGTGTTGAACTAGCGTGCAGAATTAGATCAAGACAAACTCCCAATACAGCAGCCATTAGAATACGGTCGCATCTGAAAAGCTAAACAGCGTCTACATTATTCAACACGTGACTGCCGCCGATTCTAGAGTCAAAGGCTTAATAAAACTGCCAGTTGGTTTCGATACTCTTAACCGAAAAAGAAGACGTGTAGCTATATGCTATAAAGGCTTCCGATTAAGCAGTTTGTGATCGTGAAAGTGTTTTTTTTTATTTATACTACTTAGTATTTTTGTTGCAGGATGAAATATTTTTACATCGTTGACCGGTGGTTAATTTCACTAATTATACTTAAGATGTTAAATCTTTAACCTGTTTATAACGCTTAAACCTTTACAAAAGTGGTCGCTGACGCTCATTAACTCTTATTGCTTTTTAGTTGTTGCAGTGGAGTGGCTTATAAAGCTTAAGGTATTATATCTGCTATAAGGTGCAGGCAGAGACTTTATAACAGAGTTGGTCAAGAGTGTTGGAACGCAAGATACTAGAAGTGTTGAACGACACCGTTATAAAGGCAAAGCCTGCACAATATTCTTGACTACAGGTGTTGTTACTCAATAAGCGTTATAGATGAGTTAACTGACGCCTAAAGCTTTAATGTAGTTCGCCATTGTTTTGGTGAACTACAAATAGATTAGGTTATTCAATATTTGACATCAAAATACTTCACTAATTATGTTACTCATGCCATTCTATGGATGCCACTTAATTTAATATGCCACTGGCCAAGAAATAAGAATAGAAAATGATAAAAACTTCAGGTGTCTATTTTATTCTTCATAAGTTTTATTGGAAATCTTTAATAAATCCTGGGCGCGTTAAAATTGAGATGGGAAACATGGTATACACTTACCGTAAAATCACAAGGGCACCTTGTTTTCACTTAATTACATACACGATCCAATTTAATACAATTTCAATTAGTACGACTCCTGTCACATATATTAATAATCTGCGCCATTTTGTCGGTAGACTATATTTGTCTCACAATTTTATAGTAAAGTTTAGAGTAAGATATATGCTCACTTGAAACTAGGTAAGCGCAAGAGTGTTACAACACTCTCAGCTAACACCTTAAGCGTTACTGTGTTTGTAGAGCGTTGGATAACACTATGGGTGTCAGATAACACTGCTCTAAAGGCTTTCTAACACCTTAACCTGTAAGACGTGAGCCTACATGCTCTAACAGCTTTCTTACAAGCATTCTTAACACCTTAACACTTGGCTGGAACCGATATAAGAATGTTATAAGGGTTAAATAACGTGTTAAAATTAACGCTAGTGTGCTAGTTGGCACAATATCTGACAAATCTGTACGGAATTTTTGCAAGCGTTGCAGAGGAAAAGTATAACAAACTGTGTATGTATTTAATTAACATAATACCAATGTTAGTTATTGCAATACAACTTATAATAACGGCAACCTTCAAAAAATCTTCAATTCGTGTTTTAGTTGTAGGCACAGCTCTCTATTGAAATCATTTGACAATACCACTTTAAACCGTCACATTTATTTTAAATTGTGACATAATGCACGACAATGCCAAAATCTTTGTTGTAGTCTTAGGCGACTTTCGGACTTGGCGGGCGGGATTGGTATGCGGTTTTTCGGAAAGTTTTCCGTTGTGACACGAAAATTAACCATTAATATGGTTAACAATGATTATTTTTTGTGTCACAACGGAACTTTGGTCTTCAGTTTGAATGGCTAACTACCGACTACACTTACTACTGGTCAAGAATTTGGTCCGCACCCAGATAACACAAAATCAAACCATTTAAGTGTACTGCACAATCGAGAAT
Source organism: Epinotia demarniana (assembly GCA_945867215.1). Lineage (NCBI taxonomy): Eukaryota > Metazoa > Arthropoda > Insecta > Lepidoptera > Tortricidae > Epinotia > Epinotia demarniana. Next base: position 11,540,538 of record OX244262.1, read on the forward strand.
GGATTTACGAGGTCTCTGGATAGCGATTGGTTGGGTTTCATGTAACACGAGCGTCGCAAATTATCTCATATAATAGAAATAAAGAAAAATAAAAATCAAGCGGTGTTCGTTAAAATCTGAATGTATGTATAAAGTTTGTCATATTTAACGTTAATCGGCCTATAATCGTAAGTGGGTGCAACCTGCCCCAAGTGTACATCGTACTATTACAATGTCATGACTCGCGCCAAGTTAATTGGCTTGGCCAGTGAGTGGTCAGTAATTCGCGGCCAACCGCAGCATCTCAAGGATCCCTGGCATTTGCGGGCAGACAATTTACTAACGCGCTTATATTACAGCCAGTTTAGCAAAGTTGGTTTGGTAGATCTGCCTGCGAAGCTAGGTCCTGCAGGTCGATCATCTAGGTACGTACGTTAGGTAGTATGGAAAAATGACAGTTGAATTGCCGCAACGCGCTCTGGGCTAGGTATGAATTCCCGTAAGGGCAAATATTTTTGTGATACATTTTTGTCACGCATCGTATTTAATACTAGGTATTCGTTTTTTTGTACGGGCGGTCTCACAGGGCGGTCACACACTCTTTGTACCGTGTCGCTTTAAGGTCATGTTTAAGTTTAAACTGCCATGAGAAGTTGATAAACGGGTGAAAATGACAAGATACCAAGGTGTTCTGCTATTTATGAGTTTAACTGTACGTATAAGTTGTCTTCTAAGTCCCATGGTATTGGACCGATATAAGTAAGGATATCTATCGAATCGGATCTATCAAACGAAGAATTATTTAATGACTAAGGAACTGATTATAAAAATAATTAATTGTCGGTCTTCTCCGTCACCACCGCCTTAAATATTTAAAAAAATGAAGTTAAGGCAACGAAATGTGTAAAAAATATGACTTAAACATTCTTTCCATACACACTAAACTCGTGAAGCAAAATGTAACGAACCTTTATGAAAGATATATCATTTAATGTTGAAGACATATATTTGTTTGAAAGATAAATCAAACATAAAGACGCCGTCAAAACGCGATTGAATGGGAATGTGTATTTTTAATGGATTATTTATTAGTCTGGCTGGGATGCCAAGGATGTCCGTTGATGGCAAACAACAGAGGGAGATAGCGAAAGAAAATGTATTAAAAATCAGTGAATCGACACGAGACTGGCCGTACGTGGGGTGGGGTTACTAAGGTTTTTTTTGGGAGAGATAAGGGACCAAAAAGTATGAAATCAGATGAAGTCATTTCGGAGAATAACACAAAAACTTCATATACCTACTATATACTCGCGTAATTTTAAGAACGCAGGCAAAGACGAGGAGTAAAATATAGCTTAAGTCTATCTTAAACATCCATTATATTTATAATATAGGCAGATGAGAGAATTTATGAAATTGTTTCATTAGTTCTGGATTGGTTCCGGATTGGTTGAGTAGGAACTCACAAACTTAAAACTCCCTAAGCTACAAACTTAGGTATTACTTCATTTCATATTATAGAGGCATAGGTCAGTCGGTTATATGAAACAACTATAAGGGTTCCTCGTTGACTATGGAACCCTAAAAAATAGAACCTACCTATATCCAAATTGACAAAAATATTTTATAGGTATAACTAGGTACTGATTTCAAAGAATTGTGCGGGATAATAATATAACTCTTCGTTAGCTACCCCATGACTGTGCATTTCTAGAAAGTTTGTACCAATTGGTACAGGTACAGGTAAGTAATTAGTTAAGTACCTACGTAAATTAAAGCAGTAGCAGGTAGTAGCTACTTAACCTACTACGACGATGTATTTAATAGATGAATACAAAGAAAACATAGAAAACATCCAAGACTCGGAAACAGTCATTCATGGTAAAAACAAATCTATTTTAGTACATAATCTTTCAATAAAATCGTCAAAACAAATTAAGAAAATGAGAAATGACCTAAAAATACACTCCAAATCTTGAAAGCTTTCTAATAAAAATTTCAGTGTACGAGATATTTTCGATAACACGTACAGTATACATAACGTTTGTAAAAGAAAATGTTTCTTCGAGATTTCAGTGACATCTATTTGCTCGTAGTTCCACCACAAGCGGCATAAATCGAATATTTTGGAACCGTGCCCATAGTTTCCGTACCCTATAATTCTTCTAACATTCAGTCCACTAATATTATTAATATTATTACAGTCATTATCCGCAACATGGTAACTTATTAGTGTACTTGTAAGTAAATATGGACAAGATGTTATTATTTCTGTGATAATGTTTCGTTGATAAGGCTGGGAATTATTTATATTTGGGACACATCGGAATAAATTATAATAAACGTAGAATAAATATACCAAATTATTAATTTAAAACGCGACGTCACTCGCAAACGAAGTATGATGATTGAATTTAACCTGGAATAGATTCTCCTGTAACTGGTATAACCATGTAGTAGTTTATTTTCAAGAATTATTGATGAGGAATACCCATGTACATATTCCTTTATCTGAGTCCTAAACACAACAACCATAAAATCAACCATTAATCAAAAATAAAAACAATTACCATCTGCTACTTGGAAACTGTTTAAAAACTAACAAACAAACTCGATTAATCAGGGAGATTTATCATTAAAAACAGCCGTTCTAGGGGCACAGTATGTCAGACGTGTGCATTAAAAAACGATTTGTAATAACCAAGAAACGATTCGTCTTATCTTAATGGTCCAAGTTTTCGTTCCTTGTGTGGCGTAGTTTAGGACCATCTCACATGCGAAGCTATTAAGTAAAAGTTGTCCGAGGCTTCTCTTTAATAGTCAATATACCAAGTTTCATAATCTATTTTCAACCAACTTTTAAAAAGCAGGTGGTTCTCAATTCGGCGGATCTTTTATTTTGTATGCATTATGTTTTATGTTTCCTGATTACGCGAGGACGCAAGGACCGGTTGTGAAAACTCTTTTTTTGTTTGAAAATGTATCTTTCCCAGGTCCCATGGCCATCAGCTGAGGATCTTATGATGGAATCCTGGATATATAGGGAATTATTCTAATAAGACAAAGTACTGAATTGAAGTAGGTTAAAACTTTGTTTAGTTTAAAGTAAATAATTGATGTTTTACTACCAAGTTTTTCAATTATTGAAACAAAGATTGAACAACATTAAACCCCTTATTCATAAAACTTTAAATGCCTCTGCTATTTATTTAAACTGTACCATTTATTAAAAAATAACATTAGAATATTACTAATATAACTAAACCTACATGTAAAAAATTTAGCAGAAGGCTGGCCGTATTTCCTCGCTGTATAGCGATACTAATAAAAATGCTATTAAAAATGTGTTTTGTCCCTTTCCTACGTACACAAATATCAAACGAATTTAAACGCCTTTTATATTTAAAATAGGCTTGTCGAACGTTCACGAATACTGCCGTAAACCTTTTACCTTACGCGGGCAGGAATGCTTTGCCCATGAAGCCACAGACAGGTCCTATTACCAAACTCACCTGGGTAAGCCTTGAGGGATACATTTCATATTGTTAGTTCTTCCTTTAAATTATATTATAGTAGACCTTGGGCTAAAAATAGGAAAACGAAACTGGCACATGGAGATTGAGTTGGAATTTGGAGGTGCTCATGCTATCACAGATTTGTCTAAGCGTAGAGAGAGAACATCAAAAATAACAGCTTCACAGTGGGTACTCGGCTCAACATTGGAACTTTTTATTTATATAAGTATTATTATTAGTAAATGTTACCAGTTGTGAAGCAAATATAGATTCTATGCTAAATTACATAAACAATTTGTGAGCTATGAGTAACAACGACTTTGACAGACATGCAACAGTATAAGCTAACGCACGCTTGTTAAATACTCTATCGTCTGAAGGATAATATTGTATGCTGAAGTTCCAGCCCCTGTACGCACAGTGTTCATATCCTAAGACCGAGTTTTCATCATTGGTCGTGTCCTGTGAGAGACTTCACGATTGTCATTAGATGTTTCAATTGTGATGCATAACTTTATATTGTAAGATAATTAGTTATTTATTTCTTTGATGTGTATGATTTTAATTTGTTCAACTGTCGCCAATGCGTATTATATCTCTTTGTCTGAATTACATGATAATCGTATTTCAGGTGTATTTAATCAATTCACCAAACACGTAAACAGTGGAAGCACAATGTACCATTAGCAATAAGGTTTTTTCAATAAATTATTCATTAATCTTTATGCTTGCAAAGTATTGAAATGCTTATAATACCTCCTCACTTAGATCGGATATACAGCGTTTATTAATTTACTGGTGCACGCGATACAAAATGCAAGCTACCGGATTTATCTTCATAAACAATTAATGTTATGCCCTGTACAGTCAGCAAGAGAGTGCCTCTTACTTTCTACACTTTTGGTTAAAAGAGGTTGTGCTTTATTATGGACATAACTTGACTGTTTTTGAACCATTCTGATTGTTGTACACGTAGTTTTACGGTAGCAATACGTTGTTTTCACAGAAAATGCGAATTTCTAACGAATGGAGTATAGAGGATTAGCTTCTGCCCGCAACTCCGTCCGCGTGGAACTCGTTTATATCGCAGCTCCATACAAACTTTCTCCCCCCCCATTTCACTCCCTTAGGGGATGATTTTGGGGATAAAAATCCTATGTAACTCTCCATCCCTTCAACTATCTCGTCAATTCGTCGCTCCGTTTTGCCGTGAAAGACGGACAAACAAACACACACATAAACTTTCCCATTTGTAATATTAGTATGGATAATCCAAGATGGCGACCATTCTACAAGATCCTGGCAAAGGGAATATTTTGTTGGGAAATACAGGGCTCTCGATGAAAATTAGTACCATATTTCATTAAACTCCCCGTGTTGTGTCGACGTTTGCCTATTTCGATAGATTTTAACAATATTATTATAAATAAATAAATAAATATTAGGGGACAATCTTAAACAAATCGATCTAGTCTCAAACTAAGCAAAGCTTGTACTATGGGTACTAGACGACGATAAACATGCTTAAATAGATAAAGAAATACTCAAATACATAAAAAAATATTCATGATTCAGGAAAAAATATTCGTGCTCATCAGCTCATCACACAAATAAATGCCGTTACCGGGATTCGAACCCGGGACCTCTTGCTTCGTAGGTAGGGTCACTACCAACTAGGCTAAAGCGGGCGTCGTCGATTATAAAAGCAAAACACAAAAAGTAATATAATAAATAGTAATCACATATTTTATGAGACAAAGCGATGCCGACTGTATGTTATAATTGCTAATTTATGGGGTAAACACCGTTTTACATTTCTGACATTCCGATCAACTCAACCAGGCGGAACCACGATACCGTGGTTAATAATAAATGGGCAATTGTAATTTTTAACCTACTTCGAAAAAGAAGAGGGTCTATATTTCACTGTTTTTTTTTAAATGTATGTTCACCCATTTCTGTGTCAAAAGTGGACCGATTTTCAAAATCCTTTTTTTATTCGAAAGGGTATATTCCTGAGGTGGTCCCATTGTCACCAAGTCCGGATCTGATGATGGGACCCCAGGAAAATTAAGGGCAGTCAAATTATTTCATGTATTTAGTATTTACCCTTGGAAATCGCAGTTTTGGTGCGTGATGAAGACCACAAACGTCTTATGGAACTCCTCAAAATGTAAAGTACGTCAAACATTCTGACATGATTCCGTTTTAAACAGCAACTAATGAAGTGTCAATTCTGAGATCAGGAGGAATCGACTGAACTCCTCATATATTTATCAGCCCATATAGACTTGGGTTTTTGAAGTGAAAACTTCTTTAGCGGCGCTGTGCACTTTTTGTGATGGGGGAAAAATGTTAGTCGCGTCAGGTCACGTGACCGTCAGAATCGTAATACGTCAGATGTATGGATGGAAGTTGATTTTTCCGAGAGATAAACTTTTTAATGTTAAATAATTGTACTACAATAGTTCTGAAATGTTTCTGTATGATAGCGCAATAAATGAAAACTTATTGTATTTTCGTCCCCACTGATTTTGGATTATAAGCAAGAGGCCTAATGTTAACTACCATTAAAAATGTAATGTATATCACATATTCATAGTTGCACCTATCATCTGTTTACAGTACCTATACATTTCAACTATTATACAATTGATTCGACAAAAAAAGTAAAGGTCCATAGTTGAAGCCGCGGTGAACATTGTGGTTTACACAAACGATTCTGGTTTAGAAACAAATCCGAAGACGGCCAATGATGTGTCCAGCCGGGTGGACGTTGCCAAAGTAAGGATTATGACAGGTACATTAACTCGTCGATTATATTGGCGTCCCAAACTGTTAACTAGTACAGAAAATTATCCGGTATCGACATTTTTAATTGGAAATAATTCAGTGCTGCTCTGACTTGACAGAGTAGTCCAGCTAAGCGATTCACAGCCCGTTTCGTCTCACTTCAGCGACGTATACTGATTTATGCGACCGTAGCCCCTGTAATTTTTTCCGCTCACTCTTTAAATTTAGCTCAATAAAATAAACTGTGCTCTTCGACAGCGCACGGAGCTACTTGCGAAAGAATAAAACTTATATCGTCAAACGAATGATTATTTTGGAATATCAAATGTTGCGATTTCGGACAAATAATTGCAAATATGTATTATAAAGTACCGCGAAACTCCCATTATGGCTTAAAAGTAGCTAAGTTAACCGCGACATTCATGGTTTTTTAACTGTCATTGTATATAGTAATATACAATGACAGTTAAAAAACCATAGCAATGTACACATAGGTAGTAATGTGCTAGTATGAAAGTCAAACATTAAATCTTGTATAGATTGAGAAATGACGTGTGAAGCAGCTGGACGGCGGGACACCCGGACATATGAAAGAAGTTTGACCCAAGCTGAAGTGGAGAACTTCGTTCCCTTCGCTGAGTCATTCAATTAAATTTAAAAAAATGATATTACGTTGTTCAGATTTATTCACTAGTTCTTTTAAAGAGGCTTACCATGTCAAAACCAATCATCCGGTGTAGTGACTCTCAATAATTGACTCCGATTTTTGTAACAACTATACAAAATAATGCTTGACTTGAGGAATTAAGTCCGCCATTTGTACGTATTTGTTTTTTGCAATTAACTAAATAAATTGCATATCAGGAGGTCAATCACCGCAATGTACGTACGTCAAGTGATCTAGATGTCACTTTGTATGGGATAATGATGTTTGATATAACCTAACGTGCGTTCGAAAAGTTACGCAACCACCCCTCTGAACTATTTATGCTGGTTTGCTCGAAGCGAGTTATTGGTAAGCGTTGTTAATACCAACTCGGACATCCGAGTGTATATTGTTCCCACGCATTAATTACTGCAGTTAATTGTTCCAATTACAATCTTTTCAATCGTAACTTATAAGTAAGGTAAATTTTCCAATGTGTCAAGCTTGTTTACCTTATTTACAACTAACCAAAAATCTTAGCTTCCACACTGTAGCACCATCTTAATAACTTCTTATTTATGTAAATATTTATTGTTTTACATTAAACTACATTATTAGGTATACTGCTTCGCTATTTAGTTATCTATGAACGATTCAAGAGGGCAGACGAAAACAGACTAAGAAAGATTCGAATCAATTATCGCTGACAATAAATTGTATTGTAGCTAGCAAAATAATTGGATTGAGTTAAAACATACACACGGCAACGTACTCTCTTTGTTAAGTTAAATGTACAATATGTTACGAGAACAATTTTCTTTTATACTATTCCGCTAAAACGCATTTTTTTTGCGGAATAACAAAGGAATATTGTTCTAGTAACATTTCATGGACTTCCACAAAGGAACGCCTGATTTCAGCAATTATTTAGCATACAATACTTTTGTGGTTCAGACATGCGGCAGGCAAGCGGCGGTCGTGGGTTTGAATCCCGGCTCGTACCAATGAGTTTTTCGGTACTTATGTACGGAACATTTACACTTAGCTTTTCGATGAAGAAAAACATTGTGAGGAAACCGGTTTAATCCCAATAAGGTCTAGTTTTTCCTCCGGGTTGGAAGGTCAGATGGCATTCGCTTTCGTAAAACTAGTGCTTAGGCCTAATCTTGGGGGTTAGGTGTCAAAGCGGACCCCGGGCTAGGGCATAGATTTTAATCGTCATGTATTGCGTTCTAGTACGCATTAAATACGTGACGAGTTTATATTTGGAGAACGGTGCTCTAATTTTGTACATATTTCGATTGTTTCTTTTAATCTGTGTGAATAAACGTATATGTTTCCGGATTAATAATTACTCGATTCAAGTACGTAAATGGAAGTAAGGGTGAGTATGTGATATTGGACAAAATATGGTCTACAGGTTTCCATTGGATTTATATTAGCCAGGATTCTTATACACTTTTTCTGGAGGATAAAAATCCTATTTATATCACAGCTATTTCTTCACAGAACAAAACCGTAGGATATTCTTGAGTAGACTTAGGCGTAATATACCGTGAGTGATGTTTTAAGGTCTGTTGCGCACTTAAGGTGTTAGGGGCATAGATAAAGGATGATAGGGTTTTAGATAACCTTAGGATATGTGGTTTCCAACTCATTCTGTTGTCCAGATCTACACCCAATAATCTGGCAGAACTCACTGAATCTTATTAGTTATAGCTATAGTTTATGGACAAATCTCGTTTTTGATAAGGTTTGAATTGGATGATTTTTTGATCGCTTCGGTCACTCGTTCAATTAATTCACAGCGCGGTACAGAATAGAAGAGAATTTATGAACAAACAATAAAAACAAATAGTGCGGTACAAAACTGTTATAAATATGACATTTTCTGGTTTTTGTTTCAAACCCGCACACCACAGGCAAATTTCCTCTTGCGGTCGACAATGTAGCCCAATATTTTGCTCCAAATTTTAGGTGTTGTTTAACTTATTATATTAAACGAGCGCGCCATTATTTACTTAGTTAAAAACATATTTTGGTCAAACTTCATGTCCGAAAATTACAAAGCCGAAGTTATAATGCTTTTAGTTAGTTAGTGACTGGATGCCACAAACCGCATCCATGGTAAACAGATCGTTATGTCGTACCTACAAAGACAAATAAATCAACAGAACTGCCAATATCTATACAAACTTGCGTTCCTTTGAAACAATAGCCTGATGTAGATGGCGTCACTAGAGCTACCTCTAGGTGCCTCACTTTCCGAACGTTATGTGCTACCTTGAACGCTACCACGAGCACACAGCTCGAAGTTCGTATACAGTGCGTTACCGGTAAGCGGGCTTTTTTTAAGTAGGGTAAATTAACGGAGTTCTTTAACTTAATCATGACCTTAATACAGATAATTAACTATAATTCCGACTTCATAAATTTCCTAACAAAATTTTAATTGCCATCAATGTAAAGCAAAGTAAATTGACAAGTAAGTGTAAATGACAGCTCTTCGTAATTTTTTTAGTAGGGCGTCATACACCTGGTCCATTGAAGGTTTGTGTTGTAGATAGTCTAATCTCTTGTTGTGCAGACTCTTTATAAGTTATCTTTCTTTTATATTAGGCATATTCTATTTGACATATTCTTTTATTCAATATTTTTATGATTCTTGTTTACCTAGTTACTTCATTATAAACACTTGTGACAGTAACATCTCTTTTACTATTTCCTCGATAATACTTAACGTAAGCACCTTTCGCCTCAATATTACAACACGTTATCAGCACGAGCGCGTTAGTCAGCACGAGGGATAAGAGCGTGCATGTGTAAAGTTATAATTTAATAATTATAGTGTATTTTTCGTGTGACTTGTAAAATATAATGTCAAAAGAATCTGGAGATGTCTCAGGTGTTAATAAGTCAACCTCGTCGAATTCATCTTCGATTCCTTCTTTTAGCCTGAAGAATAAACATGGAAGTTCAAGATGCGTAATTACCTTTTACACGAGGATTTATGGGCAACAGTTAGTGGTTATACAGAAGATGACACTACCCCCGCCTCGATCAAGGTACGAAACGACGCAAAAGCACTTGCAAAAATTTGCTTAACAGTAGACGGTTCAGCTATTACGCACGTCAGATGTGCAAAAACTGCAGCCGAAGCGTGGAAATGTTTGCAGAAAGCTTTAGAGGACAAAGGCATGGGACGAAGACTAGCTTTAGAGCGTAAACTGTACAGATTAAGTCTGTCAGACTTCGATAATATCGAACTGTACATTAATTCAGTTATGTCAACAGCACAGGACTTGGCGGATATTGACAAGCTAATAGAAGATACCTCGATTGCCGCTATACTTTTGGGAGGTCTTACCCCAAAATATGAGCCTCTTATTATGGCGCTAGAGAACTGTAATGTCGACGTAACAACTGATTTAGTGAAATCGAAACTGCTGAACGAGATGTCCAAAAATGCAGCTGCACCAATGAATTCCGTTTTCAATGCCAGACTGAAATCTAAATCTAAGAAGAAAGAAATAGTGTGTTACGACTGTAAAGTGCCTGGACATAAAAGGCCGGACTGTCCACTTAGATACAAGAAGGAGAAAGCTAATGCTGTAAAAGGAAACGACTCCACATTTACTGCTCTCAACACTTCTGGCCACTCTAATAAGGATCTTTGGTACGTAGACTCGGGATGCTCCAAAAATATGACTTCTAGACGTGATTGGTTTCAAGATATTTCTTTAATGAATAATGGTAGCGTCACAGTCGCAAACGGAGAACAAATACAGTGCTGCGGAATTGGTAATGTCTTAATAAATACACCAGAGAACGTTGTCAACAGGATCAGTGACGTTGCTTTTGTTCCTGATTTAAAAGCCAATCTGTTATCTGTACAGAAAGCTGGGGTAATAAGGGTTTTATATGTGTTTTTGATAAAAGTGGATGTAATTTTTATAAAAATAATACTTTTCGTTTTACAGGTGATTCCGTTCTTCATGCTTCGCCCTGTGGTGGACTGCATGTACTTGATTGTACAGTAAATGTTCCCGATACGGTGGCAAACAATTATTTGACGCAGGATGTGCACTCTGGCTGTCTGAATAGTTACCAACTTTGGCACAAGAGGTTAGGACACTTGTGTCGTATAGGCATGAGTCAACTGAAGAATCACGAGGTAGGCGTAGAGTTTAAAGTAGTAGATAAAACGAATTGCATCGCTTGCGTAGAAGGCAAACAGGCAAGAAAACCCTTTAAGAATGTAATAGGGCTACCTTGCCATTGGAATTAGTTCATATTGACTTATGTGGTCCTATGTCTACAACCTCCTTTCAGGGGAATAAGTATATGTTAACTTTAGTAGACGATTATACAAGAAAGGTATTTGCTTACTTTATTTCTTCAAAGACAGAGGTTAATGACAAGTTTTGTCTTTTTCAAACCTTTGTAGAAAATCAATTAGATAAAAAGATCCAAGCGATTAGGACTGACGGAGGCAAGGAGTTCGTCAACAAGGACTTTATTGATTACCTAGACTCAAAAGGTATCGATCATCAAATGACGACACCGTACAGCCCTCAACAAGTCGGAGTAGCTGAACGAACTCACAGATCAATAACGGAAAAGGCGAGATCGCTATTGGCTGAAAGCTCACTGTCTAAAGCGTACTGGGAAGACGCTTGCAGAGCTGCTATTTATCTTAAAAATAGGTCACCTCACAGAGCTTTAGGTGGGCAAATCCCTTATGACAGATGGTGTGGCCGTAGGAGTGACCTTGGTCATTTGAAAGTGTTCGGATGTAGATCACTAGTTCACATACCTTCATGTCACAGGAAGAAATTAGACTTAAAGGCAAAAGAAGCAATTTTTGTCGGTTATTCTGAAAACCCTAATACGTATATTTTTAGGGATCCGTCTAACCCACGAAAAGTATCCATGTCCCGAGATGCAACCTTTATTGAAAATAGCTTTACAGGGTTAAAGCAGCGGGAGACTGAGCCTGTGGAACAGTCAGACTCCGTATTATTATTTGAAGACAAGGTGCCGGAAACAGAAGATTGTCAATTCTTTGATTGTATTGAGTGTACCAGTCCTGCGGCTGAATCATCTACATCAGAGCATCAGGTCAATACCGAAGAGGCAGCAGCTATGGAAGAGGAGCAAGATTTTCATGAACTGACGCTTCCTGATGATGATGTAGAATCAGCAAGTGTGAATGAGGAACAACATATTAACGAGCCGAGGTACCCCCCTAGAAATAGGAGAAGACCGGATTTCCTTACGTACAATGTGTCATCGGTCGATTCTGGGGAACCGACGACATACTATGAAGCTACTCATGCCGATGATGCTGGAAAATGGCAGCATGCAATAGCTGATGAGTATCATTCCTTGAATAAACTCCATACGTGGGATTTAGTAGATATACCAAACAAAAAGGTTATACCATGTAAATGGATTTATAAAATCAAAAAGGACGCTTATGGTAATATCACGAAATATAAGGCAAGACTCGTCGTCAAAGGTTTTAATCAAGTCAAAGGAGTGCACTACGACGAGACTTTTGCACCAGTGATTCGTCATTCTTCGTTGCGCACTCTGTTTGCACTAGCTGCAGAGATGAGCCTAAGAATGAAGCACTTGGACGTTGATACTGCGTTCTTAAACGGAGATTTAGAAGAGGAGGTTTTCATGGCGCAACCTCTTGGTTTTGTAGAAAAAGGCAAGGAAAACAAGGTTTGTTTGCTGAGAAAATCATTATACGGCCTAAAACAGGCACCACGAGCTTGGAACAAAAAGTTAAACGAAACTCTTGTAAAAATAGGTTTCGTAGGAACTCCCTCGGAGCCTTGCGTGTATACTAAACTCTTTGGTCAAGAACTCGTGATTTTGGGTGTCTTTGTCGATGACATAATTGTCTTCTATACATCTGAACAGATATTTGACGTTGTCAAGAAAGATTTGTCGAAATATTTTTCACTAAAAGATCTCGGAATACTAAAATCGTATCTGGGATTGCAAATTGAATGCGATTCCGAGACTGTTAAAATAAATCAATCAAATTACATTCTATCGCTGTTGGATAAGTTTAATATGAGAGAATGTAAGTCTGTCAATACTCCTTTAGTAAAAAAGTGCATGGAGAAGAGAAGTGATGGTGATGTTTGTGAGGGGTCTCTATTGTTTCCCATAAAATTTAAGATCCGATTTTTTCAATCCATAACGTTTTCCACCATATTTTTTTCTAGTCATATTGTCGAAAGTCATAAAATTTAACAATATACATTGGAGTTCCGATTTTTGCAGGTCATCATTATTGTTAGTCATAAAATTGGTTAGCCATAACGTGACAATGTCCCGGTGGTATGCAATTACATAATGTTACAGGCAATAATCTAGTTTGTAATAATTATTGTAAGGTATTTTTTCGCAAGTCATAATGATTGGTAGTCATCTGATTAGTTAGTAATATCATTCAATTTCACGGTGGTGTCACTCTTCATAATGTTAAAGCCCATAACCACACTCCCAAAAATAATAAAATACATGTTTTTTTTTACTACCGAACGTTACATCTCGACACACGTAAAAAGAGCCCTGGCGGCCATATAAAAAGTATGGCCGCCAGGGTTCTTTTTACATGTGTCGACCTGTACTGAACGAGTTCTTCCAGACTGCTTTATAACATACCCACATACCCATTGATTATAATTAATGTGGGTACTTTGGCAAAAATAAAGAGTGATGCGATTGAAAGATATTTATGCCGCTCACTGTTTGGTTTAGTGGTCAGAATACGTTAAAATAAGTATGTTTTGTTTTGAAACTTTTTTCTCTAAAATTTAAAATGGCCGAAATATTTGACCCAAAAGTTAGGAAAAATATGTACTTGTCAACATTTCGATGAATGTTGTGTCATTATTGATTCTGGCGCTTCGCCGGCCGCTGCCGCGGCACGCTCGCTTCGCTCGCTCGGCTCGCGCGCTTAGGGTCACGGTACAACTAACACTCCTCCTCGCTTCGCTGGTACCTACACCGACCTGCCTTAGAAGTCCAATATCTTGGCCATTTTTAATTTCAGAGAAAAAGTTTCTAATAAAACATGCTTATTTAAACGTATTCTTTACGAAACAGTCATAAACCCTTCGCGTAGTAGTACCTAGTACCCCTTTCAAATGTATGTCTAGAAATGTTTCTGAGTAATTATCTATATGACTTTGGATGTTATAGATTTGGTCTCTTAGACGTAATTCACTTTAGGCATTAAAACGATATGAATAGCAATCATTAGTACGTTGAAATATATGCCTTAGAATATTTATGAATAAATATCGATAGACCATTGATCGTTATGGACATCAAATTCTGACTTTTGTGATTATAATACTTAATATTATGGGTCATTAATGTTAGAACTACAAAACGTTATACTTAACAAAGATTATGACTACTGATGTTTGTGTCTATAAATGATATGGATATCAATTTCTGACTATCGAAATTCGGAACAATAAGTTTATGGGAAACAAAGGGACCCCGTTTGTGAGTCTTATCCCTACCAAAACTTGATTGGAAGCCTTATGTATCTGACACAGAATTCTCGCCCCGATATTGCTTTTACTAAAGAACACTGGAATGCTGCAAAGAGGGTTCTACAGTACCTGAAGGGTACTCTAAACTATTCCTTGGTTTACAGGAGAAGTGGAGAACCTTTAAAAGGCTTTTGCGACGCCGATTGGGCAAACTGTCCAATCGACAGGAAGTCGTATACTGGCTATACCTTTAAGTTAGCTGGAGGGCCAGTATCCTGGGAGTCAAAGAAGCAACCTACGACTGCTTTGTCATCTACGGAAGCGGAATATATGGCGTTAGCGTCTGCCACTAAGGAAGCTTGTTATTTACGTCGCTTTACTTATGAGATAACAGGTAAGCTTACTTCAGTTAACATAGCGTCAGACAGCCAGAGTGCCATCAATCTCGTTCGGAATCCTATACACCACAGCAGGACGAAGCATATTGATACCAGGTTTCACTTTATTAGGGAGAAAGTATGCAATAATGTTGTTACCTTAGAATATTTAAGAAGTAGTGATATGCCTGCAGATGTCCTCACTAAGCCACTTGGGCCTTTAGTACACAAAAAGTGCACAGTTAGTTTAGGACTAGAAACTTAACTTTATTCTATTGTTGTCAGACACAACATCGATTAAGGGCGGCTGTTGTAGATAGTCTAATCTCTTGTTGTGCAGACTCTTTATAAGTTATCTTTCTTTTATAATAGGCATATTCTATTTGACATATTCTTTTATTCAATATTTTTATGATTCTTGTTTACCTAGTTACTCCATTATAAACACTTGTGACAGTAACATCTCTTTTACTATTTCCTCGATAATACTTAACGTAAGCACCTTTCGCCTCAATATTACAACAGTTTGTATTTTGAAAAATTAATTGGGCAGTTAATTTACATAATTATGATTTGCAAACACGCAAACAATTGGTAATGGAACATATTGTTATCAGTTTTAATAAATGCCCGCATACCGGTAACACACAGTATCTTCGTCTCGATAGCTTTTTAAACATTGTGAGCGCAATGAAGATGGATATATTTTTAAATATATCTGTGATTTTTGTGGTTAAGTACGCTAGTAGACGTATTGTTAAGAGGAAACGAAAAGGTAGAGATGAACATGAAATCAACGTTTCGTTGTCACCTGATTTCTTCTCCAAAACTTGACCTATTAAACTATTTTTTTTAATTAAAAATCAAAGAAAGGCTTTGGCCGTGTTCCTATTTCTTCCTTTTTTTAAAATAATCTAGTCTACTTTTTTTCTGGATGTTTGAACACAGCGGAAAATCTGACATTTTTTTAGGTATTTGAAGGTTAATATCTCTTTTAAGAATAAATTTATGAAAAAAAGGAAAACATAGGAACATGTCAATAGTAGCCGTATATTTATGAAAAAAGAATTATTGCTCTACTGCCATTTTCCAGAGAGAAAACAGGGGACTACGTTTGTATGGAAAAACGACCGTTGTGTTTCCTCTTAAAATGTAAAACGTCTAAGCGGGGTTTCTGAGCCGCTTTCCACAGTTGCCCCTGATCGTATTTTATCCGTGACGTACAGCAAAATGACAGGCTCAAAATGATTAACACAGATCCTTATTCCCTTGACATTCGAGCTCGTGTGTAGATCTTTTTGAGCACTAGAACTGCTTAGGAACTTCTGCTGCTGACTGTACGAATCGAGCTTGATCGATTATACACGTATACACACAACCGGAAAGTCACACGACACTTGCTTCTCTATGAGTTCTGTTGACAAAATTGCTGCGCCTTTGTTTACGAAATCCATACTATGTAATCGTTTGGAGAACAATACAATACACTTTATGGAAAACAACAGGTACATGAAGCATCTAGATATCAACTGTTGTCTACCATAAAGGTCTTATTGCTTAAGAGTGATTTGTTCCAGATAATCTTGGGGAGTAGAAACGATTAAACACAAATTAAAATTATTTGAGTAGATGAAACTGACAAATATTGTAGCTACCTAACTATAGCCACGATCATACACTTACATAAATACATAGATATATAAAGCTACACCTCACCTGTATCTACGTACAAATGAAAGTACGTAGACAGGTGACTAGGAAAGGGATAAATTCAATTTTTTTGTTTATTCTTAAATATGGAAAGGGGTTCTGCTAGCTCAATAGGCAATTATTTACTCCACATCGGAACAGCTCAGAAAGTAAAAAAACTGTTATAAGTAGAATTTGACGGGGGGGGGGGGGACGACACTATAGTATAGGAAGTAAAATTTGAGCAGATCTTGTAGAAGATTAAACTTAAAGCGTTTCTTGAGATAGCGAAGAATTGGGTCCATATCGGGTTGCATAATATTTGTAGCCATAAGGCCGATAGGCATAACTACTTGTGTCATAATCATCATTATGCATAAACGACAATAGTCATAAGTTAGTTCGCACACATTTTTTTGCCATAATAGTTGAGAGCGTAAATAAATAGCAAATGGCATAAATGTATTGGGCATAAAAGCTTTAAGCATAATTATCAGTCGCCATAATAGTTAGGTTTGCGCATAACGTTTTCAAGTCATATACTCGTAAGACAAACAAGCGTGTCGACGTCACCTCGTTTCGCGAGGTGCCTATTTCCGTTCTAAGAGACACACGTGAACCCTAACCTAACCTATATAGCAATAGTAAAGTTGTTACGATAGTATTTTTTACTGCGGGGGGCTTCCTTTCCCCCCCTCCCCCCCCCCCCTCCCTTTGTAGCTGCCCTTACCTAATTAAATTCTTGTCAAGTAATTTAAAATCTGGTTTTTTTTGCGAATCAAAAAAAACATATTGTGTTTATTTTCCAAGCATCACTCACCGCGCATAAATGTCTATGGGCATAATTTATGCATCGCAATTCGTATGACTAAAAATAATTATGATCTTCAATATAATGACTAAAACTTGTATGATGATCAACATTATGGTTAAAAAAAAGACAGTACACATTTATGACAATGAAAGTATTATGCGCAGAATTATTAATGACAAAAGACTTATGCGCAATAACTTTATGCGTAAAGTTTCGAAATTATGACAAGAGTCATTATGCGACTAGATGGACACCACGAAGATTTACCGGGATAAACAAAATTCCATAAAATAGGATTATTCATTATTATTTATCGTTCACTGCACGAGTCGCTCATAAACTTACAGCTCGCTCGCAAAATATTAATGCAGCCTGCGATGCCTGTTAATTAGGGGCTTTATAATATTTTCAGCTTTCATATTTTATCTTTCATACGTTTTCAAGCAAACAATTTTACAAGCTAATCTGGCGTATCTTCTCCCCTTCAGTGGCGGAGCGCCCATGCAAGCCGATTCTCACCAGCTTGCCTTAAATGTATTTTAGGCAAGCCTATAGTTATACACGCTAAACTCATTCATAACATTTTTTGTTCTGGTTGCCCATCGAACATTTTCAGGCACCGCCACTGCTCCCCTTGAGTAAGTCCGTGACAGCGGCACCGCAGTGGTAGATAAACAACACACAAACACACAAGAACCACTTCAGTAGGCAGGCATATACCCTCTGTTGGGAAGTCTGAATTTTACACCTTGGCTTGTTATTTGCGTATTTTCCCCACAATTTTAATAAAATACGGTACAAAATTTTCACGCCCAAGTAGGCGCTGATGAACCATGCTGTCAATCATTTTGAAATTCACGCGGTTGATGAACATCATTTAAAATAACAATTAAATTTTGTTTACTGAATGTGAATAAGCTACCATTCAGTCATATGATTTTGGCCACAGGATAGATTTAAAAAGCACAGAAAGAACACCGTCTTAGTGATGAAATAAATCCAATGTTACGTTTAAAAAAATCGAATCATGTGACATTTGTGACACAACTCATCATGCCTTTTCAGGCTCGCTATGTTTGTTTTGATTGGTATACTCGTCCGGGTCATACAATTTATGATAATAGGGAAAAAATTACAAAAACATTGCGATAAACATGTTAATACTCATCATATTTCAAAGACCGTGGACGGATTCGATACATACGCGGGTGGGATGATAAGTAACTAGCCTAATAAAGAAATACTTAGGTTATCGTGATAAAATTGGATTTATTTTCCGACATAGTCTCCATGTAGCTCTAAGCACTTGTTCCATCTTCTTTCTAACGATGTAATGGCCTCCATAAAATAACTCCTTTCATGGCCTGCAAAATACGCTTCTATGGCGGCAATGACTTCATCATTTGTGGCACTGTCCACCCAAGAAAGTTTTTATCTTGGGAAAAAGGTGGAAGTCCGATGGTGCTAAATCAGGCGAATAAGGTGGATGGGGAGGCAAATCATAGTTCAATTCGTTGATTTTTGCCATAGCTTTAACACACGTGTGAACCCTTGCGTTGTCTTGATGGAAGATGTTTTTTTTTTCGCTAAACCGGGTCGTTTTTCCTGAATACATTGATGAAGCTTATCTAAAAGATTAGCGTAGTATTCTCCATTAATAGTTTGACCTTTGGGAAGGTTATCTATAAACAAAATTCCACTTGCATCCCAGAAGACAGAAGCCATCACTTTTCCAGCCGACTTCACAGCCATAGCTTTTTTTAGGAGCCGAACACCCAGATTCAGTCCACTGTTTTGATGGATTTTTTGTTTCTGGAGTGTAGTGGTGAACCCATGTTTCATCTGTTGTTATAAATTGACGTATAAAGTCTGCTTTATTTTTCTGAAAACGGCCCAAGCATTCTTTAGAGTTTAGCATCCGAATTCTTTTTTGATCGTCCGTAAGCAAACGCGGCACCCAACGGGCAGATAACTTTTTCATATTTAATTCGTCACTTAAGATATTATGTACCCGTTCTTTGGAAATCCCTATAGTGTCAGCTATTTCAGAGAGATTCAATCTTTGGTCTGCTAAAACCATATCGTGTACTTTAGACACCATTTCCGGAGTCGTGACGATTTTTGGGCGTCCGGGGCGGGCTTCATCTTGGACGCTTGTACGGCCGCGTTTAAACTCAGCCACCCAGTTTTTTAGTTTAAAAAGCACATTCACCCAAAACATTCTTTAACTTTTCATAAATATCAACCCCTTCATACCCTTTATATAAAGAAACTTAATCACCGCTCTTTGTTCAATTTTATCCATTTTGAAAAACAACCGGCACAATGTATTTTCTAATGTCGAAAAATCAATAAAATATTCAAGCCACCAAATTCAAATTTAGAACAGAGATAGCCAGAGACATATTTTTAAAAATAAGGAAGTATTTTTTTTAATCCTAACTTTTTAAATACCTAAGGCTAGTTACTTATCATCCCACCCTCGTAATTGGACGAAATCGGCTCGATAGAAAATAATTGCAAAGATTGGTCTTAACATCATCATTAAACGGTCTTTTTTTTGACATATGGATCTCCAATTCAAAACATGAAGTCAACATATTCATACCTAGACCGCTAACGAGCCTTATTCACAAATAATCCACACTTGTTTTATTTCTATATTTATTCATCTTCTAAGACCTGAGGGGCTACCGGGAAACGAAAACGAACTTCGTTCGTGTATCTCCGTCTTAGTCGCTCGAACTAGCAGGTGCGACAGAGAGGGAGATCCTCTGACGAAGTTCGTTTTCACTTCGCGGTAGCCCCTCTGGCCGGCCAGTAACACTCGCTCTCCTTTAGACAGTGTGCGCCGTATCCCGAATCCTCAAGGATATTTTGGTGTCGACAGCGTCTTAAGAGATTGACACGTGACGTTTCGAATGAGATTTAGGACAATTCAACTGTAATTTTCCCATACAAAATTTGACGTTTAGATGAACCTGACGCGCGTACAATGCGTTACGTAATCGACCAACTCGATTGAACCTCCAGTACGCTTACCATGAGTTTGACAATGACGGCTTACGCTAACGAGTATCGAGTTTTCTATCTGTGCATCCCGCTCGTACTGTCAAAGTGCAATAGAGATGCACAGATAGAAAACTCGATACTCGTTAGCATAAGCCGTCATTGTCAAACTCATGGTAAGCGTACAAACCGGAGTCATCATGTTACGTACAATGTGTTGCGTGATCGACCAGCAGCTGGTCGGTTACATATTCTTTTTTACGTATACGGTAGATCTAAATGTATTTTTTTGTATAGTAAATTTACAGTTGAGTTGTCCTAGCTCTCGTTCGGGGAGGTACATTATTACCCCTCAGTTCAAACTACAATAAAGTTGTCTTTTCCTAACTTAAAGTCTTGAATGGTTGTTATAATTTTTAACCTATTCCTAAGTGTATTTGTTAGCTCGCTGTTTGCGATCCTAAGAGCCGGATACTCTATTAGGAATTCAGAGCACGCTCTCATTTCTTATGGTTTCCACCGACTGAAGCAAATTGTCTGTAGCTAGCTTTTTACAGGGCTCTGTTAAACTAGAAACTGTATTGGAGTTTAATGCTGATGTTTAGTAGGAATTCAAGTAAAACTTTCGGATCAATGTTTATTCGATAAATGTTCTTTTGGCAGTTTATCATTGACTTACGTCTTACTGGGCACATTAAATGGAAAGTTTAAAAACAAATTATATTATGACGAAGTACAAGATGCTTATCATAGTAGTAGGGATTATAAATTATAGAAATATGGTTATTAATGATTTTTTTTTTCAGTTTATTATTATCGAAATTAAAAGATGAAAAATTTATATTTTTTTAAAGACTTCCGACTTCTGAGTGCTTACCCCCAAAAATTATTTAATTCTCAATTCTACCATTCATCTATAAACCTACTACCCAAGTAGCAATCGCGAATAAGGCTAAATCTAAAAGTTCTGTAATCCGCCTTTACTTAGTTTTGACTAGGACAGAAAAGATTTTTTTAAGCCTACATTTACTTTAAGTCTAATTGGTATCATAATAATTCTACTTTAGACAAGTATGCGTTTCTAAAACCGAGTTAAGAAATGCCAAATCAAATTTGAGTTAAGTATGACTTAAACAAACGCCTATAAAGTCTGATTTTACTATACTTAGTTTATTTGAAGTGTCGATGAGAACTAATTTGAATTAAGAAGAGGGATTTTAGATTGACTTAGGATAAAATAATTTCTCACTTATCGAAAACTGAGTTAGGAAATGCCAAATAAACATTGACTAAAGTATTTCTTCAACAAGTGGCTACAAATTCTTATGTTACTATACTCAGTTTAAGTTAAGTGTCAGTAAGAACTTATTTGAATTAAGAAGCGAGACTTCAGATTGACTTAAGAGAATAAAAAAACATATCTTATCGACAACCGAGTTAAGAAGTACCAAATCAATTTTGACTGAAGAATGTCTTCAAGACATACCTGTGAATTCTGATTTAAGTATACTAAGTTTACGTGAAGTGTCAGTAAGAACTGATTTGAATTAAGAAGAGAGACTTCAGATTGACTTAGGAAAAAGAAATCTCTCTTATCGAAAACCGAGTTAGGAAATGCCAAATAAATTTTGACTAAAGTATTTCTTCAACAAATGCCTAGAAATTCTTAAGAGTTAGGAAATCCCAAATCAATCTTGTCTGAAGTATGTCTTCCAGGCATGCCTTGGAATTCTTATATTGCTATACTCAGTATACGTGAAGTATCAGTAAGGACTTGTTTGAATTAAGAAGGGAGGGTTTAGATCGAATTAAAAGAAAAAGCATTAAAAAGCAAACTTCAATCAAGTTGTAGACATATTTGCCTTAAGTTCATATTTTATTTTCATAAAGTCATTTAAACAATAAAAACTAAGTGAAATAACTAACGAAATATTCTAAAATGGCGTTTGAATGATGATGATGTATTGAGTAACTTATATGGATTAAGACTTGTAAAAGCCTAAAAATTACATCATCAGAATTAAAATAAGCTTCCACTCACTGCTCTCTTTGTCCACTTATATCGTACCTTTTATCCACAATTATACTCCTATCTTGCCCCGCTAGTTGAAGGCTTCGTTATACGCCCAACGATTCGAAGCTATTATGTGGAGGACCTGACAGAAGTGACTGAAACCTGTGGTATCTATGCCGTTTGAGATGTTATCCATTAAGTGGAATAGCCTGCGGCTTTCATACATACCCGAGCTCAATTAATATTTCAGTGTCTACCCTGACTGGCTGTCTGTTATTTAAAGGATGACACATTTTTCGCCATGCTGTGCAACTAATTCCACATTATGGTTGAGATTATTCAATGTACCCAACTTTTTGTAAAATTGCCATTGGAATTGTAGTCTTCTACCTTGGATAAAAGAGTTGCTTTTTGAATTCTTTGATGTAATTCGGCCAACTTAATGACAATTGTAGGTACATTGCTCTTGCCGCATTCGAACGTTGCGTTGGGCGGACAAAATCGCTTAGAAGCTCAAGGATAAAGCTACAAAATATAGATAGCAAGTTGGTGACTGATATTCTATTTTGGGGACGGCTTTTTATGTCCTAAGGCATTCTTAAATTCGTACGGGACAATTCCATTTTGTCAATACACGCGCTAAATGGGGTTATGGTAATATTGATCTTCTACATAGTTCGAGTACCTATATAACATCCGAATCATATACTGCAAAATTAAAAATGGTATCCATATCCATCCACGCTAGAGTTAGCATTTAATTAATTTGGCAACACATCCGTTACATTTCCGTTTAAATATGTAATGAAATTGGTGTTGCCAAATTATTTGCTGCCACTTAGTATGGTAGCACTACAATATCTATTTAATGTTCAGCAAGGATAGCATGGATTGCAGCTGAAGATTCCGTTACCGAGTCGGTATCTATTGTTCCAGATTTGATTTATCGCGTGACCGAAGCTCAGGTTCTCTAAGTAGGTACCTATAGATACGATGAGGCGAATCATGACATTGTGATCATGTGATCGCGCGCTTAGTTAATATCGGTTACATTGTTTCATCATGATCGATGTCGAATAGGGCGCCTGAACAGGCTATTGAAATAAATAAACCGGACGATCTACATAATCCCATAGTTAAATCAATAAGGCTTATGTTATGGGTTATTGGGTAAAGTCTGTTTGAAACAAATAGACGAAAAGAGCTGGAGGCACACAATTATTACTTTACTTCAGTTTTACCTTTATGTTGCTGGTTCGCTTTCCATACAAAACGTTATTTGACATTCGCAGGCTAATGGCGTATTTTTATTATATTGCTAACTACGACATTTCAAATTATAGTGTTTGTTATCTATAATAATATGTACAGTTGACGTTAAAAATATGTCATATATTTGACACCTTATTACAATGGAAAAAGGTGCAAAAGTTTTTCAACGTTTTTTCATATTTTCTTTTCACCCTTATTTACCACTAGCGGCCGCCCGCGACTTCGTCCGCGTAGATTTTTGATGATGACACAGATATAAAATAGGTAAGTGAATTTTATTCTTAGTTAAAATGGTCTAGACATATTACATTTCAAACAGTGGCAGACACTGATATGCGATTGTTAAAGAATTTTTAAAGATTTTGAATTGTGTGCAGAATGCTTAATACTTATTCCGTCAGTTACCTGATGCTTTAATCTAATTTTAATCTTTGGCAAAAATGACTGCAAGATATAGAGCCACACATGGATTTGGAGCTAGAAAATGGGGATCTTAGTTATTATGAGTGAGATTAAAAAAAAGATAAATATCGTAAGGCTGTTAAAACAATCTTAAACTCAGCACTGGAAATCGAGAAATGGAGACAGGTTAATGAAGATTACATCTCTTTAAAAAATCCAGTGTTCCCCGTACAAAACCTTCAACCTTTTTTAACCCCCATTGGGATAAAACTTTCTTAAATGCTGAATTTACTTTTTTTGTATTTTAATAAATTAACTTTCTACAAAGTTTCAAGTCTCTAGTTCAAAAAATAATGTTTCCTCCATACAAACATTGCATCCCCATTTAACCCCCTAACCCAGATAGCGGATCAGCTTGCAGCAAACTTGATTTCTCTTTGATTATAAATTGCTACGTCAAATATAACATGGCAAGTTTGTGACAATCTTGCTGCAACTTGTAAATTTAAATATAAAGTATCAAGTTTGTGGTAATGTTGCTGCAAACTTGATTTCTCTTTGATTATACATTGCTACGTCAAATATAACATGGCAAGTTTGTGACAATCTTGCTGCAACTTGTAAATTTAAATATAAAGTATCAAGTTTGTGGTAATGTTGCTGCAAACTTGTAAGTTATTTAAATTTTCAAAGATGATCTTTCACATTTGTTTTTAAGTTGCTGCAAACTTGTTTTTGCTAGAGGATCTAGCGGATCAGCTTGCAGCAAACCTGATTTTCCTTTAATTATAAATTGCTACGTCAAATATAACAAGGCAAGTTTGTAACAATCTTGCTGCAACTTGTAAATTTAAGGATAAAGTTTCAAGTTTGTGGTAATGTTGCTGCAAACTTGTAAGTTATTTAAATTGTCAAAGATGATCGTTCAAATTTGTTTTTAAGTTGCTGCAAACTTGTTTTTGCTAGCGAATCTAGCGGATCAGCTTGCAGCAAACTTGATTTCTCTTTGATTATACATTGCTACGTCAAATATAACAAGGCAAGTTTGTGACAATCTTGCTGCAACTTGTAAAGTTAAGGATAAACTTTCAAGGTTGTGGTAATGTTGCTGCAAACTTGTTTTTGCTAGCGAATCTAGCGGATCAGCTTGCAGCAAACTTGATTTCTCTTTGATTATACATTGCTACGTCAAATATAACAAGGCAAGTTTGTGACAATCTTGCTGCAACTTGTAAAGTTAAGGATAAACTTTCAAGGTTGTGGTAATGTTGCTGCAAACTTGTAAGTTATTTAAATTTTCAAAGATAACCTTTCAAATTTGTTTTTATGTTGCTGCAAACTTGTTTTTGCTAGCGAATCTCGTCATGACATGACACAAGCGCTCTTGCCGCCCTCACTTCCATTGTTGCCAGTGCAGATCTCCGATCAGATTATGGATAATTCAAATTTATTCCGGATTGTCAACGGATCGTAGCTGTTTTTATTTTTCTATGCTTTATTGTATGACCGAAAAATCTGTAACTTTTTTCTACCATATTTACATGCATAGAAAAATAAAACAAACACTTAATAATTGCATCCATACACCTTTACATAAAAATAAGTTTTTTCTTCACACAAGCAGCAATTTTTATGAAAATATTTATACGTTACTTGTGTTTTTCTTTGGAATGTAAGTAATTAACCTGCACTGTTTAACGCAATACGTTTAACGTAATATCGTAAGTTTATTATATATTACTTAAACAGTAGTATTTATTACACTACAGTTGTAGCAAAAACCTCTATTAAGTACAACCATTTAAGGCAGCAATTATTATACAATCGCGATAAAAAAACCGTAACGAAATGTGATTAAACTTGATGCCTTTAAAATAGCGATTTCAATTTTATTCCCATGCATGCGCTTATAGAATATCGAATCGCCAACTAAGAAGTATCACTTCAAAAACCAGAAGCTATTTGTGCTTACTCAGTATTGCAGATTTTAATTTTCAGCGTCTTTTTTTAGGATTTTAGTTCAGGAGCTGACAACACTGACCCGACCGTTAACTGTCAGTTCTGTCAACACTTTCCCGCTGAATCAAGGCAAGGTATCGTCTAGCGTCAGGGTTTATGTACAAAAATAAAGAAATTGACAAAACGAAGTTCTGTAGTTACAGGGGGTAAAAAGGAGCGTCAGTTATTGAATAAAGTTGTGTTGTGTACGTGAAATTAAGAAGTGAATAAGACTTGAGTGTCCGTGTCCGTCGTCTTGGTGGACGCGCTGTGAAATTGAGGTTAGTTTTATTTCAATATTTTCTATTAAAGTTTCATTATCATTTTCAATAAAGTATGAATTCCGTACGTTACTAATTTCTTGCTTGTAAATATATTGTCAGTGATGTGGGTATGCATGCAGGTATTTATTTTACTTACTTTTTGACCAGAAAATATTGCATTATTTTATTGTTGGCTACCAATTCGAGTTCTGGTACAGGTATACATTTGTGTGTTTACTTGTTCCTGACTCACGGATGTTCTATGTAGGTATAGTTATCCATCCATATCCTGACAACTGTTAATCATTATACAATGATTAACAGTATGAATACTTATCTACTATGAATACTTGGATATCTTAAGTATATGTATACACATATAGTTAAGATATCCAAGTATTCATAGTAGATACTTTTAACATGTTACTTGTTCCCCATGAAAAGTGCAAAATTCACTCCTCAAGTTCACTTCAATATTTTGATGCATCCTTTTTTATACATGGACTCTACCAGGGTAAGTCGGTTTTGGTATCTGGGTAATTCTCATAGGGTCCAGACACTGTCAGTTTTTTGTACCTATCTTACTCACATTTCATAGACTAGAATAAGATGTAGATGTAATGGGTAGAGAAATAAGGTCATTATTACTATTAGTGTCGGAACCATATTAAATTGAATTAAATACAAAAACTCACAACCATGTTCTAAAGTTAACGCTCCTAATACTTTGTTTATAAACCTAATAATGGTATATGGTAATATGAATCTATAGCTGCATTACACACACACACACACAAACACACATACACACACACACACACAGCTAATATGTAAATGTGTATCAGATTATTTAGCCTCTTTAATCTGTTAACTTGCAATACATGTTTGTGACAACTCAAAAAACAATGATCATGATCCATCTACTCGGATATTAAAACGGAGGTACCAGGGGGTGTGTGAAGGCTTTTATCAATCAAATATAGCATGAGCAAAAGAGGTGGAGATAGATGAATTTAGAAAATCGTAATATACGATAGATAGATAATTTAGTGAAAATGTCATAATAATTTTATTTATTTGTTTCAGAGCAGAACAACTAAACCATAATAAGTAATAAGCGTTATGCTGAAAACATGGATGTTGGCTTAGAATTGTTCTACTACATATCATCCTGTGGGTGTCATAAAAGGAATTATCCGGAGATCGGGCAGCAGCGTCCTATGTCTCAATCCTCCTGCCTAATTTTATAGTTACTTACGAAAATAAATGTTGTCATTCATGTACAGGTACTCGAGTGTATTATTTACTGCGAAACGCACATACGGTATGGCTATGTCTATTTTAGTACTGAAACATTGCGTATATGTTGTGAAAACAGACTTCATGTCAGCATTGTATATAAATTGTATAAACAAACATTGACCAAGTTTGTTGGGGCAACATTGCATAAACTTTGTCATTTCAGTATTGCGTGTAGTTTGTTGAAACAAACTCCATGCAAGGTTGTTCCTGGGAAACTAGAAAGCTTGATTCAAACTTGTGTCAAGTGTATACACTTGCCATGGCAAACTTGTCACAAACCTTCACTTTTGATACAGCAAACTTGTAGCAAGTCCGATCCAAGTTTAAATTGCTATCTGGGAAGGGGCGGAATTTTCTAAAACGCTGAAACACCTTTTTTTGTATCGTTATAAGTAATCTTCCTACAAAGTTTTAAGTCTCTAGTTTAGTACAAAATAATATTTCCCCCATACAAATATTGCACCATCCTTTAACGCCCTTAGGGGTAGAATTTTCTAAAACGCAGAAATTACTTTTTTTGTATTTTAATAAGTAATGTTTCTACAAAGTTTCAAGTTCATAGTTCAAAAATTAATGTTTCCCCCGTACAAAAATTGCACCCCTATTTAACCTCCTTAGGGGTGGAATTTTCTAAAACGCTGAAATCTCTTTTTTTGTATCTTAATAAGTAATCTTTCTACAAAGTTTCAAGTCTCTAGTTAAAAAAATAATTATTCCCCCATACAAACTTTGCACCTCCATTTAACCCCCTTAGGGATGGAATTTCCAAAAATCCCGTCTTATCCGTTGCCTACGTCATAAAAGGAAGTCCTGGTGTAAATTTTAAGTTTCTAGTCCAAGTAGTTTCGGCTGTGCGTTGATGAGTGAGTCAGTCAGGACATAGGCATTTATATGTATAGATAAGCTGTATAATACCAAAAACGAAGTATTTTATGACGTTTCATTTCAAATATTTTTCCAACATCAAGTCAGTCTTACTTAGAATATTGAGATGCATGTGTGGCGTGACGAGATTGGCTCGTATAACTAATAAGTATATAAGAGGAAGCCTGAAAGTAGCACCGATAAATGAAAAGCAGAGAGCAAATCGTCTACTGGACGGAAAGCTAGCGACCAAATCGGTCATGTGGCTTTAGCTGTATTGAAAATCCGTTAGCTACTTCCCTGAACAACCTTTCCAACCAACCAGTGCTGGCAGGCCGCGGGCGGTGGGTGCGGGTGTAGTGGGCTGGGGAAAAAAATTATAAAAATGTGGGCTCAGCGACTTTTTTTTTTCAATCAGTTGCTCTGTACTCCCTGTGCACCCAAAAAAAAATTAAATCGATCGGGTGGTGGGAAGGAATTGCCAGCGTTAATTAAAAATACCAAAATTATAATAATTTTCATGTGGGATCAGCTGTATTGGCTTTTTTTCTGACGCGAGATTAATGAATATGTAAGCCCCAAAAAAATAGCCATGCAAAAATATCGGTGGTAAGGTATCGAAAAAAATTATTGAAATAGATTGGATTTCGTTCGAAATTGTGCTGAGCGGAAGGCAAAACCGAACACAATCGACGAGCCGTGAGCGCGCTGACGCGTTCGCCGGCTGATATCCCCTCCACGTCCGCTTTTGCCTTCCCCTCAGCACATTTTTGAACAAAAATTAAACTATTTCAACAATTTTTTTCGATACCTTTCCACCGATATTTTTGCATGGCAATTTTTTTCGTCTGAATAAAAGCCAATACAGCTAAGCCCACATGAAAATTATAATTATTTTGGTAATTTTAATTAACGCTGGTAACCCCTTCCCACCACCCGATCGATTTTAAATTTTTTTTGGGTGCACAGGAAGTACAGAGCAACTGTTTGAAAAACAAAAAGTCGCCGAGCCCACATTTTTTTTCCCACCCCACTACACCCGCACCCACCGCCCGCGGCCTGCCAGCACGAAGATTATGGAAAAAGCCACATGACCGATTTGGTCGCTAATAGCTCTTAGGCTATACGATGGTATGGGTGGACATGTTACTACAAGGGCATTAAGTATGAATGTGGAGGGTGGTAAGAGAAGAGGTAGACCAAAGAAAAAGTGGATGGACTGCGTGAGAGACGATACGAACAGAAAAGATGTGTGTGAGAATTGACGGGCGATAGATAGGTATTGGAAGAGAAAAAAATGCTGCGCCGACCCCAAATAAATGGGATAAGGAGCGAAGGATGATGATGATTATGATCAAGTCAGTCTTACACATAAACTCAGCACTCGAGCAATCGAGTACGCTAATTACACCTTGTATGGGTTTGGAAGCGAGGAACAATATTTATCTCCAGCGTTGTATACAGTAAGTAAACTTACTAGAACCATACCTTTAAACCAGGTGATGCTCACGTCGAGTTTAGTGTTTTACCACATTTTTTCCTAGTATATGTCTAATATTTTTAATGTTATCAGTTTAGAAAAATTATAAATTCTGACCATTTCCAAAATCGGTTAATGCTCAAAGTATCATCCTGTGAAGTAATGTTTACGTTCGTGACAGATGACCGCAAGTTCATTAATAATACGTTTCATGTAGGTATTTTACATGAAATTGCATTATTTTTTCCATAGAAGTTCCTTTTTCATACCTGTTTTACGATCTTGTTAATAAAATAAAAGTGGCAGCCAAATTATTCTCAATTCTATCATATCATGTAAACACAATCAATCCATGGCATTTATGACATTTGAATTTCATTGGTGTCACTTTATTGTCAATTCTTTTTCTTAATTATTCCACCTAAAAAGTTTTGTTACTAATCAAATGAAAAGATTAATTCTCAATGTGACATTTCATTTTCATTTCATTTCATTTATTCCTTGATAAAACGTAGTTTTACATGTCAATTTTTGTCAAAATCTCCAAGAATTTTATTACATAATATTATAACATTTAGGTAAGTAAAGTATGTCTTAGTTTACAATGGTATAATTATGGTTAGTACACATGTTTGTATGTCAATGTTTCAGAAAGAAGATATTTTATACTACCTTATATTATAGTAACAGTTGGTTGGGTAGCGAGCCAGTTAAAAAGTCATTTGGCTGTCAGTGTTCATGCCTATTTAATTCATAAATTCGTTTATGGAATAGTATGCATCGGATGCTAGTTTAATTTTAAGTCTATTAACAAAACACCTCATACTCGGCGCGCTTTTCACATCTTGGGGCAACCTGTTGTAAATCCTGGGTCCCATCGAGTGAAGACATTTTTTGGCCTTTGCGAGACGTGTGGCGGGTGGGCGCAAATCACCGCGTTGTCTTGTGTTATGATTGTGTGAGTCACCGCGCGTCGGGAACTGTTCAAGGTTACCTCTCACGTACTTGGCTACTTCAAGGACATACAAGCTTGGGAGGGTCAGAATTTTGGTTTCCTTGAACAGTTCACGAGCGGGGTGATCCCAGGAGACTCCACATATGCACCGAATGGCTCGCTTTTGAAGCCTGAATGGCCTCTCCCGATTGGCTGCGCTTGCCCATAGATCAATTCCATATGTTAGGAGAGAGTGAAAATACCCAAAATAGGCTTTTCTTACATTACTGTGATCTAGACTGGGGCGCAGCCTACTGAGTGCAAAACACGCAGATGATAAGCGATCGCATAGTGAGTCGATGTGGGGACCCCACGTTAAGCCAGAATCAATGATGAGACCCAAATATTTCACCTCGACCACCTGAGGGACGAGTCGATTATTGCAGTATATATTCAGATTGTGTTCTTTTTTTCCGTGAAGTGAGAAGTGCATGATGTTGGTTTTCTCAATGTTTAATAACATACCGTTAGCCGAGAACCAAGAGGCAACGTCCCCCATTACCTTGTTGAGGTTGCATCTTAGGTTCTCCTGGTTGTCGGCGGAGACGATGACACAACCGTCATCGGCGAACATCACGAATTCTGCATCGTCGGTGGCGGCAGTGAAATCGTTCATAAGAATTAAAAACAGATTATTGCCAATCACAGAACCTTGGGGCACGGCACAGTCACCTAGTTCCAACAAGTCAGATCTCTCGCCGCGGACTGACGTTAGTTGTTTACGGCTATCCAGAAAAGAGGATATTAGGTTTTTGAAGTTGCCAGTAATACCATAGTGGTCCAACATAGATAAAATGAGGGGATGGGCCACCAGCTCGAAGGCGCGCGACAGGTCGCAGAATATGGCGGCGACCTGTCGCCCGGCGTCGAGGTGGCTGGTCACCCTCGTGACGACGTCCCGCGCCGCGTCAATCGTGGATCTGCCAGGTTGGTAGGCATATTGTTGCTTGTTTAACAGAAGATTTAGGTTAAAGTAAGACATTAGTTTATCACTTAAAAGACGCTCGAACACTTTGGACAATAACGGTATTAATGATATTGGTCGATAGTTTTTTAACATGTCTACATCACCTTTCCCTTTATAAATCGGTTGTATTTTAATGACGTTTCTTTATTGCAAACAAACATGTAATTCATGATGCCGTTGAATTTTACTGCTGAAGAGATAGTAGATATGATTCTTTGTTTACAGGGAATGCAGAAATAATGGTGCGGCATCTCTTCAATTGTACGCTGAGAGATTTCCGCAACAGAGACGGCCAACGGACTCACGTATAATTTTGTAAGGGCGATTACCAGACTGCGTAACAATGCAAGAGCGGTTCCGGTTAAAAATCCTCGTATTGACGTCAGAGCGGAAAAAAGGATCTTAAACTATTTTGCAGAAAATCCTGGCATCAGCACTAGAAAAGCAGGGCGGTTGTATGATATTAGTCATACAGCCGTCCACAAAATTTTAAAACGGGATCAACAGCATCCATTTTCCTTGAAACGAGATGATTTTATACGATTTTTTTCTTCTGGGGTTGGGTGAAGCAGCAAGTCGAGAACGGAGGAAGAAATGAAGCTGCGGAGTGTACAAGCTTTTAACAAAATCATACGACGTGGCCGGCAAAATTCAAATTTGATGCGTAGCGTTCACGAAAACAACCGCCTCGCCGTCACTTGGTTCAAATAACGGCTAACGATGTACCGCGTACGCCACATTGAGCCACGTCGTATTTAATTGTAAGTGTGCACATAGCCTTACCTTAACTGACGTTCCATGTTTTGAACTTGACCTTGACTTGACAGCCAGAAAACACGTGTAACAATTGTAAACAAATAATACAGGATATTATAGAATCATAAATTCATTTTGGTATTACAAATATAATTTAAAAAAAAGCGTAGGGATTTTAATAATTTTTGTACCACAACCATATTTATCACCTAGATATGCCCGGATTTAAATATATGGTTTTAGTAAGTTTACATACTGTATATTATGTACAGTCGACGTTGAAGTATGTGTTATAAAGGTGCAAAAGTGTGATTCTATCTTTGAGTTTAACTGTAGGTACATAGCTTCGACCGCACTCCAAGATACCTGTTTTTGAACACCGATTAATCCTTTAATTAAACAAGTTGTGCCATCCTGCAGGAGTGGCGACATTGCTCTAGACGAGCTAGTAGTACAGGGAGTAACTTCATCTCTTCCCGTCGGCGTATATGACCTTTGTTAGAGATAGCAAAACTATCCCCTGAGCCCATCAATCTACCGGGCGGACTGTCCGAGCTGTCATAACTTGAAAATTGATTAATTCCAGTTCAAAACCTTGCGGTTTATGTTATTAGGCTGTAGGTATTAATGAATAAGATGTTATATTTTGTTTAACAGTTGAAGAAATAGGGGTGTAGACATTTAATAAAATAATCAATAATGACATATTTTCTCGAAGAAAGGATTAAAAATGTGTAGTCAAATGGCGAAAAAATCAACGCAAGAGGTTAAACAATCACGAAGTCATTATGCGTCCAAAGTTTTAAGAATGGGTTCTGTCCCTATTTCGAAAAACGCAACTTCATATGAAACGATGACGTTCGCAGCTTATGACGTCACTAAAATACGTCGCCCACGCGACGTGCCGTGCCCGATCGTGTTCGGCGCCGTCATCGACACGGTCTGCCGGGCTCGCGTCGCGCTCTGCGGCAGCCTCGCATGTTGTGACGTCACACACTGCGTTTTCTTCGTAATTCTTTGAGATATCTGAATGGGATTTTCGACACTAGGCATATTTTTTGCCTTCTCTCTTTTGAATTAATAATAATTTTCGAGTCTACACCCGTATTGGACTCCTTTTCTCGATATAGTTTTATTTTTATTCTAGTAGACATATCAGACCAAATTTCGTGGAAAATGCTGGGGCTCTACGTATATTTAGAGACGCACGATGATGGATTTGTCTATACACACTGAATTCAGTAACCACTCAGGAACAAAAAAAAGGGTACATCCTCTGCACTTTGGTAGTAATTACGCACAAACTGTACCGTTTCATTTGCTCGTGAGTGGTTCATATTATGATTCAGTGTCCGAATTCCATTTAGAGTAAGGCCGGCCTGAGGCGAACGGCCAAAACGCAAAACATTGTTAATTTTTCATCCACATCCCACAAAAAACTATATTTTTATAACGGAAATCACTAAAGTTGCACCATCAAACTTTGCGTTCAACTATATACTTTAAGCCACAAACTTTAAGTTACACGTTCCATCAATCACAGGCAGTGCTATGGAAGGGTTTGACGGGCAGGTCATAGTTGCCAGCAACTTGTGCCGGAATTATTGCCGGAATTAGGCACCTAAACCAACCGATTCCGAGGGTTAAACCCTTTTGAATAATAATTTAGGTCAAGCGCCCTTACCAGTAATTTATTTAGGAATCGTTTCAATTAAATGGATTTTATCGGCGAATTATTTATGGAAACGGTATTTTGATATTAAATTGGGTACTTATTAATTGAGGTTGTATTTTTACTTCGAGTGCCACAAAATGTGCACATAAGTGCCTATCCCGGATTTTCTTACATAGTCACGAGAGGCGTTGTCCCTCGCGTGCAGACGCTGTTTCAACCATATGTTTTAGGGCAATGATGATTTGATGATACTACCATATGTAATTAAATATTGGCTGTCAACAAAATATGCGAGTTCTAAACGGTATGATACTGAGAGAAAGAATATAATGGAAAAATAAACCATCTTCGTCTATAGCCCAAGACATGACTCGAACCTTCGATCCCTCTATTGTCGGTAGAGTGCTTTTACGACTAACTAAGCTACGATGACAGTGACTGAAGTTGCGTATGTTTCAACCTCAGACCAAGAAAATATACAGACGGAGCGTTACAAACAGTCTAGTGAAGCCAACCGGTTTTCAACCAAGCCCCATAAGTTTAGCACGCGCTAAACAAATAAAATCGCACAAAACTCGAAATAAATGATCTTGACAGCATTGCGACACGTGCTGAAGAGTTTTGTGCAATTTTGTTTGTATATGTGTGCTTGAGCGTGTGCTAAACTTGATGTAGCTTGGTTTTGTTTGTATGTGGTTTGGCTTCACTTGACTGTTCGTAACGCTCCGTCTGTCTTTTTTTCTTGGTCTGAGGTTTCAATTTTATTCCTGCTATGAATATAATAAAATTACACTCATATAACGACACTAATAAAAGACACTTCTCAATTTCAAAGGACTTCTTAAATTTATTGCACCATATACATATCTCTGTAATGTATACATTTAAAAACACCAAAATTGACTACTGAGCTAAATTAAAAACAAAATATCAAATAAGCTGCTCCGCTGCACGTTATTACCATGAGCGATGATTCCAGGTGTGCCCTCAGGCAACAAAGCCTTCCAATTACTAATAGATGAATCGCACCCTTTCGACCCTTTCTAGAATAGGACCCCCCCAACAAACAGTCGCGTTTTATGATAGACACCTGAGAAGATACAACCTTCGGCCAACAGAATAGGACCCCTCCAAACAGTTAAGCATTGGCACCTACAGAAGGCGTAGCACGGTTGCCATTTTATCACTTATCGCTGTGGATAAGACGTCCGTCACGTTCTGACAAGTATGCGAGTGCGATAGTGACGGATGTCTTATCCACAACGATAAGTGATAAAATGGTAACCGTGCTACGCCTTCAGGTCGATCACGTAACTTTTCTCACGCACGTTAGGTAGACCTAAACGTCATTTTTACAAGCTTTTATTTAAGCTTAATATATCGCTTAATATATAGACGAGTGATGTGTACTGAATGAATGACTAAATGGAAATCCCATACTAAAATGAGAAGTATTTTGAAGAAAAAAGCAAAGAAATTATTGGCATGACAAAAGCATCAATTGAACAAATTGTTAACAAAGTTCTAACTAACTATACATTTATTTTAAAGTCATATTATATTTTTTATTTGAAGTATTATACAAAATGCTGCCGAAATAAACGATCAAGTAAACAATTAAGTACCCACAGAATATCAGACGCACTTTGCAAACATTGAAAAGTAAGTAGTTATAAATGGCATGTGGTATTTATTCACATACCTTATTGATTTCACTTAATTAGCTCTGTAATGTTATTCGTTTCTGAATGTAAACCAGAGTCCTGCAGTGTACTGACAGAAATAAGTTCGCGGTGCCGATATGTAGAATTGTACCTACACGATTCAAATTAGGCCAGTCATTTTATCCAAATAACCTAACCTACCCGTGAATAATTAGTTCATGGTTTTTTTTTCGTAGGTCCCTCGGGGGGGTCACTGGGAGAGTACATTAAAAAAGTAGACCGAATCGGGCCTGTGCGTATATTCGAAAAAAGGTTTTTCTTGAATAACTCGGCCATATTAGATTTTACAGTAAAACCTTTAGGACAAAAATTGTAGGAAATTTGATTTTCTACAAGTTTGGTCCCCACAATTTTTCTTCTAGGATCGATTTTGGGGAGAAAAGGTAATTTGATTCTCTACAACTTTGTTTCTCTTCATTCATGCCGTAAAACATGGAAAATAGGAGATAATGATAATATTTTGAATTTGTCGCGTTTTTCAGGTTTAATTTCCAAAATATCGATTATAGAAGAAAAATTGTGGGAACCTAACTTGTCGATAACCAAATTTCCTACAATTTTTGTCCTCACGGTTTTACTGTAAAATCAAAAATGGCAGAGTTATTCAAGAAAAACCTTTTTTCGAATATACGCAGAAGCCCGATTCGGTCTATTTTTTTAATGTACTCTCCCAGTGACCCCCCCGAGGGACCTATGAAAAAAAATCCAAGAACTAATTATTTGCGGGTCAAAATCTATAATTACTGGCCTAAATACAAATATAAACAGTCACAGAATAAATAATAGTACAAGTAGTGACAGAGTGCAAAATAAAAACATTCACCCACAAACTTGTACGATTTCATATGAGCGCCCTCCACGTCGCGTCGATACGTTCGACGCCAAGCGCGTTGCCGACGGTAAAAGATTTCAATTGCAATGACAGTTTCGTAAAAGTCGGCCAGCAGCTCCTTATGAGTTCGACTTTACAATGTTGCCAATGGGGTAGTTTCAGATTGTCTACCTTTCTAAGAATCTCCAAAAACTGGTAGTGGTCAATATTGTAGTAATATAGATAGTACATCCAAATTAAAATTAAACACTAGTGCAACACTGCTTAAGAGGGTGCGAACAAAAAGTTCGTATTTTAGCTAACGTAAGGCTTTTTCACAGGCCATATTTTCGTTCAAATGATTACATTGTTAAAGTAAACTTCTGTTTTGTATAGATACTTTCTTATTCTAGACCATAGTAGAGTGTAATTCTAATTCTATTTACGGTTATTGAAAACAACCAGGTTTTCGTCGGAGGGTTTTCCAAAAATACGCGTCAGAGCTATCTTTTAGGTAGATTATTTCCATATTAATCTTTCAAAAACGTATTAATCTTTGCCTTTTACAATAGGACATATAGTCTTTTAGTACATAGTAGACGCACGAGTTCTAAAATATTTGTTATCCTATAAAAAAACGATACTACAAAATGTCTAATTCGGTTAGGTTAAACATTTTTTTATTCACGTATATGATGATGTTTTGGAAATATAACATTTTATTATAAAACTACGGGCCTTGTTTAATATGACGTGATTTTTTTTAATGCTTATGGGTGACCCAGTTAATTTAGCCCATTTTTTAAAAAGCACTATATAATCGCGCGCGTAATCGTTCAATTCATTACGCGCCGGGCGCTCCCAGAAGACGGACGTATCGCTCTCGTCGCCGCGCAAAGGTCGGTGACCGAGCGTACGCTACATGCACCTGCGTATAGCTGTAGTGCGCCCGCTTCAGATTGATACTTGGTTGGTAAGTAATTTTACATGTTAAGTTAGTTTGTTTATTTTGTTGTTTCTCAAAACATATTATAGCAAGCAAAGTGATATTACTTTTTATAGAAAAGGGTAATAAATGAAAATTATTTGGGATGAAAAAATCCAATACTACTACGGTCAGACAAGGTAATAAGTCACCATGTTACCACATATCATTCATGTTTATACTGCCTTGCCTAGGGGTTATGTAATGACTGTATGAAACATTTTCGAGTTAGTAATCGTTTATAAAATTCATGTTCTCCTTAGGTACACGCGTAGGTACCCCAAATCTTTAGATATAGAAAGCTGAAATTTGGCATAGCGGTTTCTTTTACGATGTTTACTAAGGTAAGGCCAAATATAGGATAAACGGGGGGGGGGGGGGGTGGAATTTTGAATAAAATAACCTTTTTGTTTTTAAACTTACGATACTTTTAAGACATAAAAGACATGTCATGTTTCATTGTTTTAGAAAATTCCACCCCTAAAATGCTGAATAGGGGGTTGGAAGTTTGAGTGGGACGTTGTATTTAAACCTATGGTTTTGAAACTTAGAAATATACTTTTCAAGGGAAATCAAATATTCTTGTTACCTACTTACTTTTTGTAGGTGAACTATATTTTCGGACAGAAAAAAAATGACAAAAATCGTCGAATATGGGTGAGGACCTAATTCTTGGCCAGTAGTTAGCCAGATTAGTATGGATTCACTAAAAGATCGTCTATAGGTATAATACTTTGAACATTTTAAACTACACGAGTACCTCGGATTTACTCGGACCAATATTCGTAAGGCTTGTGTTTGTAATTTAAATACTATTAGAGTCGGTCGAGTTTCTATACAAAAGTATACCGTATGACATAAGTAAATAAGTGCGTCATCAATTCAGGGTTCGGATATTCGGATCGATATTTACCTATTCTTGGGCCTCAGTACTCGTACCTACACCGCGTTGTTGTTGCGTAGCAAGGAGGCGGACTCAATATAATTATACTAATAAACTTCTCGGGATTTCCCGGAATACCGAAAATTAGGATAACATAAACACATTCGTATTAAATTATTTAAATAAACTATTTTAGTAGTTCCTATTTATAAAATATTATTTAATTCATGTGTGTTTCATTTAACTTACAGTTTTAGTTAACATCAAACTAACATTGTATTTACCCGACTGCCGAAAGAGAGAGGGTTATGTTTTTCGAGCGTATGTATGTAAGTATGTATGTATGTAAGTATGTATGTATGTGGGTATGTCTTATTCTTTCACACGCCCTGCAGCCTAAACCGTTTGACGGATTTTGACATGTGAGGTGTCGTTGGATTCCTCTTAATCGTAGGAGTGACAAAGGCATTAATATTTGCAAAAAAGCATTTGGGTTTTTCGAAAAATGTTTTGGTTTCACTTGTTATTTAATCGTAATCGTATGACATGAATTATATGACTAACCAGTTATGTAAGATATCTATAGAGATATGCTTACATTACTTTGCCAATTCACGCTGCGGCTACACTACATACACTGTTCTTGTTAGATCTATATAACAACATATTTCCTTACTATAATAGTCAAAAATAGCGATAAACTAAACATGTAGGTAAATTTGTACCATCTTATGTCATTTCGTGCGATCCCGGAGTCCCGGAGCATATTTATTAAATTTATAATAAAAAAGAAGCCGACTCCATATTTTCCCAACAATTTCCGGGATTTTGCCAAGTTAAGGTAAATATCGATCCGAATATCCGAACCCTGGTCATCCCAAGATTTGGCATAGGCACTAGTTTTATGGTATGTAAATAAGTGCGTCGTTATCACCCCCGAGCGTTATTCCCGGTTGTGCCCTAATGGAGCTCGGGCTCCGCTTTGACACCTTATCCCAAGATTTGGCATAGGCACTAGTTTTATGGTATGTAAATAAGTGCGTCATCATCATCCCCTAGCGTTATTCCCGGTTGTGCCCTAATGGAGCTCGGGCTCCGCTTCGACACCTAATCCCAAGATTTGGCATAGGCACTAGTTTTATGGTATGTAAATAAGTGCGTCATCATCATCCCCTAGCGTTATTCCCGGTTGTGCCCTAATGCAGCTCGGGCTCCGCTTTGACACCTAACCCCAAGATTTGGCATAGGCACTAGTTTTATGGTATGTACATAAGTGCGTCATCATCATCCCCTAGCGTTATTCCCGGTTGTGCCCTAATGCAGCTCGGGCTCCGCTTTGACACCTAACCCCAAGATTTGGCATAGGCACTAGTTTTATGGTATGTACATAAGTGCGTCATCATCATCCCCTAGCGTTATTCCCGGTTGTGCCCTAATGCAGCTCGGGCTCCGCTTTGACACCTAATCCCAAGGTTTGGCATAGGCACTAGTTTTATGGTATGTAAATAAGTGCGTAAGTTTAATAAAATAGGAACATTTAACAATCATCAGATTTTTAATTCCTAGCTCACTATAAAGTAAAAGTATAACAATGATCAAGAGATTCGGTCCAACCGGCCGGCAGCACTCGAACCGCACGCACACAGTAACATCATAGTGTGGGTAGCTATCAGGGCCGCGCGCAGACGATCGCGACTAGGTCGAGTTGTAACGAAATGTTTGCACCCTCTTAAGGTTTAAATAAACAGGCCATAATCGTCGCGATTATGGCTTGCTCACACAATCGTGTTCGGTAACCGTCGTCTTTTTACAAGCTTTTATTTAACTTGCAATGTATGACCTATGTTTGTTCGGGTGGAATCTTGCAACTCGATTTTGAAGCAGATATATTCAACCGATTGAGCTGAAACTTTGGGTTTAGGTACTCGTATAGTTTGGATGAGAATTCAGAATGACAGTATCATCAAGCTGATCTGATGATGGAGACAGAAGGTGGCCATGGGCCGGCCGGGTGGCATTGGGCCAACAACACCCAGTAGTCACCACCGCAAGCGGAACGAAAAATGTATTTGTCCCCCCTCCCCCTCCTTCCGCACGAGTAGACACTTGCCTTTTTTGCCAGCGCACCAAGGTCAAGCCGATTCTCACTTGGGTCGAACTCGCTAAGCTAAGTTGACAAATTATGCCAGAATGTGATTTCGTCCGATTGGTCTAAAACTGCCATAAATCTAAAAGTTATCCAAATACAGACCCCTGTCTGAAAACAAACTGTGAGCGATATCATTGCTGTTATAAATTCAGCACAAACTTATTAAAACGGTTATTGCTCCATATTCGTTGTTTCTTAATTCAGCTCCAAAGCGTTATGCTCTAAAGTTACGGGCTAGACGATAAAGAGCATGCGTGGCCAATATCGCGCGGATCTGTGGCATGCGCTGTGTTTACGCCTGGGATGCATTTGCCTGAATACTGTTAAAGAAACACACAGGCAAACATTGCTCCTCACGCCGCCGCGATTTATTAGTTCGGCCAACTGCATAGTTATTGCCGGTATCTAGGAGATAATCCTCATCATCATTATCAGCTACTGCTGGAGATGGACCTCCCCCAAAGAGTGCCCCAATTAGCGATCCTGCGCCACCCGCATCCAGCAGGTATTATCCAAGATCTTTCCCAGGTTATCAGTCCGCCTTGTCTACCAACGCTGCGCGGTACGTGGTCGCCACTCAGAAACGCTGTTTATAAAATCACAGTTTCCTAGAAAAATATTGCAACATGGACGTTTAAAATTCGGCCCTGGAGAAAAGGGGTTTGAAACCTTAGGTGGATTTGGAAAAAACTGACCCAGGTAATATTAAAAAAAAGTTGATTCACCTGGTTTTTTTTAGTGTTTACGCCTGAGGTTTCTTTATTTTACTGAGAACTGGCACAGGCAAACATTACGGCATATTACTTATCAGTGCGGTTTTTTTAGTTGGATTATGTACATTGTGTAGTTTAGCGTAAGTTGGGAAGGGAATAATAGTTGATAATTTTATTTCTACTATGCCTTTACATATATGTGTGTATTAAATATAAAAAATAAATTCAATCAATAAATATGCTCCTGGTAAAGGTTGCGGGAGTCCGCTGGATGCGGGTGGCGCGGGATCGGTCACTTTGGCACTCTTTGGGGGAGGCCTATGTCCAGCAGTGGACGTCTTTCGGCTGATATGATGATGATGATGATGAAATATGCTCCTTGAAGTGAATTAATGGATACGTGATAACAGTCAAGTTGAAACATTATTCGCCACATTCTGAAGAAGGTTAATTTACAATTACCAAAATTACTTCAAGTGTGCCTATAAAAATTTAAGATTTCCCTCTGTTTTTCCGGGATTCCGGAGAAACAGAGACTCCGGGGTCCTGACCAGATGACCTAGTGGTAGGTAGTCCCGGGAAGGATAACCTTTCAAAAAAAAAATTTTTTCCACATCGGGTCAGGCGTCTTCGAGTAGGTAATCGGGGAACATACCTCTAAAGATCACACAAGGTTATACTCGCAACACCCGCCCGTATGTACACGCCCGTTATTTGCTAGTGTTACCGCATCCGTTGCCACTTGCCAGCCCCGCTATTCTGTAACTTGTTTAAAGCTCACCTCAACGCTCACCTTCAAATATATCTTGACGCCGCTATTCGTAGTAACTTAACGTAGGTAGAAGTCTAGTTTCATTGGGCGTGGCGGGTGGAGTGAGGCAAATGGCGCGTAAAGAATAACAGCCAGAGAACTTCTTCTATTCTACGGTTAACTGAGCTACGGCGACGCGCCAAATGCAACCAGAGGCTGTTTAGTAAAATTATATGGACGAAACTTTTTACTCCATTCGTATAATTCATAGACATCGTACATTTGTAGCATTTTCGGTGCAGCATCGTTGCGATAGGAAGATCGCGGGTCATTCTTGGATATGGCAAACTCCTCAGCTTTGAGATGACCTCTGTAGCCTAATTGTAGTGGCCCTGTCTACGAAGCCGGAGGTCCCGGGTTCGAATCCCGGTAAGGGCATTATTTGTGCGATGAACACGAATATTTTTTCCTCAGTCATGGATGTTTTCTATGTATTTAAATATTTATTTTTCAATATAAGTATTTTTTATGTTAAAGGAGGCAAACGAGCAGACGGATCACCTGATGGTAAGCGATTACCGCCGCCTATGGACACCTGCAACACCAAAGGTGTTGTGAGTGCGTTTCCGGCCTTTAAGATGGGAGTACGCTCTTTTCTTCAAGGTTTATGACGGTCGTATCGGTCCGGAAATACCGCAGGCGACAATCCTTTCCACAGATTAGGAAGTTTCTGGAGAAGCGCACAGTTGAG
This sequence comes from Epinotia demarniana, assembly GCA_945867215.1. Lineage (NCBI taxonomy): Eukaryota > Metazoa > Arthropoda > Insecta > Lepidoptera > Tortricidae > Epinotia > Epinotia demarniana. Next base: position 11,583,643 of record OX244262.1, read on the forward strand.
GACTGCCAACCATATAAGCGGTGAGGATGTTAATGTTGTCGCGTTGGACGATGGCGAAAAGAAGCGGTAGGGATTAATCCGAACAATTCCTCGGAGCTCTCCCCATTATATATGCGACAGAAAATGCAGAGCGAGGCCACATCTCTACGCAGCGCCAAGGAATCAAGCCGATCCGAAATATGCTGGCAGTCGACAATTCGAGTTGCTCGTCGTTGGATGCGATCCAGAGGGAGAAGCTGGTATTGGGATGCCCCTGCCCATAGATGAGAACAGTATTCCAAGTATGTATATTGTCGTCTATAGTACCCATAGTAGAAGCTTTTCTTAGTTTGGGACTAGGTCGATTTGTGTAAGGTTGTCCCCAAATATTTATTTATTTATTGGGAAGGGTGGCATACTCGAAAAGAGGCCTTTGCTCAGTACCTAATGATGAATTTTCATCATAAGGTACTGAGCAAAGGCCTCCCTTAGGCAGTATTTACTGATGATGGCTTTTAATCTACCCCAGGGGGCTAGAAATCGTAACCGACAACCACACGCGTGTTTTCAATTATCCTCAAAAATGGACGGAGTTTTCACGCCTTGCCTTTTTCTGAAAATTTGCACTGATAGAGCTCATATAGAAACTCAATCGTTATAAAGGTAATATCGTAATACGTAATAGAAATGAGAATATTAGCATATATGGTAACCTAATTTCCTTGTAAGTGCCCATATTGACATCAAATTAGGCACTAGTGCGATACGAGTGAACTATCCAACAGAGCCGCTTGTAAGGGACACTGGTTTTGGTATCAATGCTACAAGGTTACAACACCCAATAGGCGCAGGTCAGTCTGCTTGGAGCTAAGACATACTCGTAATGTCGTATCTTCACACAAGTCTCTACCCGACGTAAGTCACCCTAGAACTACAATGCCGCTGTTAATAATTTATCACTTTAGTGGACATGGCGAATATCAGTTCCAACTCAATTAGGTTTTCGATACGGACTCATGACTTGATTGCGTCCCAAACCCAGATAAATATATACAACACGCTTGAACATACTTTGAAATGTACAAAACACTGGTACAAAATATTATGATTAGGTACCAAGTCTTAGTAAACTAAAAGGTTGTCTGAAAGGCAAGTAGGTAAGGAAATCTAGACGAAATCTATGAGGTCTCGGTCACCAAATACTTACCGATTCCGCCACGCTAAATGCACAAATGGTGTTAACCTGGAACAAATCTACGAATGAACGGTTTGAACTATTTTCCATTTGTCCCAATTTACAGCTCTCTAACAAGTTACTAAACCAAAGTTCTACTGTGAGAGTCATCATTAATTTATGAGAATTAATCTCTTCGAAAGTCTTGTTTCTCTTTCAACTATCTTCACGTACGTACTTATATTCCTGCATGTTCTTGTCGCTAATGTAATTCCCGATTTATCATACGGCATAAAGCTTTGTGGAAATATAACGTTTAAATGCAATTTCTCACGACTATACTCCATTTACATGCATCGGTATAGTACCATCGACAAGACCGAAGACGAGGCATTAAACCAGGGTACATTCTCTCGCACATGTTCGCCGGAGTAATTGGCTCCTAAAGTATGGATACCAAGAACATCACCTGCGGCGCCGCCCCTTCCATGTCGGCAGGAGCCCACAGACCATGTTTTTGTAGGTACTAAAATACCAAATCGGTTAAATAATGGCTCCTTGTGATGTCCTTTGATTTTGCTCAGTTTTTAAATGATCCTCAGCTTAGTACACTGTGCAATTCGGTCAGTGAGAGATTTTTTTGCCAACGAGAATCTATTAGACGCCCGATGCCGAAGGCTTTGGTCTATGAAAAAAATCTTATATTTATATCCCTTCAGCTGTGGCGAAAAAACATGGCCGCTTACCCACGTCTGTGGCACCCTCTGAGGGGCGCTCCACTAACAAGGTTTGTGGAGTGAAGTGATTTGGTAAAATTAAATTTTCTTTAGTTTTTTACATAATCACAGCCAGGATTTTGGATGAAACTCAATATTTATTAAATTATCTAACTGCAACGATATATCATCGTTACATTAAAGTCGTATTAAGGCTATCTACCTGACCTCGTCACCACCTCACCGAAGTTTACGACGTATTTTGGTTATTTTAAATATAATCAATTAGTTTTTTGGGGTGTTAAATGAGCTAAATTTGAAGAAATTTGTGTTATACTTATTCGAAAAACATAAAATGGCATGCTCGTGAGTATTTTTTTTACACTAGACCATTTGAAATATTCTACCAAAATAATGCCTACACTCAGAAGTTGCTCGTGTAGGCTTCGATTTACATGCTTATATCTGAAGTGTTTTATACTGTATGTAATCAAATTCATGCCTGAACAATAAATATGGGTCATCAACTAGGTGTAACCGTAGCTTTTTTTTATTGTAAGTGCAGCAGGTTTTATCTGAGAGTAAAATGAAAAAAGTATGTCTACTTTCATACAAAATAACCTCTTCCAAACGAGTGCAATTATCGCAGCAACTATATGTTTTGAACCAAACAAATTAGGTTTCTTAAAATTCACATTAAGTATGCTTTTAGTTAAAACTATAATATAACCATCAGTTAAACAAAAATCACATCAAAACATGATTTGAAAACGGTATAAATCAAGGTCATGATTAGTATAGAGTGCGGATCGTAGTGACGTCACGAGGTATCATGTGGGCATCCCTCGGAGGGAAATTCCCGGTCGGTTAGGTCCCCCTCTGAGGGGTTTGTTGTGATCGTTACCAACTTCAATCGATTTATTTACTTTCGGGCCATTGATAATCCATTTAAGTTCATTTTAAACAAATGTATGATAACTAACGGTAATTTTAATAGCTAATAGTCATGTTAAATTATTAGAAAAGTGCTAAAAAACGTGTTGCCAAATTTTGACCATGAGTAGGTATGTCATGTTAGTCACGGTTTTATTACAGTTAAGCCGTTGAAATAACACTTGTTTCTATGTAATTCTAAAGATTACTTACATGTCTACAAAAACTGTCCTTCTGGCACTACAAATCAGCACTAAACCCACTAATTTTCACTCGCGAACACCGACCGTGTCAAACGTGCCACTGACTATTTTAGACTAACGACTAAATTGATTTTTTCCTCCATTGGCCATTGAAGTTTTCGCTTTCTAGCTGTCTCACTAAATTGGCTATACGTTTCAATGGATTAAAGCGAGATCGATACACGAATGCTGGTTTAATTCTAAGAAAGTAAGCAAAGCCATTGCGCCCCTCCGAGGGCCGCTCCACCGACCTACAGGAAAAATTATGAAGCCCACAGAGGGATGAACACAGCTGAAGGGATATACATATAATATAAATAAATCAGCCTTCAAAAGTCCCACTGCTGGGCACAGGCCTCCTCTCATGGATGAGTATATATATATATATATATTTACTTATATATATTTGTAATCACGTTCTCGAAAACGGCCCTAACGATTTAAATAAGATTTGGAATATGGAGCATTACCGGGACGAAAAATTGATCTAGCTGGGTCTCACGACTGGGGGATTGCACCGTATTTTCTCTATTTTCACCCGGGCAGAGCTCGGTCACCCAGGGACTTACATTTTAAGCAATATTAACTGGTGGAAATATTTGTTGCACCTTAGAGGCTCCGATGGAGCTCATGGTTGAGAGTGGCTGACCCGGTATGCGAGAAGCTCGCTGGTTCGAGTCCAGCTAAAGGCAATGATTTATTCAGTATTTCCCATTAATTTTATATTTGTAATACGGCTCAGTCTTTAACCGTATGTTTTAAAATTTCATTTTTAAAAGTATATCCTACGTCTGTTCTTACCGGACCGCTTATTACGTCAACGATGATTAGAACTGAGGAATGTCACACACCGAACCTAACACCAAAAACCCAATTGTCTCAAAATGAAAGCTTTTACTGTAAAAATATATCACGCACTAACTCCATCATACATCACTGAGACACATTCCTTTATCTAACACTATTCTAGGGCAATGCTAAATGGCCTACTTAGAACTATAAATATCTCAAACAGTGTACACGGTGCGTTGTGTGATGAAGGGGCCAATTCCGACAGTCGATCGCCCCATCCGTCAGGCATGCTACATTGCACTGAATATACGAGGTTTCGATTCCGATTTAGTATAGATTCGTGACGGAAAAATTTACACGGAACAAAATTTTATACCGGTTGAACTAAATTAATTACTATAATCTACTAAGTTTTAATCGGCTTCAATTCAGTACTTCGACTACTTTGAAGAGTTCCCTCGATATCTCAAGATTTTGACTTGAAAACTCATTTTTTTTCTAAAACTTGCAAGGTTTTTTACAAGTCTTCGATCAGTCGTGGAACATACATAAAAACTGAAAGATTGCGACGAATTGAGAACCTCCTCTTTTTTTGAAGTCGGTCATTAGAGGATAAAATAAATGCACTCAAGGAAATTGAAGGATCTCTTAGAATTGAGGCATCAAATTATACACGTTTCAATTCCCTTTACCGTACAACACCTTCAATTGAATAACGAAACAAAATATCTATATTTTCATAAGAAGAAGAATAGAGTCTGAGGTGAGTAAACATAAAATTATTGATATTTAAGGTCAAATCACACACATTAGTTTGATCATGTTTGATAAAACCTTGTGATGATGTTTGAAACCAACAACTGGTTAGTGAAGTATCTACGATATATAGTTGGATCTATTGAAGCTAGAAGATGTATGCTAAGGTATTCAGTCTTGAGAGAGCCCCAGTCTTTGATTATAGAAATCCTTATCCTCATACTTAAATTGAATGTATTACTTTAGTATCCTATATAAATGAATCCCATAAAAATCATTCTATGGAAATATAGGCCAATTCTCGACACTCTTCTACCACAAAAAGTTAAGAGATATTTTGTAGATTCAAGACAGGCATTCCTATTAATCTTTGTAATCGCATGTATTTGTATAAGGATTACTTATGCAGTTTGTATATCTCTGAAACTTGACTGAAATTGCAATATTTTATGTTTTTTTATGAATTGATAGGCTTAAAACGAATTATATTTAAAATTTGAAGCTAGTGCTAAAGTACCTTAGAATGATGTTGATTTGTCAGTAGGTAAGTCAGTGAATGTGTCAGTGACAAAACTAAGGAACTTTGACGGGCAACATTTCTAATACTACACATTCAAATTGAATGATATTGTTAAATTATCTAAGCCATACTATGCCCTACATGTTACTGAAAAATCAGGGTTCTAGCTTACCCAGTACAAAATTACAGGATGTTAAAAATTGCCTGAATGACTTCGAGAAAAGGATGGTTTTGCTCGACTTGACAGGGGCACTGATGCCCATCCATAAACGTTCATCAACATTATTTTAGTTAACATTTCGTTTACTCATCTGTCCATGTCATCATAACCTTGATGTTTGTGAGAAAGAAAGAGACAGACATTTTAGTTTACAGGGGTTTGTTACATTTTAAGAATAATGGAGCAAGGATTATATGAGATCCATAATGTACGGTTCCCACCGAACGGGCCGGTCAGGAGCGCGCGTCAGCGCAGTTTACAAGTCGCCTCAGAGGGGCGACCGCGAAGTGAAAACGAACTTCGTTCGAATATCTCCGTCTCTGTCGCACTTGCTAATTCGAGCGACAGAGACGGAGATATTCGAACGAAGTTCGTTTTCACTTCGCGGTAGGGCCTCAGGAATTTGAAGCTTTAATACAGACGTTATATTTTATATTTGAATGGATTTGTGGCCGGTCGGCTCCTCACGGACGTGGATGACTGCGCCCGGCTGTCGCCGCACCTGACCGCCTACGTCCGGCTTTTAGCAACTGCACTGTTTAAAAAACGCGGTCAGCTACCGCTGGGTCCTCGTGCATCTGTTGCGATGCGGCTCCACGCGCCCCGTCTCGGCCCATTCGGTGGGAATTGTACATAAGGAGGGTATGAATTTCATAATGCAGAGAACCAAATTCAGTTGAAGGAACACATTTTTTGTCAGGGGTTAAAATTACGTCAGATTACGTATTTTTTATCTATCCGGATATTATAAAGAGCTAGTGAGTTTGTGACTCTGTAGGTTTACATTAAAAAAAAAGTAGTGGCTAATATTGAAGATAAGAACTTCTCACCTGATATTAAAAACAAATCATAAGTCTAAAAATAAAACTTGCCTGACAACATTCTCATGTTGATGATCTCGAGACCAAAGCAAGCACCAACAAATTACAAACTCACCATTTTGTATAAAATCAGATATTAAAAGTTTCATAGAATTAACGAAACGAGATATTTGTGAGTTTCTCGAAAAATCTTCCGCGAAGTGAAAAGTTAACAGGAACCAGTAAACAAGTTAGCTGGTAAAAGGAAACTTGGCCGAGAACACCGAACACACCTTAAGCTTAAAAGTTTGCTAGGAACAATAAATACTTCGATATTTTATATAGAACTGAAAACAATAGACAAGAAACATGTTTTGTTGAAAACTCATAGATGAACACTGTATTTGCAACCAATTTAATAAATATATTTTTCGATCAATCATACATTGAAAAATTGTATATCATCAATTTATGATAATTAAGTAAATTAGGGTTCTGACTAATGATGCACATAGTATTAATTTAAATATATAAATGATGGTTTTTCGGGTTGTTTCAACTGTTTCTATAAATGTACATGTTGGGTACATTATGCGAAAGTTTGGATGTTTAATTACATGTTTGGATGTTTGTTATTTGGATGAAATTTTGCACGAAGATAGTTTGTAGCCTGAATTAAAATTAAGGACAGTTTTTATCCCATGTCCACGCAGACAAACTCGCGCGGGGAAGCTAGTAGTAGTGGAAGCTATTAGTTCAGCGCTTTAAGCGTAAAAAGGTTACAGACAGACAGAAATACTTTCACATTTATAACATTACTAGCTTGCCCAGGACTTCCATCCGCGTGGAACTCGTTTACTTATATCGTAGCTCCATACAAACTATCACCCCCATTTCACCTCCTTAGGGGATGACTACCGGGATAACAACTATCCTATATCCTTTCCTGAGGCTCAAACTATATCCATACCAAATTTCATCTCAATCTGTTTAAGCGTGAAGAGGTAGCAGCGAGACTGAGATACTATCGCATTTATAATATTAGGTGGAAGTATTGATATCAAATCCAAACTTCATAGAATGTCCAACCACAATTATCTAACAATTTTCATTCGAATTTGGTAAGTGCGGATCGATAACACCCACCACCGACACCGGTTTGCGGCAATAATAAACTCCAACTAGAAATTTAATTAATCGAACGCTCCCCAAACGCGACGATCAGAAATTTCGATTATTCTATTAATAAACCTCGTATATGCACCCTACTTAACGCTGAAAACACACACTTGTTCCCCGGTGACAAAGTAGAAAATCCAAGAGAAGTAAATGTTTCAAGTGAGGTTGAGAAATTAAAGGGGATATTTGCGGAAATAGAACATCGAGTTAAAGTAATTTTAATCTGTATCCAATAGCGTCTCAAGTGAGCGGTGAATTAAAATCGCTGTCACGGTTAGCTTTTGTAGACGATCATTGATAAGGAAAAGGACTTGAATCATTAACTAATTGTTCCCTAAATAATTATTAAGTGGTTCAAGATTATTAGATTCATTATTTTAATTTGCTGAACTTATGTTCTCTTGTTCTTTTTTTACGTTCATCAGTCATCACGACCGATGACTGATGAACAAGTCTCTCTCTCACTTAGAACAAGTCTCTCCAAACTGTGATAATTAGGGAGTTTCTATTCCATCCCGGCTCAGAAGCATAAAAATATTCTTACAATCACGCTACATAAGCCGCACTTGCCACACATGTAAAGCAGTGTCACATAAAAAAACTCATTCTTGATAAACAGAGTAGCCAATTCTCATTCCAAGCGAGAATGTGTATTTACTATTTTGTGAATGTCATTTAAGTGACAATGTAATTTTAACAAAGTAATTTTTAAGAAATCCGTTAATAGTATTCTCTTCTATGTACAATGCAGTGTTAACACTTAAAAAAGTCCATATACAAATCGGGTAAGAAAATACACTTTGAAACAAAAACCAACAGTGTAATTGCAAGCTACCTTTTTTGAATCAGGTTGAAAATCACGAGTCACAGCTACCCCATCGTAAACTTGTGAATAAGTCCATATTTAATTACCACACCGTTGCTGTGGGCTAGTCATGGAACCCTGTGTTAATCAGCCGTACAGTGCGTGGATGTCACGGCCTCCAACGACTCCCCACGGCCATACATGTCCTTCTTGCTCAGAAGAGCCTAACCGCCATCACGCGCCCCCCAACATCTGTCCTTTCATGTTACAAAATAAAGGTTACTGCTTCGTGGTCGCCGCAAATGCATCCAATTTACCCCTAACAGCAGAATGGGGCAAGCGAGAATTGACAATCAACTTGTGATGTATCGTCAGGTTTTATTTCTGCAATTTGTTGAGTGCTTTCTGAGTGGCAGTGCAACAATGCTATTTGTAGTAACACAGTGCTAAAGACTTTCTTTTATCCGTGTGAAAATTGAAAAGGCTATTACTTTGAGTAGTATTCATTCAGCCATATTATCAGCAAAGACCGGTCAAGTGAGAGTCTAACTTGCGCACCGATGATTCCATACACCATACGCATCACGACACCATTTATGAAAAATCTTAACACATAGTAGAAGTTACCGTCATCTATCGATAGATTTGTTGATTTAACTTGCATTAACCATCTCAAAGCCGTTTATTTTGCTCTTGTGTGGTCTAGGGCAAGATAGCATACGATTCTGGGGCAATTCCTATCAATACAACATGAGAAGGGCGTTTTCTGTAAAAAAGAGGGCAATACGGACATTGGTCCCAGGACCTGGGACACACACTATCGAAGGGGCAAAAGACTGGACATACTTACCGCATCAAGCGTAGGTTTACTCGTATTACTCACTTATTTTATGAAACATTTATCTAGATGCGAAACTGAAGACCGAGATAACTCACGAGTTCTTCACTTCACGACTCAACTAAAAATAGGAAACTGCCTTTCACGTCCAATCTTCAGGTAGTCGAACATAGTTCGCAGATATACAAAATACATAGTAAGTAATTAATTATTTATTTAAGTGGAAAATTCAAACAAAATGAATGTTTCTTAATTTAAATTTTCACGTTTCTCACACAATAATTATTTATAATAAACGGGACTTATCGCGTATATTTAACTTTAGTAGATTGTAAACCAAGGGCTGAAAGGCACCCAATTCTGACGAGATATTTTGGCGCTCGAACGAAGTGAGAGTGCCAATGGTTCGAGTCAGAAATGAGTGACTTTCACCCGAGTTAAACACCGCTTTTCATATCGAATACGAGGAAAGTAAAAATTATCCATAATCGTGGCGTCATCAAAGCAGAAAGAATACTTAGTCCCATCTCACCTGTTTTAAAGTAAGTGGCAAATATCTGTCTCGCTCGCGCTTATGGTTATATGGTGTAATGACGTCACTCACGAGAAAAAAATGGTGATCGATGTTTTCGGTCACTTGATACATAAGTAGATAATAAAACTACGACTTTAATTTTGAAATTCAAAACATTCATTTATGTTTTTATAACCAACTAGTATTATATTCGTATATCCTAAAGTCAAAACTTTATAAATAACATAGTTTCATAATTTAATTGTGATAGACGAAAATAGCCTATTCAAATATTATATCAAATATTACTATTAGTATTTATTATTAGATTTATTAGTATTAGTTGAAGAGTTGCTGTATGCGTTTCTGCCTTAGCTCACATGCACAACTATAAGTTAAAAGGTTTGTGGGTGTATTCCATTTGTCACCACCTCATAGAGCCTAGTGCATAATTTAGCTTAAATAAAGTTTATGAATTTAAAAGATAAACGTATTTTATAGTCAATAAAATAAATTCCAAGAACTATAGAAATAATAAAATTATTTCCCTTTGTCAGTGGCGGGGTAAGTATTGATATTTATTAGAATTTGTTCTCGCATAATGCTTATAAGGCGAGGACTAATTGGAGTACACTACTTTGCAGTAGTGCAGAAACGTATCACTTTCAGCACACTTTTTAGAACAACAACGACCCACTCTCCGAGCATGAGATATGAAAATTTATTAACCTCACTAAGGTCTCTCGACGTTTCAGATGTGTTGCAACATTCATGATCACGGGACAACAAAAATGAACGTTTATTCTTGAATAAATGAAATATGGACTATGTTTGTTTTACTTGCGTGAAGTGGTTATGATACATAATATACATTATTTTGGAATAATGTACTTTTAGAAGAATTTCACAGGAATTTGAAGAATAAAATTTCGTACTTAAGGTAATTAAATTACAAACTTAGTGTAGACATGATTTATAATGAATTAAAAAGAACTCTAGATAGAGACATAGTTATACTTTTCCCATAATGTACATCGATACTATACAGTGTGTAAGTCTAATACGGGCGAACGGTGGTTAGTATAGGACAAAGTAAAGGTAATTAGATAACATTTACTTAAAGTTGCAACAATAATTTTGTCCATACAAAATAATTCAGCCCGCAATGTAATGCAAACACACTCACGTTAAACGCTCGTTGACAGTTGCTAATGAACATTTGACATTTCGGTACCGCAACCATGTTTACAGTACATTGCTGTTGAGAAATTTTAAAAATAATAATTATGGGGTCGTAATGACCTGCAACTTAAAAAAACCTTTTACTTCATGATTCGACTAATGAATACTATGTCCGATTTAATTTATCGCCCGTATTAGACTTACACACTGTATATCATAATGTTAATTTTATGCAGGTAATCATTTCAAACTTTTCGCTTGGTACTTCTGAGATAAGTGGGGTATGGAGTTTTTGACAACATTTACAACAAAATTGGTTAGATTGAAACACTTGAAAAAATGGCCCGTTCATAAGTTACCCCGGCTGCCCCGGCCACTTGATACAGTAACTACTTTTAATGTTGGTCCCCTCCTTCATATCCGTCACTTCTCAAAAATAGTATTATGTTTAAATTTCTCTTTTTCCATACACATGGGTAAAACTTGTGTTAAACTATTAGTAGTTTCTGAGATCTTCAACGTTATGATAGAGCACTTTGTCCGCACGATAAGGGATAATACGGGGGATATAAATATGATATATAGTATAAATAATTTTCTCAGTACATTAAATTATATGAATTGAATCTAGATTTAAGATCAACCTTTACAGAGTGTCATGTACCGACCATCTAAGCTTGGAACACCTCAATGTACTATGAACATGACTACAATATAATAAAGAGTAATATTTTTACCTTTTCATGTACGCAATTAAAAGTGATTTTGTCTCCATCGGAGTTGTACTAAATTTACAATTATTTAAGGCGCCGTAGGTTCAGCGAAGCTAAGCGAACAGTGTTTTTGAAACAATATAATGCGTCTGTTTATAATAATATGGTTTAAAAAAAATACGAATAGTAATCTTGACGCTTTTCTGCAGGAAAATCAGTGTTTAGAAACATAATTAAGCATTTTTCGCTCGATAGAAAAAAATCACGAACATAGGTCTAATAAAAGGGTCTAAAATACACTTAAAATATTTGTTACAAATTACGAACAAAAAAAGCTAAAAATATTAAAATGGCTTCTAAAAATCGGCAATATCATGTTTGAGGGAAATCAGTGTTTACTTTTTTATTTATTTAAACGGCCAAAAAATTAAAATTAAAAAACATGATTTCCGCGATTCCGAGCACGCACTTCCACCTCGCTCACGCGTATGCTCAGTGAGAGGGAGAGAAGACCATGAACCTACGGCGCCACCAAACGGCGAACCAAAATCCACGGTACCTTTGATGTCGCTGCACTGAATGGCCGTCGCGCACCGAGACGCGGCAGCTGATCCGTCTAGTATCGTGTCAAATGCTGTTACCTAAACACAAATCTTTATTTAACAACAATCCAATTAAAACCCTTTTATGCCCACACTTTTTTCCGTCGACAGTTCTTGAGTGTTGACGCCTTTGTTTTTATATTTTCAGCGATCAGCGAGCGCTCATGTCGCGCGGCCACTTTCATAATATTTCTCATACATGCTCGTCGGTTTAGGGTACTTTTGACCTGGCCTTTTGTTAAGATTTCTCCGATTTGATCGGAGAAAGTTCGCCTAGGTCTTCCCCTTCCAACTTGCCCTTCCACTCTTTTTGTATACACTTTCTTCGTTAATCTTCTTTCATCCATCCTCTCTACATGCCCAAACCACCTTAACATACCTTTTTCAATTTTTGTGACTATATCTCCATCCATTCCACACTTATCTCTTATAACACTGTTTCTGACTCTATCACTCAATTTCACTCCACACATACTTCTCAACGCTCTCATTTCTACTGCATTCACTCGACTTTGATGTCTTTTCTGCCACACCCAACTTTCACTACCATACATAAGTGTGGGCACCAAAACTCCCCCATGCACAGCCATCCGTGCTTTTTGTGATATTTTCTGGCTGCCCATAAAGGCATTCAGTGCCCCATTCACTCGGTTCTCTGCATTCACTCTCCTTTCAATATCTTTCTCATGCTTTCCGTCTCCAGTAAATAACGTCCCCAAATACACAAACTCTTTTACTTGTTCCAGTCTTTCTTCACCAATCATTATTTTGCAGTCTGTCATAATTTCATCTTTTTCAAATACCATCACTTTCGTCTTACTTACATTCATCTTCATCCCTTTCCATTCAAAAGATTCATTCATCTTCGTTACCATCATTTGTAACTCCTCAGCGGACGACGCAAGTAGTACAAGGTCGTCAGCATATAGGAGACATTTGACGCGTAACCCTTCCATTCTTAAACCACATTCATCACCTTTTAGATCCTGCAGACAGCTGTCCATGAATAGATTAAATACATAGTTAAATACATAAACTATTTAACTGGAGATCATCATCAAACCCCGTATCATGATCGGCCTTATCACGCGATATGCGACAAGATAGAGCGTCCGTCTCGTTCTATTGAACAGGGTGTCAGCCAGTGACGGACGCTCTATCTTGTCACTTATCGTGCGATAAGGCCGTCAATACTACGGGTTCTAGTATTCACATATAAAATAATCCATGCATTTTTTTGGGAAAGATACATACATTACACGTTGTTTTATATTTTTATATTGATTTCATGTTAAGTTCATGAAAATGTCACTTCCTTAAACACTAAATTAAGACAGTCTTGTATGAAGACTTTACAATAAATTATGTTCTATTATTGCAGTCGCCAATCCACCATATTCACATTCACACCTCACCATTGATAATCTTATCGCGTCGTCCCATAACAAACTTCCATACTTGGGACCGACAGTACCTGGCTCCCTATTAAAAACAGGACGCGTAGCGAATTAAAGTTAAAGCGAAATTAAGCGTAATCAACATTAATAAGAAGCCCGTGCCTGGAATAGCAGACGGTAGACGGTATGTAAAATCTTCACTCCACATTAAACGATATTAAATCTAAAATGCAAATGCTCACTTCCTTTCTGCTGAGAATAGCAGGAGCTAGAGGGCTAGAAACGGTAATGGGACATTCTTCTTTTAAGGGACAAAACTGACGTTTTCCCATTCTTAAGTCTCAAAGCAATTATATTTATGGTTTCCAGATTCCACTGGAAAAACCGACTTACCGTGAGTCCAGTTACGTACTGTTGTTACAAAATAATGTATCAGGGACGAATGCACTTATTTATATGTGTTTATTTTATTATAACATAAAAACTCTATATTCTAAACAATTCTATTTTTAAAAAATTGTACTTATGCCATTTTCTGAAAATGCAAGTAATTAATGCGCCCATATACATGATTTGCTTATATAAATATATTACTATCTAAATATATATAAAAGAAGAAACTGACTGACTGACTGACTGACTGACTGACATATCAACGCACAGCCCAAACTGCTGGGTCTAGAGATTCCAAATTTGGCGCGTAGGTTCCTTATAAGGTGGCGTGCGTGCGTGTGTGGTGCGTGCACGTGCTTACGGTGGCGTCGTTGATCGAGTCGCCACCTTCCCTAACATATGGTTGAGGGAGGCGATGGCTGAGATATGCGTCATACTCGTGATCGGGTGCTGTTTGTGGAGTCCGGACTGTTCATGCTTGCAAGGGCATAGTACCTAACTTCTTAAATACTAGTGTTATTTTATTATTATCGTATTGACGAGAGGCATAATTCCGATCTTGACACGTTTTATTGTTATTGACCATGTACATCACTGACAATATTACATTAATATTCCTTTTTTTTAATGTTTTGTTTTGACGCTTAGAGACCGTATACATCTCTGGAACACTGAATTAAATATCATTAACTTTCTGTTAATGCACAGACCTTATTCTAATCGAATGTAATGGTCATATTTTGTTTTGTTTTCATTAACTTTGTGACATTTAGTGTGTTGTTATATCAGTCCTTAATGTGCAAATTTTAAATTATTATTGTGTTAGATTATTATTCTTATATTGTAAGATTATTATTTTTATTGTAAATTACCGTTTGACATGTAAAAGTGCCCTTGTGGCCTATTTGCAGAATAAATAATTTGTATTTGGTGTAGGGGAGCACTAAGAAAGGATTTTTCAAAACTCACCCCCTAAAAAATAAGGGAGTAAAATGGAGGTCCAAAGTTTGTATGGGGGAAGTATTATTTTTTGAACTAGAGACTTGAAACTTTGTAGCAGGATTATTTATTAAGATCCAACAAAAGCACTTTCAGCGTTTGACGCGTTACAGCGTGCAAAGTTTGTATTCAAAACTACTGGGTCTAGAAACTTGAAATTTACACCAGATTTCCTTTTATGACGTAGGCAAGGGATAAGACCGGATTTTTGGAAATTCTATCCCTAATGGGGTTAAATAGGGGTTCAAAGTTTATATGGGCGAAACATATTTTTTTGTACTAGAGACTTGAAACTTTGTAGGGATATTACTTATTAAGATACAAAAAAAGTACTTTCAGCGTTTTATAAGCGTTAAATAGGGATGCAATGTTTATATGGTGGAAACATTATTTATTGAACTAGAGACTTGGAACTTTGTAGAAAGATTACGTATTAGGATACAGAAAAAGTAATTTCAGCGTTTCATAAAATTCCATCCCTAAGGGGGTTAAATGAGGGTCTAAAATATGTGTGAGGGAAACTTTTTTTTAGCTTCGTATTTAAAACTTTGTGGACAGAATACTTATTCATTTACAAATAAAGTATTTTCAGAGTTTTGGATATAATTACACCTAAAAGGGGTTAAAAAGGAGGTCAAAAGTTTGTATGGGGAAAAAAATTAAGTTAGACAATTTTATTCGAAACTTCACAGGATAATTCCTAACGATAAATGAGTACCTACACAAGTGTTTTACGGTTTTTTGAGAATTCAACCCCTAAAAGGGGGACATGTGGTGCAAAATCTGAAAATCAACATCGGCATCTATTGTTTCTATGATTTATCGGGTCGCTGATTACGAAATCAACAACGATTTTACATTCCAACGTTGCGTCTAAATATCAATATGGGTGTTGTTATTATGGTTTTTTGGGACGTTAATTACGAAAATTGCATAGATTTTGAAATGTAATGTTGTGGACTTTAATAAGGGTTCTATTTTTGCTTTTGAGGTATGGAACGAGACCCGCGTTATATAGCTTATAGGTTTTAAAGTTTGTATTTGGTGCCATCTCTTTTTTTTTGAACCTGGTTCATGCACCGAAGCCCGAAGGCTGTATCGGCTAGTCCTGTGTGGCATGTGGATAGACGCCGTTATTGGGCTATCCGACAGCCGATGTGCCATCTCGATCGTCAGCAATCGGTACCTAGGCGAGTGCGGGCGGCGCGGCGGGACGGGAGGGTAGGATACATTGGGAAACTGCCTGCATCCGTAATAAGTACATTCAAGGTGATGCACGAAGATCTGCTTACTTTTTATAAGTTAAGCATTTTGGCTGCCGCAAAATTAAATAAATTTTTGGGGTATTTATGTTCTTTAATTGTAGTTGCTCCCATACAAACAGTTGTTCCCCTCTAAATACTGGTTCGAATAGATTCGAAAAAAAATGTTTGGAAACAATAGCAATGTCCAGGCCACAAATTAGACTTGACATTCGTGGAGATATTTTGGTATTTCAATATTATCATGAACATAAACTAGCTTTTATTCCAGAGGACAGATTCTCATTAATCATGATTGTAAATTTAATAACAAAAATACGTACATACATACGCACATATTCACGCCTTTATTCCCAAAAGGGGTAGGCAGCGCACATGAATTTTATGTTCCAGCGCCACTTTTAGCATAAATGTGGGTATAAAAGATCGACAAAATGTGATATTGTATAGGTTGTTAGCCCATCACCAACAACACACTGCAACCCTGCTCCCTTAGTCGACTTTTACGACACCCACGGGAAGAAAAGGGGTGGTGAAATCTAACCCGACACCATAAAAATAATAGTAAAAACAAAATAATTTACCATAATGGGTTACGACGAAGGGTTATTCATAGGGGAAGTTAGTAGTAGTAGGCCGTTGCGGGCGTAGCAATTCAACAATTATTGGAAAATTACACTTACTACGCGGGCGAAGCCGCGGGCAAACTTTAGTAACTTATAATTAACCTAAGCTCGATTTAAATTATCTTAGTTTTAGTCATTGTGGATAGTAGGTACTTAAATCGAGCTTAGGTTAATTATAAGTTATAATAAACATTTCATTTTTAAGATATAAAATTACTCATAATAAATATACTATATAAATCTAACTATCTCGTAGTTATATTTCGGCCTAATCCCGTTCTCTTTCCACAAGAACCTTTTGACAAAAGTGAAATGGTATTAAACTTCTTATAGTAAGACAACTGCATATAAGGAGTGCCCACTAAAATATCAATGTTGGCTATGAAATTAAAATATATATTTCATGGACTCCGTAGTTTTGTCCACACTGTGATTACTTCTACAAGGCCTGGAGTCGTACTATTGTCACACTCAGTCTTAGTAAGAGTAAGTGTGACAGCACTATGAAGCTTATGAACGCTTTAACTAAAAAAGACACAGGTGTAGACAAAGCCTTCACGCATTTACATTCATACACGTTTTACGTTTTTTACCGTAAACAATTAATTTGTTCGCATGTTCACTAGGTCCCTTTACTAATTATGTCGCAACTCAATCAAGTACAGATGGGATTGGTTGTCAACGTAAACAGGCTTACAAATGACATTTCCAGGAGTTCCAAATCTGCCTACATTCATTGGTCAGTGCATGCAAAACTAATCTACTAATGCGTCCGGTTGAGAAGCCATCGGCAGTCTATTCCTGCCGAGAGCTGTTCGCAACATATACCAACAACTCATACACCTTAAAATAACCAGTAGAAATGAACCTCGATTGCGCGCAGTTCTTACATGTCTTGGGCTCGCGATACAAAGGGTGAGGGGTGTGGGTTGCGAATAGCCAACCGGATCGCTAGCCCGTCGGAGTACTCGCAATTTGGGAATGTCATTCATGCGAACTAGACTGGAATAGACTCGCCCGTAGAACGAGCAAAGTTTGTACCGCTTAGTACGTGGGGGTAAATGGGCCATTTTTGGGGGGGTGACAGAGTTACTTATCTAAAATAGATAGAGGGTATATTAGAGATTATTAATTAAGAATAATAATTTAAGATTTATGTGGGGGTAAAATCAGTTTCCCTTATAGGTCATGCCGGAGGCAACGACATTGAAAAGGTTAGGAAGGTTAGGAAGGCTAGTCAGTAGGTACCACCCCCGTCAATAACCGTATGGGCACAGCTACAAAATTGTATTTCAGAACTTCGAATGTGTCCACAGGAGAGACAAAATGCGCTAACGCTCACTAATAGTAGGTGGATTATCAATATTATCATACACCAGGTCTAAAATAAGCCATATGCATTACCACGAGAATCTCGTGATGAGATGGGCATTATCAGTAAAAATTGTTCGAGGGGTAATTGACACCACGAAAAACGCCTCTGACCGTGTACTAGGCGCGTCGCATAAGATAGAGGGCAGTATATCCTGCTTTAATCTCATAAATTATGCCATGTACAGTCAAAGTAACGCTCAAACGTTTGGTCAGAGGCGTTTATTTCTTTAAATGATTGTGAATTAGTGAATAAAAACACAACATAATTGTTGAAATGAAATAACAACATTTCATTCTTTTAAGTGGTCCATGATTATATGATTTAGTTCGATAGAAAATGAAATTTTAAGGTACACGTGTTTTTTTGTTTCTCCCTAAATGTTTATTTTCATTCAAAAATATCAAAATTAAAAGTAGTGAATTCCAATAGGTCGTAAGTAAAATATGACGTCATTATTATATCTCTCTATGGCACCTGTCCACTTCTTTCACTAACAGACGTAGGAATGACGTCACACACGGGGTATACCGCGTTTTACAGATTTTATTGTGATTTTCTCCGAAACGAGTAAGAATTAAAATGGGAAAACCACTTTATTACGTTCAGATAAGATTATAATTAACGGAATGGTTTTCGATTTAGGCATCATTACATATTTTGAAATGTTGTCAATTCTGTTTCCTGATTGGGCCATTATAATATCTAAAAGTATTCTGCTTAGTTGATCCATTAACTCGGTACCTATAGAAATCTCAGAATCTAGCATAAATAAAAAGTTTTACTGAATTCCACACAAATCTAAAGTCGAATTAAAACTGTACTTAGCTGCTAGTACTCAGACAAATTGAATTTTTTGCTGATTGCTTGCACTTAGCACCGAGTGTTTTATTTCAAACGCTTGAAGTGTTTGAGACGGTACACGGCGCGCAACGAGTACGATATGGATTCAATCACGGACGTCTATCCATAAGTACCTATAGTCTTTTTAATTACATGAATCAAGTACATCATAGGAGATAGAGTAGGTACTTGTATTTTTATATTCGAACGAAAAGAAATGCAACTCTGTTCAAGAATTATATAAATTACTGTGTTTCAAGGGTCTCTCCTTTGATAACTAGCTGGGACAACTGTCATAGTCTGCGACCATGACCGGTGCAACCCGTGTCGAAACGTCAGAAACAAAGATATATAAATATGGCGTTAGACCCGTGAAAACAATAATTTAAATATGTTTAAACAGCGCGAGAGTTTAAAGTGTTATCTATAGATATAATATATATAAAGTGTGCGCGGTTTTGCTTTCCTATACCCCCACGATCGCATGTAACTCCGCTTCTAGCGAACGATAAACTCTTAAACATGGGTTCTCGCCGACACCTTCATTTTGCCACACTCCTCTTCGGTATTTGTCAAAATAAAAAACCCGTATACCTATATATGAGAAGTTGACTTTCTCACGTTGTCACAATAAGACATGTTCCACGATTAATATGTCCGAGGCACAGTACTGCTGCATTTCGTGGCAGCTTTCGATATGCTGCTACGAAGTGCTGGAATAATCTTCCACCGCCGATATTAAAAATCGTTTTAACAAAAAAAATTAACAGCCGAAAAAAACAGAGAGGCAAAAAATAAAAAACCTTTCTTATTCAGTTTAATAACTAAGTGAAAACAATATTGTCATGTCACGACGTTGACGTCTCCTGGCGATTTATACTATAAAATGGTCTAAATTAATTTAATCACCAAATATTATGAGCCTAACAGGCACACAAGTCAGAGATGCGGGCCTGCGAGTGTAGGCGGCACTAAAAAAGACCTCAATCAGCTGTTTTCAAGGCAAACATCTCCCAGCTCGCTATAAAAAAGTTACACAAGAAGCGTTTCTAACGGCAACCAGACTTTCCTGCGCCAGTATTGGCCAAGTGACTGCGTTTCCAAGGGAAACACCGAACTACGCCTGCGCCTTTGACATGATTCGCCTTAGTGTCATATGTTTTTGTTGTTTATAATCATTTTGACAGACAATTTGTGATATTAATATTTAGTTTTAGATGGTAATAGTTTTTAAATTTCTTACGAATTAAGGTTCAGTGTTTGTATATATTAATTTTGTTGTGTATAATTACTTCTTATATCGTGCCTGTTGCTTCCGATGGCATGTTGCGTGTGCAGCAAAATATTTACAACAACAAAAGGCCTACACATACACCAGTCTCGCATTCATCAGGTTCGTATTCTTCCCACCACTTCCACTCCGAGTCCCATAAACCTCAGTATTTCATCGCCCTCATCTGTCGCAGCGACTCCTCTTCACGTTCTCCTCGGCCGGCTCAAACAATCAACGTCCCTAATCAAACGCGTGCCACGCGGTGCGAGATCAACGGTGGCACAAGCACTTACCGATACTGTAAATATCTGTGTTCGGGACAATACCACCGAGAAATGGCACAACCTACTAACTTTTTCATATAAAATTCTGCACGTTGCCGAAGATAAAGTAAATAACATTTCCCTCACCCAAAAAATTAAAAACAATATTCAAACGGCTAATTTACCCACTCCCAACCCACATCCTAGATCCCATACAAGAAAATACGATTTGTTTGACAAGGTCGAGGAGAAAATTCACGACGGAGACCTTAAGGGAGCGACACGACTTCTCTTTTCAAACGATACCCTCGCACCCGACACTCCGCAGACCGCTGCGGCGTTACACTCTAAACACCCCCCAGGCCCGTCCATCCCCTTTTTTGTAGACCCTCCATCCGATTCATCAGCCTGTATTCATGCAACTGAGCGAGACGTATTAGCAGCCCTCGCATCCTTCCCTAAGGGTTCGGCGTCTGGCCTGGACGGCATCTCCCCACAGCACCTCATAGACCTCTCCAGTCACGGCACGGGCATTGCTGGCGAGCAGCTTAGTAAAAGCATCACCAAGCTGGTAAACCTAATGCTCCAGGGAGATGTCTGCCAAGAAGTGACGCCTGTGATATACGGGGCGAATCTCATTGCCCTCACCAAGAAGGATGGTGGGGTGCGCCCTATTGCAGTAGGGTCAACCTTCCGCCGTTTGGCTGCCAAAGTCTGCGTGCGTCTCACGCGTTCAAAACTACAAGCCCTCTTTGAACCCATACAGGTTGGCTTCGGAACCCGCGGGGGCTGCGAGGCTGCGGTTCATGCCGTGCGCACCTTTGGGCACAGCAGCTCATGTGAGGTACTTATGAAATTAGATGTCAAAAATGCATTTAATTCGGTCAACCGGGACACCTTGCTAAACGAAATTAAACTTCATGTTCCGGAAATGTACAACTTTATGCTCCAATGTTACCACTCACCTTCTAAGTTAATGCACAAAAACAATGACATTCTTTCGGCAGTGGGTTGTCAGCAGGGTGATCCCCTCGGTCCAGCTATTTTTAGTTTAGCTATTAATTCGGTAATTCATAGCCTAAATTCGAAATTAAACGTATGGTACCTCGACGATGGAACCCTAGGAGGTGATTCACAGACTGTTCTGGCAGATTTAGTCCAAATTAAAAACAAAATCGCAGATATTGGCCTCGAATTAAACCTAAACAAATGCGAGTTGTATATTTCTGATAAAGTGGATTCGTCATCGGCTTCACAAATTATACAAAATTTCAACATCATTTCCCCAAACATACAAATCGTGCCTAAAGAAAGTTTACATCTCTTAGGTTCACCCATCCCTCCCCTTTTGAGTAAATCTATTTCCAAATTTAATGACCATTCGGACCGCCTCGTTAAAATTAGTAGCCACTCAGCTTTATTTATATTAAAATTCTGTCTGTTTGTCCCAAAATTCACCTACCTGCTTCGCTGTTGCCCAATTTGGAAATTCCCCCATTTGATCACACCTATTGACAGTCTAATGAAATCTCAAATTGAAAACATCCTGAACATTCACTTCAGCGAACAGGCATGGTCCCAAGCCGCTCTACCAATAAGGAACGGCGGCTTGGGAACCCGCAAAATTTCAAATGTAGCTTTGCCGGCATTCCTGTCTTCAATTTACAGCACGCTAAATCTCGCAGGTAGAATACTTAAAGCCCCAGCGGGCGTTAACTGCGAGATTGCATGTTTGAACGAGGCCACGAATGCCTGGCTAGCTGGACCGAGTCCAAATCTCCCGTCCAAACCACATAGGCAAAGGGCCTGGGATACAATAACCTCCGTCGCCACCTTACAAACTTTAATAGAGCCCTTAACAGGCAGGGACCGGGCCAGGCTGTTAGCTGTGTCCAAGCCAGAATCTGGTTACTGGCTCCATGCATATCCCTCGCCCAACACTGGCACTTTTGTCGACCCAGATACCCTACGCATAGCTGTCGGTCTCCGGCTGGGAGCTGGGATCTGCACAGGTCACAACTGTGTTTCCTGTGGAGCTTCAGTGGACCAACTCGCCCACCATGGCCTTTCTTGTTCCTCGGGCGCCGGCCGCCTGTCCCGCCACGCCGCTCTCAACGACATTCTCAGAAGGACGCTCGTCAGTGCCAGCGTTCCTGCAGTTCTGGAGCCCCAGATTGTGCGGCGCGATGGCAAGCGCCCTGATGGAATGTCACTGATACCCTGGAAGTCCGGGCGTGCACTGGTGTGGGACGCCACCTGTACTGACACCCTGGGGGCGTCCTACCTACCAGTAACTACCAAACGTGCGGGGGCGGCGGCTGACGCTCGGGAACGCCATAAGATATCAAAATACAGCTGTCTCGGCGCCCAATATCAATTCTTCGCTTTCGGCGTCGAGACACTAGGTCCTTGGGGTAAGGGTGCGCTGGAGCTTCACAGGGAGCTCGGCAAAAGGTTGAAGGAGGCAACAGGCGACCCTCGCGCCGGCAGCTTTCTCGCGCAAAGAATCGCAATCGCAGTTCAGCGCGGGAATGCTGCCTGCGTGTTGGGCACCCTGCCAAGAGGCCCAGGTCTTTTATTTAATTAGTTATTTTAATATATTTTTTCTAAGTTTAGGGTCTAGATTAAGTTATTTTAATTTAACATTAGTTTTAGTATTGTATTTACCTTCACTAGTAGTATTAATGTATTTTTTATCAATTCATTGTATGCAATAAATATATTTTCTCTATCTATAAAAAAAAAAAAAAAGTTCTTAAATGAATTTAAGTGTACCTCAATAATTTTGAGTCGGCGCCAAACAATCATATAAACATTTAACCTTTTTTATTTACCTTAATAACTAAGTTCTTAAATTAATCTAAGTGTATCTAAGTAATTTTGATTTGGCGCCGACTCAAAATTAATTAGGTACACTTAGATTCATTTAAGAACTTAGTTATTAAACTGAATAAGAAAGGTTTATTATTTTTTGCTTTTCTGTTTTTTTCGGCGGTTTTATTTTTTTGTTAAAAAGTTTTTATTTTTCAATTTTCTGTGGCTTACTTTAGTTAATTACTAACTAAATTACTTACTAGTTACTTACATGCAATATTTGTGATTACTCTCTGCATATGTGGTCATACATTTCAATCGGTAAGTGAACAATCAATCAACCCCTGTTTTCCTACCCTTAGGGAAAGAATTTTTATTTACAATTTATGTGGGACCAACTTCGAGGTTTCTAATAAAAAAAGAATTATCAAAATCGGACTACTCTCTAAAAATTTATGCGTGGTCATACATAAAAAAAATATACGCGTTGACTTGAGAACCTCCTTCGTTTTTTTCGTCGGTTAAAAAGTAGCACTATCGGAACTTTTAAAGCAAGGTTTAAAAAAATATATCTTGGACCCACAAACCTGCCTAAGTATAAGGCCCTAGGCAACAGCCTAGGGCCTTATACTTAGGTAGGTTCAATCAGAACATTTCCTGCATAGCTTTAAAATAATAATACTCGTAATAATTGCTGCTTACCAACACTCACTCTAACCCTACAGACTCAAATTAATTTAACCACAATTTTATTTATAAAATTATATGTATTTAATATTATATTGTTTGTATTTTTATGTATTTATACCGCCCTCAATACGATTCACGCAGTATGCTGTCCCGCACACCTCACTGGATCCATAGAAAACCAGTGCCGTTGGCACTGCTGTGTCAACTGCATTGCTGAGTGGAGACCTTTTCGGTAGCACATCTCTATTTGTTAGCTCTTAAGGTGCATTATGTGAATGTATGTGTGTGTTATCCGAATAAATTTCTATTCTATTCTATTCTATATAATAAGGCTGAACAGGGTCGAAAGTCTGTACATGGAAGATATTCGAAAAAAAGGTGACTTAGAATCGATAACAGAACACGTTCCAACAGTTTTTAGAATGTATGTCTGTTTATCTGTTTATGTGATCGCGCATCACGTGATAACTTTTTAGTTGATATAATCATTTTCGATATTCAAATACGTACCCGGACCTCAAGAATATAGTACAGTTACGTATGATTCGGATTATTTTAAACACAATACCTTTTCAGATTGTTCAATACAATAACGGCTACCTGTATGTTTCTAACAAGAATAGGTTATCCATACCTACGCCCGCCCGTCACTCACGTCACAAAACTGGAACCCAATTTCGACAAAAAGACGCCCAACCTTGTCCATTGTCGTGCGTACCTTGTGGACCTCTGGGTCCATCTTTACAAAACAAAAGCCTAACGACTACGGGCGAGCTTTGAAATATTTAACTCAACGCATCGTTAGAGGAATTTTAAAACAGCACCATCCTTTCTTTACCAAACGAAGACTTTTTCCCACGTGGGAAATTCCACAATTGCACTAGCGGAGATAAAGCACTAGGGTAGCATGCGTTAGTAGGGGTGTGTTTAACAATTCAGGCGAGGTCGTCGCTGCCCTTTTGTGTTTCGCTTGGCTGTTTGCTTTCAATTAGACACTGCAAATTGTCGACAGGACCTCTACCGGCTATGATAGCTTGGTGCAAATTACGAGGCATTGGTGCATACCTGATTTGGATCCATTGTATAAATTGAATGCTGATCTCGGTAGCACGCTGTTCTACGTATCGCTTTTGTAAAAATGTTTGATGAATGAATGACTCTGCTATGAAACAAATAAGACCTTCCGACGGTCCTTGAAACGCACTTCTGTAAAAATCGTCAAAACAGAATACATCGGTTCAGTAATAAAGAAAATACCAGGAGATTAGATACAAGCTTAAGAGGTTGGACGCTCAAGAATAAAGTAAAGTCTTAATATAATTTTTTAGTAACTGGGAATGTAATTATACCAAATTTCAGCCACAACGCATGTTTCGTCAGAAGATAATTAATTACTAGCTAAGCCTGTGATTTAGTCGGCGTAGGTCGATACCTACGCCGACGAAATCGAACGACGATTCGTTAGTTGCTTTAAATAGTATTTTATGCAATTGTAATATAATGTATGATTTTTCAGTCGAGTACCACGTTTAATTAAGGTACGAGACTTAAAAAGCTAATTATATATTCAACAATTTTATAAAATACTTATTCTACGAGTCAACAGAACTAATTAAACAAACTTGGTAGTATCTATTGAAAATCTAAGCACTGCTGAAACGAAGTGCAGGCAACGGCTTTTTCCTTTTTGGTCGTTGATGTCTTTTACTTTTCTTCTGTACTCAAGACGGCGACACTTGTAAAATGTTGAATTGGGACCTCCATACTAAAAAGCATGTGATTTTAGTTTGGTGTACGAAGTCTTAACTCAGACATTAAAGTCGACTTTCAATACATAAAACTTTAGAAGGGCCCACCTTTAGACGAATATAGGTGCAGAATCAATTATAGCACTCCCATGGAATCTCCCACTCCCGTTTCTCCTCTTTAAGTGATGATGTCCGGAATTAAAACTATCAAATGTCCATCCCAGGGTCTCAAACTATCTCCATACTTATCTAACTTGGTTTAGGGTTTAAGCGTGAAAATGTAACAGATTTACTTCGCATTTATAATAGCACTAGCTGCCCGCACGGCTTCGTTCGGGTATTAAAAAGAAGGCAAGCAAACCTGGGAGATAAAAATAGCCTATATCCAGACAGTCCGTTATGCACGCAGGTGAAAGAGATTATGAAATCGGACAAGCGGTTCCAGAGATTACCCGTTACGTACAAACTTACACATTGCACGTAGAACCGATGGCCGTTGGGGCGGAAAGGTTCTCTAGTGGCGACCACGTACCGGAATGCGCAGCGTGGGTAGACCCAGGTCAGGTGGACTGGATCTGGTAAAGGTCGCGTGACTCCGCTGGATGCGGGTGGCGCAGCTCCGGTCATTGTGGCACTCTTTGGGGGAGGCCTATATCCAGCAGTGGACGTCTTTCGGCTGATATGATGATGATGATACAAACTTACAAAGCTGTTATCAGATCATCACAGAGTTTTCCTCTTCATAATATTAGTATGTAATTATATGCATACAAGTACATAATTATTATGGATTGAAGTATTGGTTAGTGCCTTTCACGGGTTTATTGCCGACAGTTTGCTTTGACTACCAGTGTCACGAGTAATTATAACTTGTTCAGCGTGGTTCGTGTTAGTTAGTCGCTGTGATTCACATCTTTGCTATATTGCACAAGTTTAATTCTGAATTTTAAATGTAGTTGCGGGTAGTTACGTAACTTTTGAACGAGCGCTTGGACGTATGGACACGGTTTCCCCTACAAAAAATGTCAGTTCAGTAAGTTACGTAATTCCCTTGCTCGTTCATGTCTAAATGAAATAATTTCAGATCTTCTATGCGGAAAATCCGACGACGTCGGAGAAGTCATAACCAAACTCAAATGCAGTTGGGCAGGATCTATTACCAGGCAACGTGACGGAAGGTGGACAAAAACGTTAAAGGCCTCCACCCACCGGACGCGTGTGCCGCGCGGGTGCTGCGCTGCAGCTGCGCGGGTGCTGCCCTGCAGCTGCGCGGGTGCTGCGCGTGTGCCGCGCGGGTGCTGCGCTGCCGAGTTGTAACTTTAGCGTGTGCCGCGCTGCTGCTGCGCTGCAGCTGCGCTGCCGAGTTGTAACTTTAGCGCCGCGCGGGCCCGCCGGGCCCGACTTCGAAACGCTTTCGATGTGTTTTTGAAGTGTAGTTTCAATGCTTTACTACTTGCGCGTGTGCCGCGCAGCACACGCGCCGCGCACGACACGCGTCCGGTGGGTGGAGGCCTTAACGGATTGGTGGCCGCTTACAGGCCCCGTATCATGGTCGGCCGTATCATGCAATAAATAACAAGATAGAGCGTCCGTCTAGTTCTATCTTACGGTGATATGTTTTTTTATTATTTTTGGATAAGATTTAGGGGTCGCAACTGACTTTGATTTTTTTTAAGGTCTTTATTTATCCATACCTATTTTTTTTTTCTAAATCACTCATTTTTAATCATTTATTCTAACATGAATTTTATTGTGCTAAAAAATGTTATGCTGAAAACGGGTTCTGGCGATGATTAGGCGGCTTTAAGGCGCTGTACGTTCATGGTCTTCTCTCCCTCTCACTGAGCATAAGCGTGAGCGAGATGGAAGTGCGTGCTCGGAAGCGCGGATATCATGTTTTTTCATTTGAATTTTTTGGCCGTTTAAATGAATAAAAAAGTAATCACTGATTTCTCTCAAAAATGACATTGCCCATTTTTAAAAGCTATTTGAATATTTTAAGCTTTAACGCATAATTAGTTACAAATATTTTAAGTATATTTTAGACCCTTTTAGATCTATGTTCGTGACTTTTTTCCATCGAGCGAAAATTGCTTAATCATGTTTCGAATCTCTGATCTCCCTGCAGAAAACCCTCAAAATTACTATTCGTATTTTTTTGAAACCTTATTTTTATAAACAAACGCATTATATTGTTTCAAAAACTCTATTCGCTTAACTTCGCTGAACCTACGGCGCCTTAAAGATTTAAAATAAGGGGCGAATATTTAGTGTATGAATTTCGTATTTTCTGGATTGTTTATTCCTCTAATGTAGCTCAAAATTTTTGAAAAATGGAAAAAAAAATAGTAATTATTAAGAAATGCAAGCATTAAAACGTTAAAAATTCGGTCGCGACCCCCCTCAATCTTTTCCAAAAATACAACTAAATATATACGTTATTTATTCACGTATTAGATCAAATTAAGAGGGTGCCTCCTTGATATAGTTCTGTGGGTGCCTCACTACAATTTCAACTTTTCGATTTTTAAGGAACCGATTTTTAACCCACCCTAGTGTGCATAAAACATTTGCGAACGAAATAATGAATTGATATTGTACTTTCCGGTCATTATTTAATGGAAAGATTCAAAGATTCAAGATTAAGATTCAAAGATTTATTTGTCCAACATAGGTAGTTATTAGGTATTACATTTTTCCAGTATCACTATGTGGCGCCTTGCGGCATACAAATATAGTTATATTTTTGTAACATGCTTCTGCATGCAGCATGCTTCACAAATAATTTACATTAGGTAGTCAACATATCACAATATATATATATAAATACAAATTTAAGTTAAAAGTCCGTTAAAATGAAATATAAAATATGATGTAGTCAGCATTATTAAAAATATAAAGAATAGAGTAATTGGAATTAAGTACATATGTCAGCTAAAAATTGATTAATTGAGTAATAAGCTTTTTTTAATAGAAATTCTTTTAATAGTTTCATATCAACATCATTTTCACCAGTTCCAACAATAGTCTGTGGTAGTTTATTAAAAATCTTGTGGGCCATTCCAATTATGCTTTTTTGCAATAACGCTGTACTACTTGAAATTGCTTTTAATTTATTCTGAAGGCGGGCACTTTTGTATTTACCAAATTGGTTTCGATTTTGGATCACAAAATTTACTATTTCATATATGTACAAACAAGGTAATGTGAGTATTTTTAACCTAATAAAGTGTGGTTTGCATGAGTCACGCTGTTTGATTCCACAGATTGAACGCAGACATTTTTTTTGGGCTTTAAATGCATTTTCCCGATTTGTGGAATTACCCCAAAAAAGGATACCATATCTCAATGTGGATGTAACATATGCGTGGTACGCCGTTAGTAAAGATGCCTGATTGGACACTTTTTTAAGATTGTATAAGGCATATGAAAATGAACTAAGTTTTTTACATATAATGTCAATGTGGTTTTTCCACGTCAACTTATTATCTACGCTAAGCCCTAAAAAACGACTAACATTAGTTTCATTTATTCTATGTCCTTTATAAGCTATATTTAAACTAGTTGGCTGCAATTTTTGTCTAAATGTCATTATATTCGTCTTATCCAGATTAATTTTCAAATTATTCGTTGTCAACCATTGTATAATAATGTCTAATGTTTTATTTATGTCTGCTTCATATGTTTCTAAATTTTTTGCTGCGAATACCACTGTACTATCGTCAGCGAAGAGAACCATGGGATGTTCGATAGCTCTTGGTAAATCATTTATGTAAATCAAAAACAATAAAGGCCCTAATACACTTCCCTGTGGCACTCCGTAGAGAACGTCTCTGCGACTAGATGTGTAGATTAATTCTGTTTTTGTTTCTAAAGACAATCTTTTTATTTGTGTCATTTGTTGTCGATTACTTAAGTAGGATTTTATTAAACTATAAACATTGCCACGTATTCCATAAGTATACAGTTTGTCTACAAGAATATTATGATCAACAAAGTCAAATGCTTTAGACATGTCCATGTATAAAGCACACACAGGGACTTTTTTATCCATATTTATTATTACACTTTGCAGCAAATCAAATATAGCCATGTTGATGGTTTTTTTCTTACGAAATCCTTTTTGTTCAACACAAAACAAATTTTGACACTCGAAGTATGTATATAAACGATTGTATATAACTTTTTCAATGATTTTAGAAAATATAGATAACAACGCAATGGGCCTATAATTAGCAATGTTATTTTTGTCATCTTTTTTGTGAAGGGGTCTTATAACAGAAATCTTAAGATATGCAGGAAATGTGCCATGTTCTATACATAGGTTAATAATATAGCTGAGTACAGGAGAAAGAACTTGACATGCTCTTTTTATGATTTTTGTATGGATCCCATCATAACCGACACTATTCGTACTTTTAAGGCCCTGTATTATTAATTGTATGTCATCCGGAGTAGTGGGTTGCATAAACATTGAATTGCTATTGGATGTCATTGTATTCATTCTATTGTAATTTTGGTTGTCACTAGACTGATTAAATCGATATACTTGGTCAATGTAATAATTATTAAAAGCTTCTGCAATGCGTTTTGGGTGTGTTATAACATTACCATTAAATGTTATTTGTTCAATGTTTTCTACAGGCTGCTTAGCTTTAGAATTATTAATAATTTTCCAAGTTGCTTTTGTCTTATTATTGGATGTATTTATATAATGGTCATTCTGTGCCCTTTGGGTCAAATTAATTATTTTTGCCAGTCGCTTGGAATAACATTTAAATAACATCTTACTATCAGGATCTGATGACAGTCTATATTTCCACAACATTTGTCTTTTTCGTCTACAGCAGAGTCTGATCCCTTTTGTAATCCATTTAGGCTTACAGGTATTAGTAATTTTTACTTTCTTAATTGGAAAACACAGCCTGTAGAATAATGTAAATGATGTGATAAAACTATTAAACGCTTCATTTGGGTCATTTGTAGCAAAAACATCATAAAAATTTAGATTGTCGATACAATTTATAAATTTCTTAATATTTTCATCACACATATCTACTTTTTTTATATACCAATGAGTGAGAGAACAAGTTTTCTTTACCGGACATTTAAGTAATTGTGCTGTGTGGTCCGAGAGAGCAAGTTCCAATACTTCTGTCTTGCTTCCTCTGATATTGTGGATAATATTATCAATACATGTTCCACTACACAGTCGGGTCGGTTGAGATATACCTAATTTCAAGTTATAGCTAAGTAAGAGATTTTCAAAATCCTTACAGTGCGTATTTCTTTTGAGGGTATCAATGTTGAAATCGCCACATACTATTATCTTTTTCCTGGTATAACAAATTTTATTTAATATATATTCTAGTTTATTTAGAAAAAGATTGATTGCCCTTGAGCAGTTATTAGGGATTCTATAGATACAGAGTAAAATAATACCATGATCAGTCAATTCAATGCATGTGCACTCCATAACATTTGAGATTGAGGTTTTGTTGACTTCGTTTAAAATATTGAATTTTAGGCCATTTCGTATTAATATGCAAGATCCCCCATTCCTATTTTCTCTAGTGAAGCAAGATGCTAATCTATATTTTGGAATGGTCAAATGTACCTCGTCACCCGACTTCATATTATGCTCTGTTATACAGATAGCGTCGATTTGTTTTCCAGTTTCCATGAACTCTTGTAAATGAACACACAATATGTTTGCTTTGTTTATAATTCCATTTATATTTTGATGAAGAACATATATATTACTGTAGGTAACGAGTTCATTTTTTGCATTCCTATTAATACACGGATTATTTGACATCTGACGGTGGTTATTTATAAAAAAGTACAATTATTACTATTATTATTATAGAATGCTTCGTTTACACATCTTAATATTTTGTTTAGACATTGCGCTAACTTGTATTTTCCCCTGTAGTTAAGTATATTGCCATTATTTTGGAAATCAGTTTTTCCGAAATAAATAGTACTAGGTTGAAGCCATACATGTGACAAGTTTGTAAATTTACTATGCATTGCAGAGTTGAGCTTATTTACAAAATTGTTATAGTGTTCAGAGGAATAGTTTATCGAATAGGGTATGTCACAGATTATAACATTAGTATGTATAGATTTTTTCACAGTATCTTCTAAAAACCTTAATACAGTCTTTAGTGGCGTGGCGTTGTAATCGCTGCCTCCGCACATTATGATTAGACAGTCACTTTTTTTAAAATGAATTATTTTATCTTGCACATTTTGCAACACTCGCTCAGTTGTTCCGTGCTGTATTATGTCTGCAGAGAAGTCATAGTCATTCCTTCTCATCTTAGAAAGTGGTAGAAGTAATTCTGCACCGTGGAAGTCCGAAAGAAGCAGCAGTTTCGGCTTGTGTGGTCTATTTACAGTGTCTGCTGTGTTCTTTCTTTTAGGAATGGTACTCTGTTCACATACCGTTTGATTTTTTGTTGATGCTGAGTAGCTTTTTTCAGAAGATGAAGTTTCAACAATCTTTTGTTCTAGGCGTTGAACAGTTTTTTCCAAGGCTTTGGTAGACTGCTGAATGCGGGAAAGAGTTATTTCTTTATTTATTAGTGCATCAGATTTCCGTTTGATTGTTTTATTAGTTGACAATAAATTACTAATTTTTCGTTGTAATGTTTTGATTGTATTATTTAGTTTATTCACCTCTTTGTCTAGTTCCTTTATTTTATTTTCAGATTCCATATTTGCGTCTGTCGCTGAGTCCTTTAATGTGTTATTGGACAAATGGAGCGATTTCGAAGGAGTATTGTCCTTCAGTAGTGTGCTATATATACTAATCTTTTTTTTGTAGTCGTCAACTTGTTTCTGCAAGCAAGTATTCTCAGTATTTAAGTTCTGAATTTCCTCATGGGCGCTCGATAGTTCAAGTGTGAGATCTTCTATTTGCATCTTTAGGGCAACTATTTGTGAAGACTCTAAAGTAGATGTGCTTGGGAGACTTCGTGGGCTTTCGTATGTGCTTAGATCTCTAAGTGTGGAACTCATAATATCGTTATCTGTGAAAACTTGAGAGATATTATCTTGAGAACTCGATATTTTAGGAACATTACATTTCCTTCTAGTGATGTTGTCCGGGGATTTGCTATTTGTGGTATTACTTTTTGGTTTATTCAATGTCTTCGTTTCTGCTTTCGAAGATTTTGTCTGACAACATTATCATTTCCAAAATATTTTGTCCTCATTTGTCATCGATCGAAATTTACTTGGTAAATTTTTTCCAGCGCAATTAAGGTCAAAACATTTGCAACAATTTGAGCATTTCATAAAGTCCTTTGTTTTTATAGTCATCTTACATTTATAACATGCAGTCGTTTTATTTGATTGTAATGGAATCATTTTTGTGCTCGTTTATTGTTATGTAACACAAATTATTAAGTTTTAAACCAAATAGTAATATTAAACTAGTTGTTCACGTTGCCGTTGTCAAAAAGCAGTCGATAGATGGCGCTAGTTGTCCAGTAGTAATCGATACGCTGTCACGCTGTCAGCCAGTTCTTTGTAGTAGCAACACATATTTATTTTTCCTTGGTTGGCAGGGGTGGACAGCTGTCAAATGTCATTGTAACAACCAATAGGTTCTAAAAGACCACCTGTTTATACTATGTGATACTGTTTACTGACTTCTAAACAAACTTCCACTTTCCCGTTAGTTTTCAAAAATTCAAGTGAAGTTCAAGTTCAACGACGAAAACAACGGCTTACCTATGTGTTATTTGCTTGATATAGGCGTTAAGTTCGGTTTCGGAATGCGATAACTGAAGGTATGTTACTTAGGTTATGTTTCCATTGTACTTTCACTGAGTTTAATACGAGTTTTCCAATATTTTTCTATTAAATAAGCAGACGTTCGTATGATACGTGTTTACATGGCTAGGGTAGGGTTAGACCTAGCAATAGAATTCATTTTATGCTAATTTTACCGTCGTCGGTATTGTATTTCAATTCCCGGAACTGGCTTGCCAGCCTCGGGCGGGGATTTGATATCTAGGTTAGTGTACATATTTTATGCATAAACTTGTTACACATTTTAATAAATATAATACATTTTATAATATACTAGACGTGCCCGCGGCTCCACCCGCGTGAATTAATTATATTAATGTATTTGTCACAATTGTATTATGTTCATGAACCCTGCTTAGCAATATACCACAGTATACAGGTATTTTCATATACATTTATTAAAATGTCAACATGAAACTCAGTAATACACTCAGGCCTCCTCTCATGGATGAGAGGGAACGGGCAGTAGTCCCCACGCTGGCTCAGTGCGGGTTGGGGACATTTGTGAGGAAACCTGCATACATTCACAAAGAAATTCAAAGGTGTATGTGAAGTCCCCAACCCGCACCGGGCCAGCGTGGGGACTACTGCCCGTTCCCTCTTATACATGAGAGGAGGCCTGTGCCCAGCAGTGGGACGTATATAGGCTGATTTATTTATTGTTATTATTTGAATAAATGGCTGAAGTGTAGCACACAAAGTTTCATGATTTTCAGCACCTAGTTAATTTTTACCCAAAGTGGTGTCATTAAAACACCTATTTTAAATGATTATCACGAATAGAACACATCAAAAATTTTATCTAAAGAAGTAATTTTTTGCCCTTTTATAAAAAAATAACCACGAAGACACCGTCGGGAGCGGAGAATTAGGGGGTCAGGTCCAACCGATCAGAGCACTTGTTCTGTTCCACACAATGTAACAAACGATAATAAAATAAATAAATAAAAATAAAAAAGCCTTTATTTCTACTACCACTAATAATTACACTAATACTTTAAACTAATATTAAAAACAAATACTCTAGGTAGAAGTCGCCTCTGTGGCGTAGGCCTCCCCCATTTCCTTTCAAATTTACATTTCTCTGGCCTTCCGCATCCAGTCTGAGCCGATCCGTTGGCAGAAAATATCGCGCCACCTTTTCTTTGGCCGTCCACGTTTCCTCTTTTCGCCTCTCGGTATCCACTCGGTTAGTCTCTTCGTCCACCTACTTTATTCCATTCTACAAATATGTCCTGCCCAGTTCCATTTGCATGATCTTATCCGGTATACAACATCATGCAGTTTTGTTGTGCTCCTAATGGTTGTATTGTTTACTCTGTCAGAAAGTTGAATGCCCAGCATACTTCGCTCCATTTTCCGCTGGCAAATTGCCAATGCTTCTTCTTCTTTTCTCTTGAGGGCCCAAGTTTGGCACCCGTAGGTGATACACGTGTAACAGGAGTCCCGAGAAATGATACAAACCAGTGAAGATATACAACAGCTTTATATTTCTGCCAATAGTTACATTGATTGTTTAATCCAACAGCCTGATATCCCTGACTGTACGGTCCGATGGGTCTACTCCGACTGCCGGCGGCCGCCTGCGCTGCCTACCGCTATACGTCAAAAATAAAATGTATTAGCTACCCTCTTCTTTTAATAAATATTTTCAAATCAATGTCAAATAAGCGGCGTTCAGGGATAATGCTAACAGTCGGCCATCCTGCAGTCGGGATGCCCTCATTCCGATTGACTCGGCCATTCTAAAGTCAGTGGTACAACTTTTATTTAAAGGGTTTTCATTGTGTATTTTACTTTATACAACATTAATTACTCATTTCAAATCATACTATAATGATGAAGTTAACACAATGTTAAACGTAACACATGTCAAGTTACCAATTCAAAGATTATTTTAATATATATTACATTTAGCACATTTGCTATATTATCTAATCGTTTCGTTGCTTTTCTCTTGCTCAGGCCACCCGCAGGCCTTTATAAGTCACTTATCATAGGCCACCCGCAGGCCAGTATCTATTTAGTCTTCCATTTGGCCATCCGAAAGCCAGGGCAATGCCAGTAGTGCATCTCCAATTATATTGTGACCACCCGAAGGTCGTGTCCATCTTCAATCAACTGCATATGCTGGGGAATATCCGATCACCCGGTCTCTTTGCTGTAACTGGTAGAACAGAAATGGACAACTGTTATTAACTTTAATCAATCATACCCGATATTACATCAAACCATTATTGTTTCATATCATAATATATGTATGTTAACAAATCACTCTGAACTAGCAGGAATACAATATCCTGGCTTAAAACATACTTGTATAATTTATTCATTATTTGATTCTGCGTCAGTATAGTCACTTATTTCATTAGCATTGGTACGCATATTGTGACCCATGTTGGTCGGAACTATAGATATTTTAATATGGTCTCTGAGCATGTCCTGGGATGCTCGATACCTACTTCGTAGCTATCATTGTCTAGAACTGCAATAACCCTAAAAGATCCACGAAATTTAGGGGCTTTAGCTATTTACTTTTTTTTTTATCTCAGGGTTATGGTTAGGTATCCGCCTTCCTTAAAAACTTTAATTACTTATTGCCTAATTTTTGTCGATGGTTAGTTGGTTACCTTTATTGTGCTGCCCATCTCTATTATTTTTTTTGTAAAATTTTCTCATATTTTGCCTTTCCGTATCTGGTAACTGTTTTTCCGTATCTGAAGCCCCCTTTAAGAATACCTTCGCTAATTTAGGCATTTTACATGCAGTTACGATGTATGTCGATAAACTACCACCGGTTCAGAAAGAAAACCTACAAATATTTCTTTCAAAACCGTATTACTTATATAATTTCAACACCACAGTATTATGAAACTATATTGCTACATTTGCTACAGGAGAAATCCTATTTATTCATTTATTTGCGATAGAATACTCGTGCCGGACGCTATCACTGCAAAATATCCCTATCCATGATGTAGGTAATCGTTTGTCATACATATAATATTCTTTTGAAATAAAGCACGTTCCTCTGGCCATCTAATCGTATTTCCTTGAAGAATTCTCTTCACGACTCACGCGATCCCAAGTTATAAATTGCTCTAATAGCTTTTTTTTAGAGCTTTCACTGTATTTTTATTAACAATATTATTTAAACTCCATCGCAGTATATTAACGTGTATACCCGAGTCTCTCTTATTCAACCCATGGTTCACAGTGGATTGAGAGTTCAAAATAGTTCTGTTGTACCTTTCAATTCGCCTATTTGTCCGAGGGACGGCAACGGTACTTAAAACGTGCTTTGCCCCAATTGAAGAAACAAATGTTTTGAAGTCTTTATAGGTGTAACTGGAGCCTTGATCGGATGTACACTAATTTTTCGCCTACAAGAATATGCGAAGATGTCATATAACACTTCGATAGTGGTTTGAGATTTATTATTTCTTACTGCCTTGACAAACACCTTGCCTTGAAGTATACAAACACTTGGTGAATCCATCTTATAACACCATGTATAAGTATTCCCCTTTTTAATTTAGACAATGGGATCCAAATGGTCCATTTGAACTGTATGAACAATAGCATTCACTTTGGCAATAGAATACAGTAAGTATTTAACCCGATTTCTTGGCTGTATGCACATCTATTTGTAAGCTTTAACGCGGTTCATTTTGGGGGAACCAATAATCTGCCCTCGTGATTAAGTTCGCATATCCTATGGAGCAGAGCTTGGTACGACCCATTTTAATTTAGATGCCATGTGGCTATAACCTTAGGCATCACGGAAAACGTAATTAGTGGTAAAGTTTAACATCATTTTATTTAATTTTTTCGTCCTAGATGTGTGGATCTGTCATCTGCACTACATGGAGCCAATCATTGGTGGTAATACTGGTTATAATGAGAATATCTACTTATTGAAGTATAAGCTTTCTTCACGAGCGGTCTGTCTACTTTACTTAAGTAGTCTACTTTTATCGGCGTCCGATACTTTTGGACCAAAATGTATCATGTCCAGTGTGATTATTTCTTTAGTTTCATTATGCAGTAATAATATTATTAACTAATTACTTGTGTTTTCTTTTTTTTTTATAAGAGCAGTTAAGTTTCTAATTTAATAGCACGCCCGAGTTATTTTAGCTCAACAAAGTGTCAGGTTTAGGAGATGGACTAATTAGATACTATACAATCTCCCTTGCCATTTTGAAATTGATAAACTCCTTGTATTATCACGTACTCACTATATCGGGCTTTGGGCTTCATACACATACCTACTTCCTGGGAGAAACAATGGTCCAGTAAAATCATTGCCTGTGTACATCGATATCAGTGAAGCCTACAATGTTGACATTGTCGGTATATTTATAATGTTACGTGCTCGCAATACAATGTTAGATCCTTACTGGTGTTGTGAACCTCTCGGTAATTCAGTTAATGTCTCTCCAATAAGGATGTCAGTCTTAAGCCATCATCAGCATATCAGCCGAAAGACGCCCACCGCTGGACATTAACCTCCACCAAAGAGTGCCACATTGACCGGTCCCGCGCCACCCGCATCCAGTGGACTCACGCAGTAAATAAATGGCAGAAACAACATATGTCTGGCATCTCGTCTACCCTTATATTTACTAACTCACAGCCGTTAATAAGTAATACTTTTGTACTATCGATTCTTCAACTGAAGTGCATTGGATACTGAAATGTTTATAACTGGAACACATGTCGTGTGCACACTACAAATACTGTTTATTGCAGACCTCTATGTAATTCATAATAGCAACTGTTATTATTAGCAACTGATTTAAAATACGTAATATTTGCTTGCTCAGTACTTGATATCTGTAGCCCGCTCTAATTATTATTAGATTCGTTATCAGTCACACCGGTTTGTTAAAACCAACGAAGTATAATATCAAGAGTAGAAGTATGTTAAGGTATGAGGTATACGTTGTTTGTCGGGTACCTGACCTAAACCTATTATGGCGACTCGTGCCATTGGTGCGTTCCTGGCTGCTGTAGGTACTTAATTTTTAGAAATCGGGACCTCTTCTCCAGGGTTGTTGTGAATTTGTATGGATATGCGGGGTAAATATTTCAGTACCAGTCCTTCTGGAATTCGAGCATTGAGATTGAGACGTATACCATGATCAAAATGCCACTAACAGTCAACGGTATTTCGAACTCTTGCACAACACATTATTACGTCTGAATACTTGTCATGGAAATACTCTTCCAGTCTTACTTCGCGTCTACTTTTCCTGCCGAACATTTCACCCAATCGATCCGCATAGTTCCTATCATTTGGGAAAGCTGGTATTGTTTTGCTTTGCCATTATTCTGTATTACCAGCCAACTTTGGTATGACGTCATCTATCGTTCGTTCCAGATGTATACTCGCGGTCTGTGAATGAGCATATAGGTCGAACTGTGGGATAACATTGGGAGCACCTTCAAAATGGTTTCCGTTGCCTCTCATAATCGTGGCAAGCTCCTTAATGTTCTTCATATTTGCAATGTACCTACTTACGTGTTTTTATTTCGACTTTCATTTATATTATTTTTATACTTATACACTCCCGACGATCTTTTGCGAATTCATGCTAAGCAAGTACTTATTTAAAATTCAAAAAAAGACTTAAATTTTCAAAATGACTGAAATTAATCTAATCTAATCTTAACTTAAGGAAACCATTCTACTGGCTAATCCCAGATTGAGAACGATATCGTCTTGGTTTCCCATGACGAATAGTTCGCTCCCGACTGCTTCTGAATGACGAATGATGACCGCGAGGCAATTTCCTACTACGATCTATAAAGTATTACCCTACGAGCATATAATACAATAGAGCGGACAAGTCGCCGGCGGCTCGGTCGCACATGTTAGCTCATTGGTCATGCTCCGCCCATAGTTTACCGCTAGTTGTCAGCCGAGAAAGTATTCCGTTTTTTTTTTTTTAATACCGACTTGTGCAATAATTACTTGCAAACATCGCAGTGATTTGATAAATTTCGACACCAATTTCGACTTTTCACAGGTAAATACTATAAATAATATTTGTTTCAAATAATACCACGAATTCAAGAATTTGCGACAGGCATATATTAAATACAAATTGCGCGGCATGTCCGATCTTCTTATTTCCTATATCTGTGGTGTTACCACTCTCTATAAGCGAAGGTGTACTGTAGCGCCGACGTCTACTAGGGGAATGGGCTACTCTGCGATTACGTCGATGAGACTTCGTAACAATTGTACCGCCTGAGCTAGCGTCGCTGCTGCTAAGCGCTACAGTGAGATGGCGATCTAGGGCGGCGGGAACAGCTACGGTAGGTGGTCCGCGCTCACTGCTTTGTATTTATTCTATTGACCGAACGCCGTCGATCCCTATTAGCCCATATTACTTTTGGGGATGGGTGGCGTTCGATTATACCGCGACTCGTTGCTTGAGGACAATGTGTCAGACTAGACAGCGGGGGATTGGAAACTACAACAGCATACGAATTATGACTCATCATTATGGTGTCAATTATTATGTAATTCGTATTCGTTAACCTATTTGTGATGTAGTAATGAGAAATATAACCTAATCATTAGAAATAATCAGTAGACCGTGACGGAAGCAACAAGGGAATATAAAATAAGACATTTTGAGTTTTCCTTTTCGCTGTTAGACCGCACTAGTAGCTTATTGGGACTAGGAATTAAATATCGAATACGACGAACTGCCAGTTATTACCGTCTGCAGGCCCTCCGTAAACCGTCATCAACCACTCACCAAGACGGTCCCAACGAGCCCAAAGTCAACGGGGCCACGTCGGCAAAGCACTGAATTCCCATGGCCAGCCTCTGCCTCCACCAGAGGCAGATCAGCCCGACGGCACCACAATATTCAATTGTCATCCAAACCACACGTTCACCGAAAACTTCAGCTCAATCGGCTGAAGGCATCTGGTTCAAAATTGAGTTGCAAGATTCCACACGAACAAACCTGGTTATAGGTAGGTACATACATTGCAACCCATATAAAACCATTTTTGATAACATTCGGTAACAGTGTTCACAATTTGTGTCGACACTGGTAACATTATTGGTCACAATGTGGTCTCGGTTCTGTCGCGTCGACCAAAAGTGGGGAAGTTTCGACACATCTTTATGGTTACATTTAAGTATCGCAAACATCTTTTTTTTTGTAAGGCGCTATCTCGCTCGTTCCTTCGTGTTTTATGCCGTTCTGATTTTCCGATTTTATATAAAAGATATCAAATTATGTTATTAATACGAGTAGACCAGGTGGACTGAAGGTCGCGGGATCCCGCTGGATGCCGGTGGCACAGATCCGGTCACTTTGGCACTATTTGGGGGAGGCCTAATGTTTAGCAGTGGACATCTCTCGGCTGATATAATGATGACGATCATGATGATGTAGATGATAATTAATAATACACACATCATATTTATGTAGGTACATTACATAGCTGAAACTTACTTATGATAAAAATAGAAGCCAGGAAATAAAAGTGTATTCTCTGTATAAATGCATAACTTAATTATAAATAATAAATAAAAGGGATAGTTAAAAAGGTATGTGAGGCAACATAACTTAAAAAAGGGGTCAATCCAACCATTATAGCACTTGTGGTGTATGACGCAATATCTAATGATCACATAAAATGCAACATTGTTAGAAATAACCTTGTAACATAATACACTAGCAAATGGTTTACGCACGAGTAAATACATCACCATTAAAATGCAGTAAAGATAAGAATCTACATCGTTAACCCTCTGTAAGCATCACTCACACAACGACACAAATGACCATATATAAACCCATGTTCTACCGAAATAAATGTTCATTATATCACCGAGTTTCGTTGTATTATTTACTCTCTACGACATACGTCTCATGGCGACTTTGCCAGGCCTGGCAGGACATTTTCATTAGTGTTCCTGCCAGGGCAGGTCGCTTCGCCGCGACCTGCCTTGCGACGATAAAATAAAACCGCGCCGCGTTCCACACAATTTGCTGCTCGACGAGACCCTACCCTAGCCGTAGCCAAGGCTAGCCAACAAATCAACGCAGCTCATCGACCAACTCTTCGTGGCACACATCAGCAGCAACGGTCCAGTTAATCCACGAGCCACGCCGCGCAACAGAAAGAAAATACAAGAGGTGTCCAGGGTTATCCCGGCCCATGTTCGAGGGAGTCCAGGGTTTTCCCGGCCCGCATCAGTAACCAACGGAGCAGCCGTCCCGAAGAAGTACACTGCAACCACCAGCCAGCCAGCCAGCCAGCTTCAAAGACGAGACCACGGCACAATGAAGACGTCAAAAGCGTATCGTATTTTTTTTAAATCATTATATTATATATATTTTTTTTACTTAACATATTTTAGAGAAGTAGATAACTAAGAGAAATTAGTTCATATATTGTAGATTAATAATGTGTAAATCTAGTGTCACTAAAATTAAATAAACCCGAGTAAATTTAAAATACATTCCTTTATCGACAATTATACATTAGCTAGTTATTGGACTGGCCACCTGATAACTTAGCTATAGTAAAATTGTTTATAACTTATATTTCACATTCTGGTACAGTACAAAGGTATATTTTTATTTAAAGAGCACTAAAGTGACTCAAAATACGGAAGGTGCTAACTATTATGCCATATTGAAAAAGGTGCGCAAAAGACGCATAGCCTTATTATTATTGGGAGCAAAAGACTCCGACGGCAGTTAATATACGCGACGACATATTATTTAATAAGATATACAGTACCGAGATCATGATGCAATATGCACAATAAGTAGAAAGCAATGCGATAAAGTGTAAAGTAAAGATGGTTTCAAAAGGAATATATACAAGATAGTAAAATAAAATAATAAAGAAAAGAAATTAATTATATAATAATTCTAAATAAACGGATTTTTTTTTAAAAAGTAATAAACAGTGACACTAGATTATATTTCATATAGGCAAGTAAGCGATTACTTTCCTTATATCCATTATATTTCAGTTCACTAAATAACAAAAAAAAATAGACTATCATTTTTTCAAAGTGTACACTTAAATTCAATAATTGACCAACAAAATTAATAAATAAAAGAGCTAAAACAAATATATCGTTCAGTTTTCAGAATAATACTAATATAATATTTAAATCATGTAGAGATAATCATATAATAAAATAAAAATAATAAAAAACAAAAATGTATTTCTATAGAAACAATTATGATTTATAAAAAAAAACTATATAATTACAGTAGGATAAGACATTTTATATAAAAAAGGTTAAACAGAGGAAATCAAATGCCGTATACACGGAACCATAATCCAAAAATCTAAATAAACTTTTCAAACATAAAATCTCAGTTTCAAGTTTTCAAGTTTAAACACTAACACAGTAAAATTTAATATTGTACACAATCAGAACCAAACTATATTACTATAAACATAAAACACAAATTAAAAACTTACCACTTGCAACAAACTGCAACAAACTATAATACACAACGTTATTGTCCAACTTTCACAGTTTCATGTACACTGCCTACCCCTTCTGGGAATAAAGGCGTAAGTCTTTTGATTAATTTACACACAGTTTAACACATAAAAACCGGAAACACACAATAACCATATAAAATTTGATAACACATTTAAAAACTCTAAATTCTTAATAATAACTTAAATAGAACTCAAGCATAGTTTAAACCGACTAACCCACAGAACAAACTGATCTAAAAATAACTTACACCTACACAGCGACCAGTGACATAAAAATTCCACAGAACGACCACCCGCAAAGTTTTAATAACCGCAACAATGTATTCGTAATGCAAGCATTAAGATCGTAAGTCGATCCAGAAGCTATATATACATTATTATACAGGACATTCAGAATGTTCACAGTAAACAGTTTAAAACCAGTAACATAGTATAAGAAACAAATTGTAACATCCATAGTATTGTATACAGTTATAGAAATAAGATAAATAACTTTTGTAAAACATTATATAAGACAGTTTTAAGCCAAAAATATGTATCCACATTTTTGTCTTTTAAAAAAACGGGGAACGTGTGGTACATACATACATACATACATACATATAATCACGCCTTTATCCCTAAAAGGGTTAGGCAGAGCACATGAAACTTTTGTTCCAGTGCCACTTTTAGCATAAATATGGGTATAAAAGATCGACAAAACGTGGAACGTGTGGTGTATGATGCAATATCGAATGATCACATAAAATGCAACATTGTTAGAAATAACCTTGTAACATAATCCACTAGCAAATGGTTTACGCACGAGTAAATACATCACCATTAAAATGCAGTAAAGATAAGAATCTACATCGTTAACCCTCTGTAAGCCTCACTCACACAACGACACAAATGACCATATATAAACCCATGTTCTACCGAAATAAATGTTCATTATATCACCGAGTTTCGTTGTATTATTTACTCTCTACGACATACGTCTCACACTTACGAGTGAGCCGGGCAAACACATCACCGTGACAAGTGAAAACTTTGCCCACTCTGCCCTCCATTTCTCATTATTTTGAAACCAAGAGTAAATATTGTTGGAACACAGTGAATTTACTTTACGGAAACAGAGAATTTAGCGTGTTACTACCTTTAGTAAAGGCCTCCACATACCGAACGCGAGACGTGCGCGGGTCGGGCGCGGCGCGGGTCGGGCGCGGCGCGGGTCGTGCGCGGTGCGGCTCGGTATATTTCTCTGACTTACCAGCGCATTTAATATCTCTCTCATTATCTCTATCACGCCCGCGGTGGGCCCGCGCTACTGTGGGAAAGATATAGACCCGCGTTCGGTGTGTGGAGGCCTTAAAGGTAACGGGTCGGTACAGGAGGTCGGGCTCTATATCCATACTAATATTATAAATGCGAAAGTGTGTTTGTCTGTTACCTTCACGGTTAAACCGCTGATGGTCTCCGCGCTGGGCTCCATTGTTGCGGCAAATTCCCCCCAAATTCTACCAGAAAAATAATACTGAGATTTCCAGAGTATTCAATTTTTGAATTTATACGCAAATAACCAGC
Organism: Epinotia demarniana; assembly: GCA_945867215.1. Taxonomy (NCBI): domain Eukaryota; kingdom Metazoa; phylum Arthropoda; class Insecta; order Lepidoptera; family Tortricidae; genus Epinotia; species Epinotia demarniana. The sequence goes on from OX244262.1 coordinate 11,628,188, forward strand.
CTTTACAATGTCACTTGCCAGTATCAATCAAATGACGATGCAGTATCTAACTTCTTTTGGCATGACCCTCGTAGGTACCCCTTTCTTTCAGCCTTCAGGCGACAAGGTTACTGGATTATATGTACAAGTTTTAATTGGATTACACACCTGTATATTTCACTAGACGTAATTATGTGATATTTGATGTGATTTTCTTTCTCTTTAATTCTGACACGTTAGACACGGTCGGCGTCATGCATGACACGCCTGCTGTTAGATAACTACGCTCGTGCCAAACTTATGTTTGAACTAACGGCCACGTATATATGTTACGTGGCCTTTGGGTAGGTTGCACCCAACCGTCTGTGTGGGGGTGCTTGTTAAAATCGGATGGAAGTACCTAATATATGGAAAGTTTGTCAAGATTCTATGGAATGACAGCTACCGGGACCATATTTAATGTTGATCGGTCTGTAATTGTAAGTTGGTACAACCCACCCAAACCCCCTTATTCATAATACTGCCTAAAAAAAAAAAAAAAATTATAAATAAAATATATAAATGCCTCTGCTAAATAAAATGTGCTTTGTCCCTTTCTTACAAACACAAATGTCAAAGTGACAGACAAGGACAAACGATAACGCGATTTTAGTTAAAACAGGCTTGTAGGACGTATATGAATACGGCCCTTAGTCTTCGGGTGAAAGCGACCGCTGACCATGACAGAACAATATGGTTGAGATTTTTTTTTGTGACCGGATTTTTATAAAACTTTCATTGTAATTGGAATTTTATACCATGGACAGTAGAGAGTTGCTGTTTGAATGAACTCTTTGATGCAATTCGGCCAACTCAAATAATCTTAAAATACATCGAATTCTACAGGTATGAAGCCATGAGATGGATAATAGTAGTTTATACAACTGATCCATAATGAGAGGTAATAAAACATGAGTGTGGTTTTATGAAACGAGCCTCAGCGAGTTTCATAATAAGATCATACGAGTGTTTTAAGGTCTAATTATGCACAGTTGCATACACTACTTTATACGTGCTCTAAAATGTAGTTAGAAATGACCAGCATTACTACAACCCAGTTTTACGATGTTTTATAAAACATCTTGGTGAAGCTATTGCCGACCGCTGGGACAGACCCCTAACTGTAATAATGGGCTGGTTAAGGTCAAACATTATAATATCCATAATCCAAGACACAAGTATACTGTGCATTCGCGGGACTCGGCACAGATTCAGATCTGTTAAACATTTTTTCGGCTTCAACGACGGGGCAGCTCTACCCAACATCGCCCCCTAACCCCCCCTTTCCATACAACGATCCGTTCCTTTTTTTATATATTACTTGTTGTAAATATTTCAATTATGTGTTTCTTTGATTTTGTCTCGAATAAATATTTTGTTTCTCCTATTTTACGATGAGAGCTCTTGTCTGTGGTAGTATTTAGGTAAAATCTGTATTTTAATTATATAACAGTATAGATTTGTGTATTTTATACCCATCAAAAACATTTTGTAAAAAACTAGCCAAGTCTCGATGGAGCTGCTTGTTTATCTCTAAAAAGTAATGAAATCTAGACAAAGTCGTACCAAGTCTCAGGCATTCTTATTATTATTTATTTGCTAACTAAATAAAATTCTGCAACTTCTAATCAGTGTTTTCATCAATGTTTTCTAATCAGGGTCACCAGCCAGATCTTCGATTATCCTAGTTTTTATAGTTTTCCATGGCATGGGTTTTATGTGGCCATTAAACCCTCTGTACCAAATTTCAGCTCTCTGAGTTTATGGGAAGTACTAGTTCTATTTTTATGATCATGAGTGAGTGTCATAAATGCGAAACTTTGCTTTCGCTTAACTTCGGAACTAAATGACCTAAAATGAAATTTTGGATTTTAATAGCTTACTGGATGACGAAAATTTCTGCGTTCTGGTCTTATCCAGAGGTTCTCAAATAGGGGCCTGAAAATGCGGCGAAACGGTTCCAGTAAAGGATGGTACGGCAGTGTTTGCTTCGCGCTCGACTTGGCGGGGGCACTTCCGTGCCCCCAGATTAGTTGATATTCAGTATTGCACACCCAAGTTTAGAGAGGTGACCAAACTGGGGAAGTACCTCCGTCCTACAAAATACCGCAGCCCTAATAACAACACTACTCTTGCATGTTTGTTTTCCCGGGGACTAAATAAGGACACCAAAGCTCTTGAAGTATCGTATGATTGGGAGTGATGGCTCTGCATTTGGAGCAGGGAGCGAAACTATGGTGCCGGTCGGTGACGTCATTATGTCGCAAAGTCGCATATAGGACGTTTTTTTAAAACGACATTGCAACACTTCAATGATTCTTACTAATGTAATATATATTTATTGTTTATTTATAAAAATGTTTGGTATTTATACAAAAAAATATGTACGAACGATACGAATATTTTTTTTATTGTCTTCTAATTCTAACAAAAAATATTTTTCCTGAAGTAGGTAAATGAAACAACAATATAAATCCTAGAATGTTATCGCCATCTCATCCACAGTATAAGAATAATCGGTAGAGTGAGGCAGCGGAGCCGTTTGCGAGGAAAAAAATCCAACAACCAGCTTTATTGTTCAGACTTTACCAGGCGCGGGACACTCCGCAATTGACAACATTTCATATTTTCATGTAGGCCATTTTACGATTTAGTTCGCTAGAAAATGTTTTTTTAAGCGACACGTGTTTTTTTATTTCTCCCTTAATTGTAATTTTCATTCAAAACTATCAAATTGAAAAGTAGCGAATTCCAGAAGGTCGTAAGTAAATTATGACGTCAATACTACGACTCTGTGTGGCAGTTTGGACACTTTTCATATGGCAGCCATAATACTGACGTCACACACGGTTAAAACCACTTTTATACGTTTTCGCGATTTTCTTAAAAGCGAGCAGGAAAAAAACACAGAAAACTACTTTAGTACGTTCAGGTAACATACTCGTAATTACCGAAATGGTTTTCGATTTAGGCGTCATTACATATTTTGAAATATTGTCAATTAACGTTCATCGCTACAAATACATGCCGGCGCCCCAACGTAGGGAAATAATAACGTAGGGATCTTAATTTTTTGGCTGAGAAAAAAGCGCCTTTTGTAAAGATCAAAGGAGTGTCCCTTCTGTATTTGTACTATTATCTATTCTGTGACTTTACTTAACGAAAATCGTCATAATAGCTACCAAGTTGAGGCCCTTAACTTTGAATGGTATCGACTTTTGTAAATATCTTCCGTAATCTTCCAAAAAAGAACAAATGATTATTTGTGATCAGCAATCTGCTAGTTTGCTAATCCTAAAATTAGTAGGTATGGTGTATTTCATGATGTCAAAAGCAAAGTCGTGCGCAGGAGCCCAGAAAATATAAAATATAATAAAGGTTGAGGAACAAATAAATTATATTGGCAGATAACTCCGAACTCTTAAACTTATAATTTATAACTTATAAAAAAATGCTTATAAAAAAATTAGTACGTACCTAAATAATTCAAGAAGTTCAACATGACGAGGTCATTTATACAATAGGGCGGGTTGCATCGACTTACGATTACAGATCGATCAACGTTAAATATGGCGCTGACAGCTGTCAGTCCATAGAAACTTGTCAAACGTTCCATACATTCAGATTGTAACGAACACCGCTTACGATTACAGACGGTTTGGTGAAACCCACCCTAATATAATACTAGGGGCGCTACGAGCTCGTTCAAAAATAGTACGTACTATAGTCCCTCCGAAATACGAATATACTCTAAAGGTAAAGTAGTCGAATAAAAATACAGACTACAGTGGAATTTTTTTGCGAGGTTCCGGATTATTTTGTGTCTTGCAGAAAATGGCCTAACTCACAAAGATAATCATATCGGTTACGATCTTTTCAACCCGATTACATAACCACCATATCGTGGTCCATTCATTCTCGGTAATTTGAGCATTAAAAAATATAAAGAATGCTCAAAGGAATATGATAAAGTTGGAAACAGGAAGACATTCAAAGTGCTTCTGTATTCAAAATTGTTTTGAAATGCGTAATTATTTCTTAGCAGATAATTGAAAAACGTTGTATTATGCGGTTTTAACAATGTTTCTTTTTTATTTAGTCTCTTAATGGAAGTTGTACAATGATTTTAAGCTGCGTCGGTATTTTTGTTAAATGTACGATTTTTTTTGTAACATAATTGTTCAAGTATTTGCTCAAAACATACTGTTTTCAAGACAGGGTTTGTACGCGTAACGTAAAATAAAATGAAACTCCTACTTATTTATGAATGCCCTCAGTGCAGGAATATGCAATTATTAACACTTTGAATGTCCGTGCATTATATACTGTAATGCACCGTCAAACTAGGTCTGCCTCGTCTACGTGACGTCAGAAATGGATGATTCTATACATACATTTGTGCATTACATGTAATGCACGGACGTATCAACCCATGACAGTAGCGAAATCGAGGGACAGTCAAAGTGTTAAGATACGGCGTCTAATTATAATAATGTAAATATAATTCTACTTGTATTATGCGAGTATTTTTCAGTATATAGTCAAACTGTCATTTTTTATACAGATGATAGTGGGTATTTTATTTCACTGCGTTAATAATTCTTGTCTATTGAATACTTTCCACCAGCGAACGAAAAAACCGTATAATGTGAGCAGACCTTACAAATTTCTACCCAAACACGTGCCTAAGACCCGGTATGCGCATGTTCGAACTAAACGGCTGCCTGGCATCGTTGACACCCCGCCCCCATCCCCGCATAATGGCAATGGCACCCTTTGTGTGGGGCCTTTTTGACACCCCGCCCCCATCCCCGCATAATGGCAATGGCACCCTTTGTATGGGGCCTTTTTGACACCCCGCCCCCATCCCCGCATAATGGCAATGGCACCCTTCGCGTGGGGCCGTTTTGACACCCCACCCCCATCCCCGCATAATGGCAATGGCACCCTTTGTGTGGGGCCTTTTTGACACCCCGCCCCCATCCCCGCATAATGGCAATGGCACCCTTTGTGTGGGACCGTTTTGACACCCCGCCCCCATCCCCGCATAATGGCAATGGCACCCTTTGTGTGGGACCGTTTTGACACCCCGCCCCCATCCCCACATAATGGCAATGGCACCCTTTGTGTGGGGTCTTTTTGTAGCGCTACTTAGACTTCTATGTTTTTTGTTCACTGTTTTCTACTCGTTATTATTGCCTCTAAACTACGCATCACCAATAAATGATACAGGGGCATCTAGATATGTTATTCAAACTTTTCAATCAGTCATGATAAAAAATGGATTCCGATAAAATGTGCACTATGAAGCTTTTACCTACAATCTGGTCAACTCTCCACTTAAATCAGACTATTTCAGGTTCTTAGTATACACATTATTCAAGACTGAATCCTACTAATATAATAAATGCAAAAGTTTGGCTGGTTAGATGTTTGGATGTTTGTCACTCATCTTAAATGGGTTAACCGATTTGGATGAAATTTGCACGAAGATAGTTTAAAGGATGGATTAAAAATTATTATAACGTTAATAATAACTTCTAAGAGGATGGTTTTTATCCCGCGTCCACGCAGACGAAGTAGTAGTAGTAGTATTTAATAAAAAATATGCGAATCCGTTTTGAGAATCTCACAAACTCACAGCGGACGAAGTCAAGGGTGGAAGCTAGTAACATATACAAAATTACAGTCACCGTTTGTCTTGAATGCCGGCCCATAATGCACAACATACGGCCGACCGGGCCCTTCGGGTAAAGACATCGCTTTACTATTTTAAAAGGGACGCACTTCTCGGAGTTCCATGCATAACAAAAAGGGTACAGTAATTTCATTTGATGAAGACGCAAAAAATGCCGTTTTGTTACTTTAAGATGTTTTTTTTTTCTTTAGTGTTGTTTTTCGGAAAAATATTCATTTACATACACATATTTTTTCTATACATTGTACTAAATTGCCCTGGGGACAGATTCGGTCAAGACGAAGGTAAGATATTAAAGTGTGATAAAAAAGCTTTAGAACTTTAAAACGATGCAAATTTCTACCTACTTACAATATCACTACTTACTATTCAAAATCTATAAAATAAAAAAAAACAGGACAATCTGACACAAATCGAACTAGCTAGTTGTAGCCCAATAAGGCTTGTGTTATGGGTACTAGACGACGATACATTTAACAGATTTAAATACTTACATTAAATACAGATACAGAAACAAATATTCATGCATATCACCGAAATAAATGTCCTTACCGGGATTCGAACCCAGGACCAAAAGCTTCGTAGGCAGCGTCACTACGACTGGGCTAACCGGTCGTCAAACGCAATGCTTTTGCATTGCACTTTTATACGATTTTTAACTGCATTTACCTAATTTGTATTAAGTTAATTATTTTCTTTATATAAAATTGCACCAAACCTCGATAACTTTTTGCTCGATAAGTTTGTCTATGTCATCTTCGTTTAGAAAATGACTAGGCAATCGTATGTGAGCAATAATAAATACAGATATTAGGGAACTAGTCGACGAGACCTACTTTCGCATTTATAATATTACACTAGGTAGCGAGTCACATTGCAGGAAGCCGGCTCACGTAGATTTATATACGGGGAAACCGATGGCCGGAAATATTTTGTTCAGCTAGTCCAGTATTTCCTTATATTAAATATTTTTATTTTTCTAATACAATTCAACGTCTGCGCTAATAAATACCAAAAATGGTTCTATAATAAGTAATTCATGGTCTTTCACGTTTCTTATTATTTTTAAATAGTCACCAGATAAATGCGTAACTTTTCGATCACGGATTAGGACATCGCAATAGTCATTTTCTCATACAAATAACGACATTTAGATTACCAAAGTACGAAACGATACACAAACGACCAGCAGCGTCCTGTTTCACTTACTTGTCAGTTTTCCGTGCTCTTCAGGGTCAACCAGTAACGATAGTCACCACGTTTGGATAATAAAACAAAACACGCGCGCTGACACCGATGGTCGCGCCGGGCTGCCTGCCAGCGCACGTGCATCAAGGAGGTTGGTGACCGCGTTGCCTACACAGTGTTTCGTCATTTTTGAACCTCCTCTCTCCTCTGAATCCTCCTAAAGACATTCCCGATTGTGCCTCAAAGGAGCCCGGGGTCCGCTTTGACACATAATCCTTTAAAAAGATTTGGCATAGGCACGAGGTTTACGAAAGCTACTGCCATCTGACCTTCCCACCCAGAGGGAAAACTAGACCTTATTGGGATCAGACTGGTTTCCTCACGATGTTTTCCTTTACCGAAAAGCTAACGATAAAACATTATGTGCATAAGTTCAGAAAAACCTATTTGAGCCGGGATTCGAACCCGCTCCTTGACAGCCGCATGCCTGAACCACTAGGCTTTCTTCACTTTTGAACCTTTATAGTTTTACAATTATTATCTCTTGCTTTTGCTACGAAATCAGGTACAGTTACGAATGAATATCCTTTTCCAAATCTAGGAACACATACACAATGTCTTAGATCTACACATCATACAATTATCTACACAGCCCAATCCTCAAATAAACTTGCATTTTTGTCCAATATATTTATTTATTTATGATTTATTTATTTAAACTTTATTGCACAGATATAAAAATAAAGGTACAATTGACGGACTTAATGCCTTAAGGCATTCTCTACCAGTCAACCATTGGGCTAAACAGAAACTTTAGTGGTGCAGGATCCTAAATACCGAGACTCAAATAGAAACACAAATCAATTAATTACATTATTAATAATATATATGATTGTTTTAAAAAGAATATTGTTTTCCGCAAATATTGAATAGAATATTAAGAATCGTTCAGAGTATACGAGCGGCGCTGGAAGGGCATAACGCTTACCGACAACCCGCCTCAGAATAACCAGTATAAGCCTGACCGCAGACTACGCGTAGTTTTAACGAATACCGGGGTCAAGTGAGACTAGACGTTTGATGATATAAATCGAGTCTGGCTGTGAACCGCGGAGCAGTATTTTTGACTTGCGTCGTCTTATCTGCACGCCATTTGCTCCTCTGCTACTTTGTAGTCCTGAAATAGCTATCAGAAGTATTATGTTGTCAGCTTTGTTCAATACAAGGTTTAGGTGCCAATGGGATTATTATTTATTATTATTTCTTGTAGCGGCTTCCGGACCGTGAGAGCCCTTATATCACTGCGACCATTGCTGATCTATTGTGATCGCCACATACTACAATTCTTGGTCAAGTCCTGCAAACTCGAAGAATTGCAGGATACTATTGAACTCAAGAAATTTGATCTCCTCCGGGCACATGATGTGTTTTCCCAGAAAGGAGTTGCGACTGCGCATGAGGCAGGGGCACTCGGTTAGGATGTGTGTAGGCGTCTCCTCCGCATCCAGGCAGAGTCTGCACAGCCTTGTGTCACACAGTCCTATCGCTTGCATGTGCTTATTTAGGCGACAGTGCCCTGTAAGCATCCTTACCAACATGCGTAGACGGTTCCTGCTTAGCGCTAAGGCATCAGAAGACGCCTTTTTGCTAAAGGCTCTAATAAGCGCCTTGGAATGTTTCAGCCCTGGTATAGTTCGCCAGGCTTGAATGCTCTTGTAGAAACAGTAGGTCTTTAGAGTGAGCTTGGTCAGGCTTTTGGGGATGCCACAGAACGGCTCTGGTCCGCAGAGCGTCTCCTTCGCAGCCGCTCGTGCAAGCTCGTCGGCCTTCTCGTTTCCCTCTATACCGGCGTGCCCTGGGACCCAACGTAATATGACTTTGTTTTTTGCGCCCAGGTCATTCAATAGATCCCGGCAGTTCTTGACCAGCCTCGACGTTATGACGTTAGAGGTTAGGGCTAAGAGAGCCGCCTGGCTATCCGAATGGATATAAATAGTATTATTGAGGTAGGTGTTTTCCAGATTGGCTGTCGCACATTCTAAGATGGTGTATACCTCTGCCTGGAATATGGAAGTGTACTTGCCCAGGTTTACGCTGATCGCTGTCCTGGGTGCTTCTCCATATATTCCGCATCCTACCTCCGATCCGGATTTGGACCCATCGGTGTACCACTTTAGGCTGCCTGGTTTCCAATCTATGAGGCCGTTTAACCAGTCCTCTCTCCTGAGGAGTTCCACTGAATAGTTTGTCTGTGTACAGAGTTTTGGGGGCATTGTGTCTAGAGGCATCCCCAGAACAGGAATATCGTAGACTGACTCCTTGAGTGTTCTCAAGGCTGAGGATAGCCAGTCCCCTCTTTTTGCTGTCGCTATTCTGAGCATGCTGGACTTCGCCTCCTTTTCCAAATGGAGATTCAGGGGCGGAAGGTTCAGCAACGCCTCAAGGGCAGCTGTTGGAGAGGTTGACATGGCTCCAGTAACGATTATGCAAGCCGTCCGCTGCAGACTGCTGAGCTTTGCTATTGTAGTTTTCTGTGTCGTTTTCCTATACCAGGCCACAGAGGCATAAGACACCATCGGCCTCACAATGGACGTGTATAGCCACAGGGCAATTCTGGGTTTTAGACCCCATCTGTTACCCGCTAAACGACAGCAGATTGAGAGGGCTACTTTAGCCTTCTGCAAAATGCCGTTAACGTGCGGATTCCAAGTCAGTTTCTGGTCGAGTATAACGCCCAGATACTTGACTTCGGAGGATAGCGGAATTGTTTTGCCGTTCAAAGACAAAGGTCTCAGGCTGTCGAGTTTCCTCTTGTTTGTGAACGGCACAACAACCGTCTTGTCAGCATTAACGGATAATTCATTCTCCCTGCACCACATGTTAATTGTGTCTAGGGCTTTCTGCATTTGGTGCGATAGTGTAGATTGGCAGTTTCCCCGCACCGTCACCACAAGGTCGTCTGCGTACCCCTGGGTGTCGATGCGTAGTTCCGCCATCTTATGCAGCAATTCATCCACTGCAAGGGTCCATAGCAGAGGGGAGAGTACCCCCCCCTGTGGGCAGCCTCTGGCAGTGGATACGTCACGAGTGGTGTTGAGCAATTCTAGCTTGGCCACTCTGTTTGAGAGCATGCTTTGCACCCAGCGCACCGTTGTAGGGTCCACTCCCTTTGACCGGAGCCCCCCCACCAGTGTTCTGATGGGTGTGTTATCGAAAGCGCCCTCAATGTCCAGGAAGGCTGAAAGAGCTATCTCCTTGTCCTCCAACGCCCTTTCCACCCTGTCCACAAGCTCAAGCAGAGCGGTCTCTGTAGATCTGCCGCTCCGGTAGGCGTGCTGACTGTCATGGATAGGCTTGTTTCCGAGGCAGCTCTCCCTGATGTGCTTGTCCAGAACCTTTTCCATGGTCTTCAACAAGAACGATGAAAGGCTGATGGGTCTGAAGGACTTGGCCTGGGCGTAGTCTTTCTTTCCCGCCTTTGGAATGAACAGGATTTTCACCTTGTTCCACATTTCGGGTAAGATCCCCCAGGCGTAGCTCGCCCTAAGATTTTTACCAGGTGAGGGATAAGGACGTCAGCTCCTCGTTGCAGTAGCACCGGGCTTATTCCGTCCAGTCCCGCCGTCTTGTATGGCTTAAATGAACTTATGGCCCACCTCACTATACCCGGTCTGATGACCAAGGCTGCTTGCAAGTCCTCCGATCGGGGCCTGCGCATGCCGTGCTCGGCACCCGTTCCCCTTACCTCGGTGGACCCCGGGAAGTGAGTATTGGCCAATAGTTCCAAGGTCTCCGACTCGTTTGTTGTGAAGGTACCATCCTGCCTTCTTAGGAGCCCAATCTGATTAGGCTTTGCTTTAGAGAGTAGTTTATGGAGTCTTGCTCCTTGAGGCGTATTGTTTACTTCCTCGCAGAACTTCCTCCACGACGCTCTCTTGGCTTTCCTAATCTGTTTGCTATATTCATTTAGGGCCCTACGATAGATCTCCCACTCATTTGTTCTTTTGGCCCTGTTGAATAGCTTTCGCGTCTTATCCCTTAGCTTTTTGAGTTTGGAGTTCCACCATGGGACTAGACGCTTCGTGGTTTTAGCCTTGGGGGGGCAGTTATCCTCATAGGCACGTACAATACCTTTTGAGACCACTTCCACCGCAAGTTCCAGTCCTTCTCGTGTTCTTACGCTTTTGGCTGCCGTGTCCAGGGTCCGTTCAAGGGCGCTACTGTACCCCGTCCAGTCGGTCCTCCTGGGGTCTCTGTAAATGACTGTTTGAACACTGAGAGAAAATGTTAGGTTAAAACAGATATGTCTATGATCTGAAAGAGATTCCACCTCACTTACTTTCCAGTTTTCAATGTGCCTGGCAAGGTGAGGAGTGGCAAAGGTTATATCTAAAACTTCCTTCCTGACCCTAGTGACAAAGGTCGGTTCGCAGCCTAGGTTTAGGGTTTGGAGGCCGTTAATTAATAGAAAATCATGTAGTAACTCACCTCTATCGTTGATGTCGGTGCTCCCCCAGCTTGTGTGGTGGGCGTTAGCGTCGCATCCCACCAGTAGCTCTGCGTTGTGTCTGCGGGCGTAGTCCACCACTGCCTCGAGGTCCGCGGCGGGGTTCACCTTATCACCGGGCAGGTAGGCCGAGCACATGATTACTCTTTGACCCTTCCAGCCCTTGAGGTTTACATACGCTGCAACCAGATCATCCGTACACAGCTCTGGAACAGGTAGAAAGTCAATGTTTCTGTTGAAAGCAATGCATGCCCTAGGCCTGATTCCATCGGTGCAGTAAAGCATTTTACCCACCGAGTTTAGTCCTAGTATGGTTGAGTTTCGCACCCATGGCTCTTGTAGTAGGGCGAGGTCAGCGTGGTTTGCGAGGCGACTCTCCACCACCGCTGTCGCTGCAGCAGCGTGGTGGATATTCGCCTGCAGGATCCTCGCGGGTGCTGAGGGGGCCGCCATTTATTTGGCCCTCTTGGTGAACTGCCGGGCACTACCCCTACCCCATGCCGCTGGTTGGCCTCTCCCTCGGGAGGTGCCAGCTGCTGGGGTGGAGTGTTCAGCCCGGCTGTTCATCGCGCCCCTCGCCACCCCTCTGTACGTCCCGACGGGCCGCGTCCTGCCACCACGGCCTCGGGTGCCATGGGGTATGGAGTCGCGACTGTCGGGCGCTCGTGTGCTGGGGCCTGCTTCCGCGGGGGGCTGTGAAGACGTTGCAGGTGTTGCAGGTGGGGGAGCATTTGGCCCCCCCCTCAGCCTGAACGCCACTTTCCTGAAGCCTATGGTGACTTCGCAGCCACAGGCTCTAAGGGCTTCTGCGGAAGGCTCGTCCAGGGCAAAAGTGACTACTTTTCCGCCCTGCTCAGCCTTCTCGCCAAGCACCCGCCATAGCTCCGTATTCAGGCCCGAATTTTGTATCCTGAATAGGGCAAGAGCGTCCGTTATGGAGGACACATCGGCGTCGGAGATGAAGGTGATGGCCGTGGCTGGTCTGGGCAGTTCCCCTTCCGGTATCACCGAAAGTGTCGCCTCCGGCCACGGCTTCAGCTTCGGGACTACCCCCACAAGCCAGTCCAATGGGATAGGTACCACAGCGTGTACAACGTAACGTTGTAACGAAAAGTGTATCCAAGCCAAGCCGTTCCATATCTTGTTATACTAAAAAGATAGTGCGTTAATCGTCATGCTATTTCAACGAAAATCATTGTGAAACGTATAAAAGGGTATACTTACTGTCTTTTCGTCGAAATATGTTCCGCCAAATTTCACTTCGCAACCAACTTTTCGCAGAAGTTTAATTTGGCAAACCAATTGTTGGCATAACTTTACTTCGCACTTCTCTTATTTGGCAACATTTTATAATGCAAAATTTTACTCCGACAAACTTATATGTGGCAAATAATTATGAAGTAAATGAATTGCTGAGGCCAAAAATAATCGTCAAAATGTATGTAGGTACATAAATTAAATCTTTAAAAAAAAAATTGCGTAACCACATTACTTGGGAAATGACATCAGTGCGAAATGTTGAGCTGGGAAATAAAACCTCGCCCAAATAAAAATATGGTAGATTGGGAATTGAAATAAAAGATAGTACCTTAGAAAAGCACAAAAATATCGAAATAAGTAAAATTTCCCCCCATAAACGAAAAAACGCGCGAATTAGTCCGAATAAAATCTAATATAGTTAATGGAGATAACATTTGATTTTTATCGAAAAAATACTTTTGCGTTACTTGATACTCTTAAAGGTATATTCTCGGAAATAGGTATAGTATATTTAAGATCATCATTGGGATTTGAAATTGATTTTTTTTTTCACCGAAAATAAACACTTCGATAAAAGTTTCGCTGTTCGCAGTAGGTACATTGCGTACATATTTCGTAAAAATTGAAAATTAAATAGCAGATCTTATCCGAGTTTTCCGAGGAATAATGTTCAATGTGGCTCAGTACAGGATAAAGTTCTGAATACTATACTATGACATTGTATCAGATTTAGTCGCGATATCAGTTACACTGAATACTAAAGTAAATAGGAGCTGTTTGTCGCTTGACCAGGCCTCTATTTTACGAAACTCATCATTGTCACCTTATATCAATTCGCTGTACATCTCCAGGTTAGGTGTGATCCCAAACTATTTTCGTTGCTGGTCAACCCAGCGATGTACATACAGCGAATTGTAATTCTCAGGCGAAAATTTTCAACTTGATGAAATAGGAGGATCTTTCAGTCTCAATATCATGGGCATTAGAGCTGTTTTTTTTATTTTCATTCTATCCTTTCCTCCTCATCATCATAATTCTCAGCCCGTAACCGCCCCAGCGTAGGTAGGCCCCCCACAAGGTGGACTGATGACCTGGTAAAGGTTGCGGGAGTCCACTGGATGCGGGTGGCGCCGGTCACTTTGGCACTCTTTGGGGGAGGCCTATGTCCAGCAGTGGACGTCTTTCGGCTGATATGATGATGATGATGATGATGAATCGCCCACTGCCGAGCATATGCCTCTTCGAGTACACCACCAGTCCCTATTCTGAGCTAGTCTTACCCAAAAGACTAGCTATCTTTTCTTATATCGTCCACCAATCGTGCTGGTGAACGACCGACGCTCCTTTTTCCTAATAACCACCAATCTGACACCATTTTGGTCCATCTGCCATCAGTCTCCCCAAATTAGAAAAACGAATTAAGGCGCCGTAGGTTCAGCGAAGTTAAGCGAACAGTATTTTTGAAACAATATAATGAGTCTGTTTATAATAATATGGTTAAACAAAAATACGAATAGTAATCTTGAGGCTTTTCTGCAGTGTTTAGAAACATGATTAAGCATTATTCGCTCGATAGAAAAAAATCACGAACATAGGTCTAAAAGGGTCTAAAATACACTTAAAATATTTGTTACAAATTACGAACAAAAGCTAAAAATACTAAAATGGCTTCTAAAAATCGGCAATGTCATGTTTGAGGGAAATCAGTGTTTACTTTTTTATTTATTTAAACGGCCAAAAAATTCAAATTAAAAAACATGATTTCCGCGCTTTCGAGCACGCACTTCCATCTCGCTCACGCTTATGCTCAGTGAGAGGGAGAGAAGACCATGAACCTACGGCGCCTTAAATACTAACCAAATATTGTGCACGGCTACTAAGCAAAATTAACCATATTAAACGAAAAACTCGCTGTCAACATAACGCTATGAAATAAAATCCCTCGAAGCACAAACAAGGGAATGCCATCAAAAATCACAAGGCAAGAAGAAACCTGTGAATAAAATATGACACCTTGCGTAACAGTTCGGGGTATGATGCGAACTCGCGTGCATTTTTCATTATATTACTACACTGCCCTTAACACAAAATGGCGTAAGCGACAAAGCTTACGCCATTTTGTGTTAAGGATACTTATTTTTAGACTAGCTGCCCTGCCCGGCTTCGCACGGATTACCCGTTTTCCCGTAGGAATGAAGAAGTGTACATACGTCAAGTGCTTGCTTGCTGGTTTTGGCGGGAAACTAGACAGATCAGACATCAATTTGTTATGAATTTGACAATGACAAATTGACAGCATATTGCTCATTTATGTTTTAAGTTTGTATGGCTGATAGTTTGAAAAGAGGTATTAAACTTTTCAGACTAAACCATTAGTAGGGTGACAATAAATTTTAATTAAAATTTAATTTCAACTTAAAAATTAGTTATGATAAAAAAAAACTTGGTTCCACTTAAGTACTACATAAACGTGACCGCCATCGATTACTGAATTAGAAAAATGGGTTCCTGTTCACCGATTAAATTCCACCGTGTATAATAACTGTGACTAACAGTGAATGTAGTGTAAAGCTTACCATAATATGGTTCAGTTTCACAAGATTAAAAGCCAGACATGAACTTTTGTCCTATTGGTCCGATTCATCATTTATAATCCTATTCGTATCTATTGTAAAAACCTTTTTAATGTACTCTTGAGACTTAATATTTCATTGATCAATGGATATCATCAGATTACTAAAGATCTCGTTAACAATCATTAGTCGAGTTAATCTGGCCCGATGTTATCTACTTACTTGCATAGTATTCACAAAGCATAACGAACACACGTCTCAGAAAAACCGGTATAAGTCAGACCTCAGACTTCGCATCTCGGAGTCAAGTAATACTAGTGACTTGTAATGAGGTGAGCGAGATAGGTTGCGAATAGTATAGCCGAGCAATATCCGAGAAAACGTTTCGAAAGAGTATTTTCAACAGGCACTTCAGGTATTCCTTGAATTAATAATATTATCGTATACTTTGAGTCAGGATTCTGGAGCATGCATACGTACCTAACCAATATAACCCTCATATTTTCAGACTAATGTCGTATCATTACCGTGCATACTTCAGAATCCGTGCAGTGCAGACTAACCTTACAATGTCTCAAACTTCAAATAAATAGAATGAATGAAGTGAATCTTCTTGCTGGTCCATGCACTCCCTAACGTTGCCGCAAATCCTAGTAATTATATTAGTGTTAGTTGCATAAATCTTTTTGTTCAAAATATAAATCGTACAGGGCTGTTATTCCCTACGCGCTAATGCGGCTCACCCCGCCGGTCACCCGTCACGAAACAAGACCTCTTGACTCAAGACGCTTTGTTACCACTCATCGCGGTATCAAGATATATTTGTAGTTGAGCGTTGAGGTGAGCTTAAACAAGTTACAGAATAGGGGGGCAGTGCACAAGGACACAATGCTATCACAGGACGCCGCGCGAGCTGTGTCGCGGCGAGATACACTAGCCGTGTCTTTCTAATTAGAACACTTAGAAAGAGACAGATAGTAGTAGACGCGAAACAGCTCGCGCGGCGTCCTGTGACATCCGTGCTGAATCCGTACTACAAGTCCATTTTTTCGAGCGAGCGAAACGAATATGACATATATGAATGTTGAATGTTTCATGACGATATGTTCTTATGAGAATAAATTCTTTGACCATAAACAATGTATTTTGAATACGATCTTTATGAAACTTGGTAGCGGCATGTTTATAAAGTTTAATGTGGTAATGAACAGAATGACTTCCAAAGTTAGAGAAGAGAAAGACGGATAAAAAGTTTAGATTTATTTATTAAACTATATATAAATTCGCTTAAAATAACACATAGTTTTTTAGGAATTTATATTTTGTTCGTCAGTTACTAAACAATGTCATATTTGGTACATCAACATTGTCATAATATTAAATAATACAAGAATAATATATCTCAATAAATTACAACATTATAGAGTCAATGAGTTCAAGTTCCCTCTCATACATGAGAGGAGGCCTGTGCCCAGCAGTGGGACGTATATAGGCTGATGATGATGATGATGAGATACCATTCTGATGTCAACAATAATACTATAAATAATAAATCTAATTGGTAATATCATAATGCTTATTCATCGACTATAGAGGATTTTCCAAAAAAAAGTTTGTTAGACGTTAGATTAAAAATCTGACGACATAAAAAGAATGTCAGATTTTTCGCTTTTTAAGATCTTGGGGTAGTCGCTCGTAATATGTTGGCCGTGAGTTTTTCCCTGCAAGGCATATAAATCGCGTTGTAATAATTATGGGCAAACTGAATGAATGAATGAATAAGATTTATTTTGAAACAACAAATATAAAACAGTGTACAGAATTCTTATATCTTAAAGTATTAGTTGTCTCAAAAAAGGAACCCACTCAGCATGAGTCGAGGCAGAGGGGGCCCCAACGCTGATTTTCAGTGGGTCCTGTAATGAGTACCGAACCTAAAACTAAAATTAAGGAATCGCGTTTAATGAACAGGCTTACATCTATACTTAATTGCTAAGATTGTACATTTCAGGTCATTCACCTTAGCGATAACCAAACTAGAAGTTGGATTGACATGAGAGAAGAAGATAAACAATTAATAAATAGGCTGAAAGGCTTATGGAGGACGTGTTTACTCGTATGCATTATTTGTATAAAGAATACCTACACTTATTACAGACGCAGGTTGCTAGGCAATAGAATTTTGATTATTAAATAGGTGATGTTTTAAGTTCCGTTTAAACGTAAATATCGAGTCTGATTTTCTGATAGGGGGTGGGATATTGTTCCAGCAACGCGTAGCCGTGTACCGGAAGCTGCCCTACTAGTGTACAAATGCACTCTTTAAAGGATATATAATATCACTAATAAACAATGATGCCGACCGCGTCCAGACAATAAATAATTAACTGCAGTCGCCGAACAAAAGGAGTTGTTGACATTTAATTATCCGGCGTACATTAGAGCAACTGCATTATAAAGGCTGTGTGCTGAGGCTTAATTAGACAAACCTTATTAAAATTGTGGCTGCGTCAAAGGAAATTTCTAATACGTGTTAAATTTTCGTTTCTTGCGCATCCAATTAAAGGATTCGTTATTATTTATGTACAGAAATGGTATATAATGGTTTTTAAGAACCAAACATTAGAATTACAAATGTTGCTGTGAGTTCATAGGAGTAGCAGCGGTTCGCTTTACATTTGTTTATTTTATTATAATTTATTGTTTCTTTATTAAATGTTTTTACTTGTTATAGCTTTAAATACTTGCTAGTAAGTACCTATTTATAAAGCTACTCGGCTGCTCCGTTTAACTACCTAATTTTTGTTATGTTAACACCCACATACAATAATTGGAATAGTGATAGTTTTCCATTGGCCGGGTTCGAGGTGGAGCAAGAAATTTCAAAAAAATCCGCGAAAAAGGCACTCCTTTGTTTTATCGCCGTTTTTATGGGATTTGAAAATGTTGAAAGAAAGTATTTACTCGTGACATAAAATTGTGAATACATACAGATGATACACGAAATTATAAACATTGAGTGATTGTTGTTGTTGTGTGTTGAAATTTGAAGTAAATCCTCACCCCGCCTGGCTGGTGGCACAGCAACTTAACCAAATCCACCATTGCCCATGTTGTCCAAACAACTGGCCGAAAACGTTTCCAACTTCAGCGCAGTGGCGTAAACAAATGCCGATCATAAGCCCGGCGCGGGCGTATGACACAATGTCTTTGAGCCAGTGACACGAGCGACCAATATTGTCACGCGAGATTTACTGGAGCGGCCGCCCTGACTTATTGCGACGTCGCACAATCGATGGCTGACACATTACTCCCTAGTGTAAGAGCTAGGGCGTGATTTTAAACACGAGTTTCTATACTAATATACATAATAAGGAGGAATAGTTTTTGAGGTTGTATGTCTGTAAGTATAGGGGTAATCTCCGAAACTACTGAACCGACTTCAACAAATTTTTCTTCTCTGTATAGACTGCGGACATCCGGATGGTTATACCGCGGGTTTCCCTTCGTTTATTGCAATTCACAGACAGAGCCACGCGGACAGCTAGTTGATATTAAATAACTGATAAAAATATTTTATGCAATTATGGTGTGCTGCTATGAACTTTCTGTAATTTGCCATTTGTCTTAGATCTTCTTCTTTTTTGGGGTGCGTAGTTGCCCTAATGGTAACCTAAAACTTAGATATACATATATTTTGCGATTTTATTTCGATCCTAATTAACCCTTTCAGCGCCAATCACGACAGATGTTACGCCGTAGCCGCTTTCTGCTACTTAGCGGAGAAACCACGGGTTCGGCTACGAGCGTAGCACACACCGATTCTTGGCAGTGAATGCATTAAGCTGCTACGAACTACGGCGTAGCGATATGGGCGTAGCGTAGTCATGGTTATTATATCCATCCATCATTATTATATCCCATATTATACAACAACACACATATACTCGTATCAGGAACATTTATCCCACCACCATGTGTAATATTTATCTAAGAAGAGAGAAACCGAGAAAGAGAAAGTCAAAGTCAAATCATTTATTGCATAAAAAATGGCACAAGTCAAACACGAAGAAGAAGAAGAACAATTATGAAATAAAAGAATTATAATAATTAATTAAAATGTCCCTATGCTAATTTCCTATAAATACAAAATTCGTACTAACACACTTAAAAGAAAGCCTCCTTGACTTCCAGCAGTTACTGACTACCCCGTTCCTTCCTGCTAGGCTAGCAACCTATCACTGCGATATCACATTTTGTCGTTCTTTTATACCCAGTGCTAAGAGTGGCACTGGAACATAAGTTTCATGTGCTCTGCCTAACCCTTCTGGGAATTAAGGTGTGAATCTATGTATGTATGTATGGATACGGAACGAGACGGTTTGTTCAGGTGAGAGTGCGTTGCAATCAGGCGCTGCGGGCCCGACACGACGCGCTGATGTATGCCCGCGGTTTGTCGCGGCCGGGGACACACTACGCGTGCTAATATTTAACAAATTCTTATACTTACATTGAGATCTATTCAATTGGAATAGTAGATCCGTGTACGCTTGGATCAGATAACATGTCGTATGTATGCTTCAGGAACTAATCACTTCAATATCACTACTTAGTTATTTTCAAGGATCGTATTTTTTTCGTAAAAAACGGAATTTAAAAAATCTGTAAAGAAATATAAAAAGATACCCAAATGCTACGAGAGCCATTAACACGAAAGTGCTCCTGGAATAACCTGTTGGCATCAATAAGTAAAGAAAATAACATAGGAAGCCAATAAAAAGGATGTTTTCCTCGAAAAAGTGTTGAATAACGTCGTATGAAACGCGTGAACTTTGATAATTACACATGTATATCTGTGGATAATTATATCCTTGGCTCTCTTATCACGCTCACCGCGACTCGCGTGAACAATTCCGCCTCTGATGTAATTATCAACATACCTCTTTTGTATCACAATGTACCTACTATTGGCATGAAAAACTTGACAGCGGACTGAGCCCGAATGCTCAGTTACTTGATCAGCCCCCTTATCATGGTGGGCCTTATCACGCGATTAGTGACAAGATACCCCGTCACCGCCCCAGCCCAGACCCCGTCATACGGGGTCCGGGCTGCATCCGAGAGACGGATTCTGGGAATTGAGAGAGCTTATCTTTTAGTCATAGCGGGGAGTTTAGACACATAATCCGTGAGTGCAGGGTGGGGTTTCTTCGTGCTTCGGATACTAGGAAAAGGCCCTTGGGTCTCGGAACGTATTATAACTTCCCTCTTTAACTTCAAGAGATCATACACTGTACAGTGCTACGCTATGACCAACTACAATTGAATACGTTTTTCGGTGAAGGAAAAACGTCGTGAGGAAACCCGCATACATCTGCGAATCAAATCAGAGGTGTATGTGAATGAGAGGAGGCCTGTGCCCAGCAGTGGGACGTTCACGCTAATTTTTTTATTATAATTTTATAATTATGATCTGCCTCGTCCTTGAAATTCCCCGCGCTAACACAACCGTAACGGAGGACGGAGAGACGGTTTTCTCGTTGTATGCAAGTTTTTATATAAATTCCGTATGGTACCACACACTGCACCGCACCTCCGCTCCGTTCCGTCCAGCGAAATTTGTATGACGCTCCGCACCTCCGCCGTCCAGAGATGCGGCGCAGTGTGACATCCGCCTTACACAGTTTCACCCAACACGGCGGTCTCGGAAACCGAAGAGATGAGTGAAGACGAGAATATCCAGATTAAATGAAAAAAAAAACCGCGCGGAGCTGCTGTACGGCTGTAAATGAGACGTGGATGGTGAAAAAGAAAATAACGAAGCGTTTCCAAGTGGTAATTAACCGGTGGTCGTGACCTAAGAAAAACCAAGCGCCTTGTATAGAATAAAACTATTTCTTACAAAGTCAAATCAGTGTAGTTGTTGTATAAACGGTGCAAACCCTGTGTCCGAGTGGTGTTTGCTAGCAAACACGGTGCGCCTAGGTAGGTCGTATATCTCCGCGCGGTCGCCCCGTTCATTTGTAACCTGAACGTACATTTTCTACCTTAAGTGCCTGTTATGTCATTCAACACGTTTCCATTCACCTCACCAATCACTAGTATATCTTGGCCCCAGAGCCCGTGGGAACGTATTAGCAGAAGTCAGACTGGTACTAGTTCGCCACAGCCATGTTGCGTTTGTTGTGAATACCTACCAGTCCTGTTTGCATCAACACTCTGAAATGTAGTTAATCTACTCAGCACCTCTGCTATTTTACGTTGTACTCGTATTGACATGATAGTGAAAGCATTTGTTCACAAATCTTGTTTGATTGCACATTAAAACGTATAATTCAATCGAAATAGATATGAAGGTAAAGTAGTATATCTTTTACACCATTTATAATTCAAGAAGGGCTAGATTTTTATGATGTTTGTTTTCGTTTCGCTCCGAATATAAGTATAACTAATCATCATCATCGTCCTAGCGTTATTCCCGGTAATGCCCCTAAAGGAGCCCGGGGTCCGCTTTGACACCTAATCCCAAGATTTGGCATTAGACCGGTTTCCTGACGATGTTTCAGTCGCAGTCTGTTGCGTCACTTAAGATGAATTTGAAGAAGTTGTGGCTTTCCAATGACTTGTGAATTGGTTGAATATAGTATTTATTTATTTATTGTATATTTGCGATATATATGTAACATATGTTAGTGTGTATTATATTTTATATTGTATATTTATATATGTATTGGCATGTTTTTATTTGTCTAGAATTAATACTAATTAGGATTTGCTTTATTTTCTCTGTTTTTGTACACGGTATAAGTTTGCCTATCTCGTTCTACCTACCTTCCTCTCAATTGCTCAAAGGTTAGCTGGAAGAGATCCCTTATAGGGATAAGTTCGCCTTTGTACTTTGATCTATTGTGTGACATGTATATTCCTTAACCTGTTATTGTGTACAATAAAGTGCTTACATACATACATACATGTTTTTCCGAAAAGCTAGCGGTAAATATTCCGTACATAAGTTCCAAAAAACTCATTGGTACGAGCCGGGATTCGAACCCACGACCGCCGTTTGACAGCCGCATGCCTAAACCACTAGGCTACCGTAGCTTATAAGTATAACTAATAAAACATGGAATATTTTACAAAAAATAATCATTTTCTATGGCGGTACGAAGTTCGCGGGGTCAGCTAGTATTTAATTTAACGCTTTTTGAACGCGCTTTTCGAACATATCAAAAATGACTATCTAGGTCAAAATCAAACATTCTGTAAATAGGCCACGGTGGCACACTGTTACATGTCAAACAATAAACCTGGGCACAGGCCTCCTCTCATCCATGAGGTGTTACTTACTAGTTCTGAGGTATCTATTATATATATCGTCGTCTAGTACCTACCCATAACACAAGCCTTACTGAGCTTACTATGGGACTAGCTCGATTTGTGCAAGATTGTCCCCTTATATTTATTTATTTATTTTTATAACAAACATTGAAAAATAAAAAAAAATAAAAAAATACAGCCGAATTGAGAACCTCCTCCTTTTTTTGGAAGTCGGTTAAAAACTGCCTTCCTTACGTGTGGCGTTTCGTTCTCGTTACATTAATAAATAAATAAATAAATATTTAGGGACAATCTTATACAAATCGACCTAGTCCCAAACTATACAAATCTACTATGGGTACTAGACGCCGATATACATACGTATATAGATAAATAAATACATAGAAAACATCCAGGACTCGGGAACAAATATTCATGCTCATCACACAAATAAATGCCCTTACCGGGATTCGAACCCAGGACCTCAGGCTTCGTAGGCAGGGTCACTACCAACTAGGCTAAAGCGGTCTTCAAACCTTACGAATACCTACCATACGAATGCGAATTTTATATCAAACTAGCTTCTGCCCGCGACTTCGTCCGCGTGGAACTCTTTTATATCGTAGCTCCTTACAAACTTGCGCCCCCTATTTCGCACCCTTAGACGATGATTCCCGGAATAAAAAGTATTACATATTCGTATGATAATTTGATAATCCAGGTTACAGACTTTGTATGTATACCAAAATTCATTTTAATCCATTTTTGCGTGATTGCGGTCCAAACTTTAGCATCATAGCCTAGCGGCAATTGCCAGTCGGAAACGATAACGCAGGTTAAGAAAAGATGGCAGCGGTCACTCTTTGAAAGGGTGACCGCCTGATGTTTGAGTGGGTGGTTAATATATAAATGAGCGCTTCCGTGCTTTTGAAAGGCACGCTAAGCAGTTGATCCCGGCTGCTGTCTATGACAGTAGTCGTTAAGCCGAGTTAGAGGCCGAGCGGCTTAAGAACTCCTATCAGTCGAGTTGACCACTCACTTGACATAGGGGGGACAACTGTTACTCGGATCCGCAGGAGCTACCTACCACAACCCTGCACGTGTCCCCTGGGTGGTACTAAAGAGTGATAAATTTTAAAGGTCAAAGTTTATTCACGATTTTCGATACGGTGATAGAATGGTGCTGAAGTGTACCAACAAAGTGAAAATTTAATTGATAAAATAAGTGTAATAAAGTAAAAAAGTAAAGTAAATGCGACAGTTTGGATAGTTGAATGTTTGGATGTTTAGATATTGGGATGTTTGTTACTCAATGACGCTCAAATGGCTCAAACGAATTAGATGAAATTTTATTCGAAGTTTGTTTATAGCCTGGATTAAAATAAAGGATAGCTTTATCCCGGGTCGACTCGGACTCGGACTTTCGAAGCGGTGAAACGCGCCGGTGCCTTTGAACGTGTTAAAGCTAACGCAATTTCAGATCTTCATGATTATGAGATTTAAGAGTCACAAATTCAATGAAAAATAAACATTATTAATGCTTGATGTATATATAATATAGCACCATCTAGCGAGCATAATTTGATACCATTTCAGTTTGATAGAGGTCGTTGATGTTAGTTGCCGATTTGCGCCATCTAGCGAACTGAATTGTAGTCCAATTTCAGCTTATACCCCTATTGCCGCTTATATTAAAAAAAATATTTATGTACAAAAACATTCTTACTGAATTCAACCCCATTTTTAACCCCTTTGCACCCTTATCTTTATAATTTTTATAGCCTATGGCGTGGCTGAAGATCCATTGAACGTTTTAGTGAAAGTTGCATATTAGTCCATTCTATAGTTTTCCCGTGATACCCGGAAAACAGAAAACATAACACTCCTGTATTAATTAACAGATAGATGGCGCTGTTGCGTAAATTAAAGACGACTTTATCAAAATATTCTCAAGTTTGGCCTGTGGGTCACCGTAACGCCATCAAACTTTTTTATACGTTTAATATGGTTTGTTGGAGTTCAGACGCCGACAAAAATCTGGAAAATGACCTTCTAAATGCATGGAAATTGGTGATGTTCTGCATCGCGCTATTGAAGTTTTTAATGTTCGTTGAATAATTACATTTTCCTTCAAACTCTATTTATTATGTCTCACTGACAACCTCAACGAACTTTCACATTTATTATATAATAGAGAGAGATTTTGGCCTCTTCACCCAACTTCACAATACGAATTCATTTTATTGTCGAGTGAGGAATGCTTAAACGTTTAAAAGAGAAAAATATGGTATAAATGTTTGTAATACAATAACTTGTTTTTTTCCATTACTTAACTGTCAGGTTCACGTTCCTCGAGAGCATTTCGCAGAAAAGCATACCGTTGAAAGCATGTAATACCTACATGCACGTGATCTGATTACTTGCACAAGTGTTCTTGTAGCCGTTCTATTTTGCATTTAAAAATGTTCATTTTTCACGAAACAATGAACTTCCCAGGATAAAGTTTGATAGCTTTTACTTACTTCATCTTATTACCAGCCAATTACCAGCTTTCCGCGCGCTCCGCCCGCATTAAAGAGAACCAAGGTTGGGACTCGAAAACATATAGCCTGAAGGTCAATATAATATGTATAGTGGTAAAATAATATTTGAAATCGGATAGGTAGTTGGACCCAAAACGTACAAAGCTACGATCTCCTTTGACTTTTCCTCTTTATCTACGATTATAATAAATCTCTGAATAAAAATAAGAATCAGCCAGTACCATTTCAAGCATTGTTCTGGCTTCCGCTTAGGATATTTTGAATCCGACTGCAATAATTAATCAATATTTCGAAACATTTGACGTGATTTTTGTTAAACTCGACAGATTTTGTGTGAGAGATTCGGGACGAGACTTGAAGGGGTTTGACTAGGGGCACATAGTTCTAATTTGTACTTTATTGTTAACAGTATAAGGTCGGAACACATTTTCCGTAAATGCAAATTCCATTTTGTTTTATCAAACTTTTGTATTTTGTTGTTAGCCGATTCGACTTCATTCAAAACTGAATACTATTCGTATTACCATAAAGCCGTTAAACACTTTTTGCAATTGCATAGGTATTCTGCAAATAAGTTTGTAATTTTGTCCACGCGTCCACGCGTTTTGCTATATTGAGCAAATTCGAATAGTTCGAATAACTTATATGTGCAAAATGTATCAACAACTTCGAACAATGAAATACGAATTTGTAATTTTTAGGGCTCCGTGGACAACAAGGAATTCTTGGTTTCGCCATGTCCATCTGTCCGTCTGTCTGTCTGCAGCATA
This sequence comes from Epinotia demarniana, assembly GCA_945867215.1. Taxonomy (NCBI): domain Eukaryota; kingdom Metazoa; phylum Arthropoda; class Insecta; order Lepidoptera; family Tortricidae; genus Epinotia; species Epinotia demarniana. The sequence continues at coordinate 11,654,062 of OX244262.1, forward strand.
GCTCAGTTACCCTTACTACTGGAAAGCTGTAACTAGGCATGGGTATAGTATAATATAAATCAATCACGCCGACAAAACGGTACATTTTCTTTAAAAAGCGATTTTTTTATCTCTGTAATGGTATCGTTAGATAGCTAATAATATTTTAAAATTCAGTGATTCGTTTGAATGATATTGGGTATCAAGTCAAGTGTCGTCGTCATCGCCTACCTTACGGCCGGGTGCTAAGAAAAGATGCAACATAATACTGAAAAAAGCCTCCATGCAGCATGCATCTATTATGGTCAGGCGGGTCACAGAAACCAAGACTCCAGCGGAGTTTATTTTTGTAAAAAACGGCGTTCGGAGTAAACTAATAAAGTCAAGTACTCAGCCATAAGGACCCTTTCCGTAATTTAGAATCCATACTAATATTATAAATGCGAGAGTAACTCTGCCTGTCTGTTACCTTTTCAGGCTTAAACTACTCAACCGATGGAGATAAAATTTGGCATGAGAGATAACTTGAATTACGGGTGAGGATAAAAAATTGTCTTTATTCCAAAATTCATCACATTCACCTGAAAAGGGGGGATAAAGTTTGTATGGAGTTACGAATATAAAAGAGTTCCACGCGGACGACAGTTTCATTTCCTTTCATTGCTGCTTTAAACATTTTTATCTGATATAATGAACTGCAATTACCTAAGTAAAATGGAGACAGAGACACAGATTTAAATTTCAGTACGTAAACATAGTTTACGTTACAGTTTGTTTCATATATCGAAATATCTGCAGCGTTGTTCCTCCCGAAAGGACAAAGAAGCCACAGTAAAGAGGGTTTTATATTTTTTATTCCGCTGCATTCTCTTATTGCACGGGAGACATAAATAACGACAGGATTCCTAGGAACATTGGCATTCTTCGTAAAGAATACCTATTTCAGGAGAAGAGCAATTTCTTAGGTATGCTACCTATTTAATTTGTTTTTTTTTGTATCCAATTTCCTACCTCACGTACTTATGAATATATGCATGATTTATTAGAAAACAAAAGAGTACTACAGTTCTCTTAGGCCAGGTTGAACCAACCTACGATTACAGACTGATCAACGTTAAATTTGGTGCTGACAGCTGTCAGTCCGTAGAAACTTGTCAAACGTTCCATACATTCAGATTTTAACGAACACCCACCGCTTACGATTACAGACGTTTTGGTTCAACTCACCCTTAATCTATACTAATAACGGGTGTCTCAACTCAATAAGAGTGCACTAATAATTACTCTAACAATACTTAATTTAAGGGTCGAGAGTCGAAAAGTCTTGAGATATCCGTTATTTAAAAAAGAGAATATTTGTGATTATAGCTTTGTAAGTTTGTATGTAAGTCCCCCAATCAATCATTCGATTTCGCGTGCAGCTAGTTATTTTAATAAAACATATCCCTCCCATATATCAGCACCCTATCATCAAACCGATGACAGAGGCGGTATTTATAACAAAAAACGTAAACAAAGCAATTATATCGGTGGTCATCAATCGGGTGTGCAATTTGTCACCGCCGATGACAGACGTCGGACGATTTTCATGATTTATTAAATGCTGACGGCTGCAGATCGCCGGCGCGCCGTGTGCAGTACTGCAATAAGTTGCTGGCGAAAACTCCGAGTAGCGTTGCACTTAATTTGCGTAGAATATTTCGTTATATTTAAAGTGGAAACACCACATTTTTAACACCGCTGGCAACCCGCTAGGTTCTATGTTTCCTCGGATGATAGAAATAAAAATTAAACTTTAGTTTATTCTCTGAGGTTTGTGCTGAACATGCGGTGTTTGGTTACATTACAGTAATAAGTGCTTACTTATAGAAAATAAGTGTTTATTTTGGAGGACCGGGTCTTTCTGACACAAGTCTTTTTTACCTAATAGGAAGACCCCTTCTAGATCTCAAAATAACTTGGTGTCAGAATGCCTACCGGCAGGCCTAGCTAGCGATAGCGGCAGCGTGGGTAGACCCTCCATAAGGTGGACTGATGACCTGGTAAAGGTCGCCGGAGTACACTTTGGCACTCTTTGGGGGATGCAATGTCCATCAGTCGTCTTTCGGCTGATATGATGATGATGATGAAAATGCCTATGCCCCCATAGGTATATGAGGGTGTAGGAATATACCTTCGTTTATTGTTTGACTAGCTTCTGCCCGCGACTCCGTCCGCGTTGTGCAGCTCCATACAAACTTTACCCAACCCCCCCCCCGCCCCCCTTTCACCCCCTTAGGGGATGATTTCAGGGATAAAAACTATCCTATGTCACTCTCCATCCCTTCAACTTGTTAAGAAGAGGTTCTAATACTTATTTGAATATTGTATCGAACTGTCATTCTATCCTTTACTGACAATATATTTCAATACGAAACACACGGTTTTATATATTTTAACATGGTAGCAGAGCGTAAAAACGATAATTTAACGTGCTGAAACTGGATTTTGTGACCTATTTAATAAGTGCGAACTTAATAGATATCAAGAAGTTATAGAAATATGAATTCTAATATGAAATTTGAGATTGAGCGCTTAGAAGGAAGTACAGACTAGCAGACGTGGAAATACAAGATTTCCTTTCTCTTGCGGAGCACCCCAGGTACGCTATTAGACATAATCCAAGCCAAAGTAACCAAGCCGGAGCCACCAGCGGCAAAGGCGTTACCAGCAGACGTGTTGGAATATAATACGAAATTGGATAACTACCAAAGCCTTGACAGTCATGCCGTGCTTATTCTTGCCACAAACATTACCGAAGAAACCCTGCACAAGGTCATGCGGTGCAATACGTCAAATGAAATGTGGACAGAGTTGCATCGTCTTTACGATGGAGCCAAGGAGGATCGAAGTTATGAACTTTGCATGAGATTCTTCCACTTTCAGAAGACTGAAGATCACGATATGGTTACTCACATTTCAACGCTCAAAAACATCTGGATCTGGATAAAGAAGTTAAAGGTAATGATCTCCCCGAAATGCTTTTAATTGGAAAAATCTTGGACACACTTCCTGGTCAATATTTTAATTTCAAATCGAGCTAGCTGTTAATTTATAAGAGCGATCGGAAAATCGAAAACTTGAGGACACAGTTGTGTGCTCATGAAAGGGCTTTAACAAGTGGAAACAGGGAGACCATTATTGAAGAAGCTCTAGTACTGAGATCGAAAGACAAAAGCAAGCAGAATGACAAGAAAAGGAACTGCAACTATTGCGGACAGCTAGGGCACAGAGTCAAGACTTGTCCGAAATGGTTAGCTGATGGGAGACCACCCAAACCCATGCCAAATAACCAAAGTACATCTAACGTCAACATGAACCTAATGGCAATTGTAAATAATGTGGAAGACATCGATCAAGACATCTGGTATGTCGATAATGGCTCTACTAGTCATCTTTCCAATCGAGGAGACTTATTTAAAACCTTTGAGTACTTCTCTACGTCGCACACAGTTACAACTGCAAATGGTACAGCTATTCAGGCCGTTGGAAAGGGAGCGCTGGATATCAAAGCTGACGTACGTGGTACTAAAGAGATTATTACTCTTAATGACGTGTGGTATGTACCACCTATTAAGAAGAACCTGTTTTCGGTACTGTCAGCTCGGGACAAATTAACAAACACTATATTTGAATCCCGAACCCAAGAATGTATAATGAAGTATGAAGGCGGACGACATCTACTGATTGGAGTGCGAGCTAAAAATTGAGGACTTAAGTTAAAGGTCCAAAACATTAAGGGCTCTCATGAAATTAATCACATAGAGATAACTGACCAGATGCAATTATATCATGAGAGGCTGTGACATCAAATTAAGTCTCATGTTAAGAAGTTTGTCGAGACAGAGCTGGGCATAATGCTGAAAGTATACAGTGAACTCTGCGAAGGATGTGTATTTGGCAAAACCCATCGACGCATGTTTGGCACTAGAGAACGTGCGTCACAGCCTGGAGAGCTGTTACACACTGATGTATGTGGCCCGTTTAAGAATTCATTTTCCAAATTCAAATACTATGTTCTTTTTAAAGACTACTTTACAAAATATCGGCAAATCTATTTTCTGATAGAAAAGGGAGAAGTTCACGAAAACCTGGATCAAATGTTGGCATAGACTAAAGCTACTGGACATTTTGTAAAAGAAATCCTTAGCGACAACGGCGGTGAATTCGACAATGCGAGAGTCCGGAACAGTTCATCTCCACTTAAAAAATCACGTCAATTCGTCGCTCCGTTTTGCCGTGAAAGACGGACAAACAAACAAACACACACATATACTTTCCCATTTATAATATTAGTATGGATTATGTGAAAGCAAGTAACTGAAGAAAACATTAAAGCACAATACGAGTAAAACAGTATTTTCATTCATCGCGTCATTAGGTAATATCATATGAATTTTTATAGACTCCTAATGATGATGTTTTTTTGGCATATTGTAAATATCGGAACTCCTTGTGTATAATTACATCGTGACATGCTAGTTTGAGTCTATACCGTGAATGTGTATGTGTAAACTCGAGATTGTTTGCGTTGGCCGAAATGCATTAAAGTACTCCATTCAATAAGCAACTCTAACGTCTAAGGAAGAAGTTTCAAATTCCAGTGGCAGTTTTATAAAAAGTCGGCCTCGTTAAATAATCTCAACTAACTAGTCCAGAGAGAGAATACTTGGTTACTTTTTATAGTCTGGAGAAAACAAAACATGTCATGGAATGTCTACTGTACTAGTATTGTTTAAACCTATAGGTCGATCAAGCAACCAAGTGTGCGCGCGTCAGGTAGATCTAAATGTCATTTTTTAATGGAAAAATGACAGTTAAAGTGACCTACGTGTTCAAAACATTACGTGGTTACCCCCGTGGTGTGGGCAACTAGTCACAATATTTTCTGAATAGGTGTACCTGTCAAACCATCTCCACTCATAGGGATGTACTAGTTATCAACAGATCGATTTAATATAAGTAGTATTTACAAAAGGCTTGTTGCAATACATTTTAGTGAAAATACATTTTGCAAGTCTAGAAGGTTAAGGTCATACAGAGATTTAATTACTCGTGGGTTCTGAGGAAATAGCCAAAGTTAAGGCTATAAAGCCTATTTTTTGACCACTTAATCCGCATAAACGGGAATCTCAAGACAATTTTTATATGCACAGAAGCCCTTAATTGCCAGCAGTAAAAACGACTTTTGTTTTACTCAACCTAAATATCAAGTGGGTACCTTGGGGTCACATAATCGTGGCTGTCACACGACAGGTAAGGCGTGTGCTAGGTTAGGTGAAATAAATAGAGGAAAACTTAAGACGCCACGTGCGCCCAAAAACAAAACAAATTTTGACCTAAAGTGGGCGTCAATAGAATTTGCTAACTATGTAAACAAACCGCCATATATATTGAGATTGTCTTTCACTATGGCGGTTTGTTTACATAGTTAGCAAATTCTATTGACGGCGACTTTATAGCTGGGTAAGGCCGCGAATTTTGACCAATGTGACATAGAACAAACATAAAAAAAATACGTGACGTTACCATAAAACGTAACACAAGTTTTTATTAAGCTTAGATCATACTGGTAAATATTCATAATAAGTTTTTATAATAAGATTTTATTGGGTATGGTATTAATAAAGTATTTTCACGTAATCATAATTATTTAAATACACGAGACATTTTAATAATTAATAAATTTTATTTTATTTTTATTAACTCAGTTATTTCGACATTTATTTCAATATTATGACTTACATCTCGATATTTCTTTAAGAAAACTATCTCTAGATATAAAAGCACCTATACTAATCATAGTAATTATTACACAATAAGTGACAAATCCTATCCAAAGTACGAACTTCTCCCGTTCTTAGCTCCGCCGCGCGGAGTAAATGATTTTTTTTACACATTTACAAGTTAAATTTATGAAGAAAGTTAATGTTTGTATATTCTATATAAATAGGGCTATTTAATCATATTTTTTTATAAAGCAATCTCGTAGTTTAATGGTAGGCATAGATTTTGTAAGAATTTTTATTTTCCTTTTTTCTACTTTAGCACGGATCTTATTTTTTTTCTATGAACGAGTGAAAATGCGGTTCCTGAAATTAATTCCTCGTCCTTGAATTATACGAAAACGATATCAAACACGACCTATTTGCTAAACTTGTGGAAATTTGACGTAAGAGTGCGGCGTAGTAGATGGGATTCCCCCCAACCCCCCCTCCCTTCTACCAACAGGGTGGTACCACGTGGCAACCGCGCTATATCAGCTCAGATGACCACGAGGTACACCTATGCCAAGCGGCTCGCTTTGTTGAAGATTTGCAAGGTTGATGACACTAACGACCCGACTACTACGGCTTTTCATGTAATCTGTTCTGCAATTTAGGCGTAAAACCGTACTTGATTGACCGCGTTACGTCCACATATATTTATTTATTATTGAGGAATTAATGAATAAAGGACATAGAGAAAGGTACAAGTTGGAACGAGTTGGTTTAAGCGTAAAGAGGTAACAGACAGACAGACAGACACATTTTCGCATTTATATTATTAGTATGGATATGGCTAGTATGAATTGAATTCTCTCGTGCTGATCCCCTGTACTTACCAACTATACCTACGTCCTACCTACAATTTCAAATTGATTCATCTGAATAACTTACTGTATTTGTCCTTGGAAATCTAGTAAAAACTCATTTAAGTTCGTATTTTTCTATGTGAACTTCCCTTTACCACATGTTTTCGTCACGATACACAAAGAATACGTTGCATTTAGTAAAAGTGCAACGTATTCGTAACGAAAGTGTAACGTATTTTAGACAAAATATTGATTATCATGGTGAAATAACGATATTTTGAATATAGTAATACATGTCACCTGCGTGAATAACATTAACCTATCGTATGAAAAATTACCGCTTAAAAATAATCACTACTTACCCTTTAAATCACACAAGCACTATTAGCGGTATTTAAAAAAACTTTGTCCTCTTCACTTTCGTCCGCGATTTATGAACAAACTGAGGAGGTTAGGTTTTCTGTCTGGTGTTGCCCTACTAGAATATGAGTTGCCAGTGCACAAAAACGAATTTCTAACACAATTGGCTATAAATCTAGCTGTAAAAAGCGTCACGTAAGTAATCGTAACGAAAACGTGGAATTGTGGTCCCATAAAAGAATGTAAGATAAAACAAGTAAATTATTTAAATAAAAATGTTAAGCAATCGGTCGAACTATCGTCATATCATAAAATTTTGTTTAAAGAAAAGCATGATCATGAGAAGTTGAAAATCGTGAAAATAACAGGGCTTTAAGTACACAGGGTCGAAAAAAAAATCAACTTTCGTTACGTTTTGGACGGAAATATATTTTTATTATTTATTTGAAAGGATTTATAGTATTTTATGCAACTGTTGTATAAGCAGGGTCTTAAAACGCGAGTGTCGTGAGTTGCGATGCGAGACACGAGCGTTTTAAGACCAAGTTATACACCGTTGCATACAATATTTTTTCTACGACTATTTTAAATAAATAGAATAATTTGACTATTCAGGCAGTAAGTTTTCCGTTAGTTCTATTACTACTCACGCAATTTCATCAGCGGTGCAGTTATTTTCTTTTTCGTCCATTTTAAAAGGAACGTACACATTTTTCTTCACTTCACAAACACGAATCAAATCTTAAGAAGTTATTAATAACGAATAGTTCTCATATTTGACATATTTCGTCTTTTAATTTTGAACTGGAACTTTGGTGGGAAATTGGAAACATGACACATTGACACCTCTTGTTTATGGTCTGTTTTGTTCTTAATTCAACTTGCCAGTACTGTCATATTAAGACCAAGGGTTTTTTTAAGTTGGCAGCAATGCCGTTAGTACAATAATTTATTTGAAGTAAATACATTCAGTGGTTTGTTAAGTTGGTAGTACCTAATGTATTTTATGTTTCGGCATGGCCCTCTAGATTAGTCGCGTCGCGGCCTACTCGATCGTGTCTAGTAGGCCGTGGCACAATGTAGCACTACCCAGGTTTAGAAGCGTATGGCTGCTAAGCGTATCGTTTTGGCGACAAAACAGCACGGTTGTGCCGTACTGTTATGGGGAATAGAGTATAGACTTTTCTGCAGACTTATTTTGTATGTCTTTATATTAGTGTTCGGGACTATGTAAATGACAGATAAAAGTACAGGAGTAGAAAAAATCAATTATGTCACTTGCGTTCTTGACAGTTTTTATCGCTTGATTTAATAAAAAAAAATTGAAACCTCTCGGTGTTACCAATTTTTTTTTATGAGCATGTTAAATTTGAAACGTCCAAATTGGTCAAAATTCGCGGCCTTACCCAGCTACTGACTAGTTCTAGAATTGCGAAAAGTTTGGTAGAGTTCGAACATCACGCTTGACCGCATAGACCTATAATATAGAATAGAATATAATAATTTATTGATAAAACCTTATTGCTAGTGGTAATGTTACATTGTACAGTCGAGTACAAAGATATGTATACGCCTGAAAGTTACTAAATTATGTATCCATTTAAATTTGTAGCCATATTTGGTTACTATAATATATGCCCAAACAAGGTGATATTACCGAGTTAACGCCCAATGTTCCAAATTTATGTATACACTAACAAGTAAACAATAATGTGCACGTATTGAGGCAGATTTATATGAATGCACATACTGTTACAATTTTATGTATACACGTCAATCAAATTTATTTTTCGAATATATGAACCTATCAGTAAAAAATATCTCAATATTCTGCAAAAATGAACTTAAACTAGCCTGAACTAGGATGATCCTGTATCTCACAATTATACAAATTAAAATGCTACCCAAAACATAAATATTTTATTCATACAACGACGGTGGCAAACAAGTGTACGGCCCGCCTGATTGTAAGCGGACACCGCAGCTTATAGACGCATGAAACTCCAAAGGAGTAACATGGGCGTTGCCAACCCTTGAACTTATATATCACTCTAAGTTGTTCCACCGATACATGGGACTTCAGACGGGACACTGCAGAACTGCAACCAATAATTGGAATAGGGCGATTTCAAATGCAATTTGCACCGAGCCGTCACTCATGCAAATAACGATTTGTCGCAGGATGAGAGATTGTTTCCGACCGGAACGATCGGCTGCCGATGAACCTATATAAAACGCGGGTTATAAAAAAAAATATACTTAGTTAAGGGCCTTAATCTAATCTACGCTTTAACTTTTAACGGTTTTTTTTAGTAATGACAATTACCCAGACATTTTACATGGGTAATTGTCGTTACTCACATAAGAAAAGTTAAAGCGTAGATTAGATTAAGGCCCTTAACTAAGTTTTTTTTTTTTTATAACCCGGGTAGGTTCATTTTTGGTACGGAATGTAAAAAACATATTTACTACTATTTACTAGTGCGGGAAAGTGCACTTTCCGTGCATATGTCAAAACTTTAAAGAGCCATATGTAAAGTAAAACGTTGTACGATATACGTGCAAATAGGTACATCGCAACTCGTGTCGATTTAAAACACTCCGTCGTCGTCGTCGTCGTCGTTGTGTCGTGTTTTAATTTATCACCACTCGTCACGAATTTCCTATTTTCTGCACTTGTATCTTAAATAACTATTAGGAAGGACCTTTCATAGTATTTAATGTTGTCTTATGTTTACTCTCACTTATTTATCATAATCACATAGACTCGGGAGTAAGACTAGTAACTTTGATGAAGTACCTACTGTACTGTACCAAGAGAAGACAATATTAGCGGAGCCTTTTAAATGTCTTGTCCGTTCGACGTGCGGTCACTTGGGACAAACGCGCCTGACTCTTCGACCAGGCCCTAAAATGGCGCCACATGTTTAGAAAAATATATAAATAGATAAGGCAAGTAAAGTACTTACTACTACTCGTAATACGCACATTAGTTCTTCTGGTTCTGGTCAACACATCTCATTACCGCTTCGACTTGCTTAAAAATATGTCGATAAAGGTTTTTCTTGTCAGGTCCGATCCTATGACATACCGTGGACATGATATGAGATTGGATATCCCCACTTTCATACCTGTCAATGAAAATGACTTTGAATAAAGCGATATCCTAGGGGTCCCTTTCTGTTAGTTCAGGCCAATGCAGTTGTGGCCCAGTTGCGCGGCGGCTCGCATAGCTTGCAGAACTACCACATATGCATGAGCGCCCAATACACAACTATTATGAAATATATCTAGAGTATTTCTGCCCTTCAAATTTGAAATGACTCCATTTCAAATTTCAAGGGCAAAAATGTTTTATATATTTATTTTAGGATACCGGGATGTAAGCACACACGTACTAAAACAGGTTTGGCCTTACGAAACAAGGGACATTTTAGTGTAAGAAAAACTCAGTAAACTCGTGCGACGCGACGTACGTGAGTCGAACAAATAAAAGCTGAAGTTAGATCGCGAAATTGTTTTAAACAACGCTAAGTGGGGATGTTGTTGCGCGTCCCCGTGGTGCCGTGTTGAAAACTATGTGGGCATGGATACCTAGCTATATTGGTTTCTAATGGAAAACAATTTATCTAGAAAAGGTGAATCAAATATTGACAAAGAAAAAAGACTATTCCTGTCCACTTAATTTTTGCGTGATATTATACTTACTTTCTTAGAATGTCAACGTGTCGCCATTTGGAGTAAACAAGAGTGGATTTATTTCCGTTTTTAGGGCTCCGTACCTCAAAAGGAAAAACGGAACCCTTATAGGATCACTTTGTTGTCCGTCCGTCCATCCGTCCGTCTGTCAAGCCCCTTTTTCTCAGGAACTCGTGGAGGTATCAAGCTAAAATTTATACCAAATACAAAGGTCTAGGTACTGTCCCTTGGAGCTGTAACTTCTAAGCCAACGCAATCAAAAGATAGAGAGCCGCAAATTTTTGAAACTCGCAAGGGAATCAAAACCTACAGGGTACTTCCCTTGAACTCAGAATCTTGAAATTTGGTACGAAGCAACGTATTATAGCACAGATAAAGGAAAAATTGCGAAAACCGTAATTTTTTGTACGGAATCCTCGGTGCGCGAGTCCGACTCGCACTTGGCCGGTTTTTTTTTTAAATGTGTGTAGTTATATGTGCATGTATAGTTTATTGCGGCATCTCGTTAGCCCTTCTCTACCCCATCTCACAATATTCAGTCACGTAACATAAATATTTATTCTCCGTAAGTATATGTGGCAGTCGAAAATCCAATTTAGTACGAACATTTCCGATCAGCGATATCACGTTGTAAGTGCGAATGTTATTTGTCTAACAAACATATTTTTCTTAGATCCCGTCAAATCAACAGATGAAAGTGGAAGGGTGACGTTAAAATAATAACAGTATTGGAAATACATATGTACCTATTTGTAAGTACACCATGTGAACATTATTTAAGAAGAAAAGATTGTGTTTAGGAAGTTGGATTTTGCGCTCGTATATTTTAGACACCAGCAATCAGACATCAAATTCACATTAATATTATGAATGCGAAAGTGTGCCTGTTTGTTTGTTTGTTACCTCTTCACTCCTTATCCACTGAACCGATTGAAATGAAATGTGGTATGGACATAGTTCGAATCCCGGGGTATTTTTTATCCCGAAAATCATTCCCTAAGGGCGTGAAATAGGGGGAGAAAGTTGGTACGGTACTACGATAGAAATGAATTCGGCGTCGCCGGCAGAAGCTATTAACGAATAAGTTCTTTAAAAAGGCATACGCTAAGTTTCGATATGTTTAAAAGTCCTTTACCCGCACCATCAGTACACGTAATAAAATTACTGTGTATACCTTGAACAGGTACTTGTGCTTAATATCGCCGATAACCCGATCAGTAATTGATTCATTCTTGAAAGTTGACAAAGGCAAAAATATCAACTTCACTGTTATTTCTTCTTTTAATAAATAAACTATAAGAAGACTAGGACTATGAAGTACCTACGCGATGCCAACGATCCCGAGGATAGGATGAGATGAGATGTCAATTGTCGAGAAAGTTAAGACCTACAGGAGAAGGACTAATAAAAATAATAACAACATTCTCACAGAGACGCCATTAGGCACTTTAGCTAAGCTGTGCTAAATGACTGCAGAGGAAAGTCACCTTTTTTCATTCACAGTCTTCTTTATTTTCCTTATACGTGCCGTAATTTTTATTAATTATTAGACATTAACACAAGCCTTATTGAGCTTACTATGGGACTAGCTCGATTTGTGTAAGATTGTCCCCTTATATTATTTATTTATTTATTTATTGGGGGAATATTTATCTTACAAAAATCGACACCTATTCCCAAACTAAGCAAAGCTTGTTCTATTGGTATTAGACGGCGACGACGTGCATGGGTTACCTTTGTTTTACCAAAAAAATTTTGACAAATTATCACTTCCCAAAACATTTTTCGTAGAATTTCATTTGCCAAATAATCGTTTGCCAAATTTACACTCGACAAATAATTCTTACGCAAACGTTATGTTTGGCATATTCATGTTTAGGCAATATCTCGTTCACCAACTGGTACTTTGACCAAATTTCATTCAGTCAAATATGTTAGTTGGCATAATATGTTGTAACCAAAACAAAATATGGCAAATGATTTGTATCGTCAATATTTAATTGACCATTTCTATACCGTCGGGTAATCAGCAGAGGAACTCTTCAATGACAAATTATTTGCATTTATTTCAATGGTTGGTGTATAAGATACACAATAAAATAACAACTTTTTTTGTTATGTGGGTAGGGAAAATTAATTTGTGTAGAAGTCGCATTTCTAACCTAACCGAAAGCGTGTCGACGTCACCCCGCTTCGCGGGGTGCCTATTTCCGCTCTAAGGGGCACAAGCTAACCCTAACCTAACCTACCAAATAATACCATTGTTACGATTTTTTGTTTTTTTACTGCTAGGAGGATTCGCCCCCCGAGACCCCCTTTTTTCGCTGTCCTAACCTAATTTAACGCTTTTGCCTACCGACCTACTTAACCTTGCATTTTTTTTATTTAACGGACCGTGCCGTTTTATTAATAGTATTTTGGTAAAATGTCATAACCCAAACAATTGTCATGTTTGTCTATTTATAGTTTGCCATAACATTAACTTGACGAAATGTTGATTGTCTAATGTTTTTTTGCCTTATTAAAGCATTTGCTAAAAGACCACGTGCCATAATGTAATTTTTCGTAATAATATTTAGCTGAATGAAAATTTGACGTAATGAAAATATTCGTATTAAAATTGTGCCAAAGTTTGCATTGGCAAACAAAATAGTTGCTAAAATTTGTTTGGGAAATGAAATTTGACCAAAATAAATTTGGTAAAACAACAGGATCCCCGACGTGCATACGTGCACATACAGGTTGTAACAAAAATGGGCTTTGAACCCGTCATAGCCAGGTTCGGTAGCGTATTTTAATTCCAAAATTATTATTTTTTGTTTTGCTTATGTTTTCATTAACGTATTCACATTGCTCGGTGTGAAATCAAAAACGTGAAAGCCATCGCATCGCCTGTGTGTAAAAAAAACATACACAAAACATAAGTTTTCATCACACAGTTATATGCACCCGGTGGTTGAATGAAAATGAAATAAACCCTCCCACCCTCGCGGGGAATGTTGTCATACACACGCAATGTCTACAAAAACAAAGACTGTCATATAAACAGAAAAACCATCGCAATGAATGAATGAGCCCTTAATCGGTATATCAAGGTAGTACTCTTCAGCGACATGCAAATTGCAATATGCCTATGGTATCCATAATCCAATGGGTTTTTTTTATCGCTGAACATAAAATACGGGCTGTTCACCAAAAAATACAACAATCAAACCGAATTTCGCTGAACGATTAATATTTTGGCCGTGCAAATCAGTATTTTTTTAGTTGTTGTTGTATGTTTTTCTATAGTTATAAATAAATTACTTTGATGTGTATAACAATAGGTTTAAATATTTGACGCTGATCCGTGCCTAAGCTTACGAAGGAATTAATCCCTATTGATTTTAAACAAAATATTTTGATCGGAAATCGAATACGAATTAAACTTTAATAGCTTCAGCTCGCCTCCCGAAGCAATCAGCTACGAGTACGAGCTCCGTCATTACGTGGCCTCAGCCATTCATTACGTATGGGACATTTTAATTAAGCCCTAAGTGGCCCATTACCATTTTTCGTGTACAATTACTTTGCTCGATGACGCGACAGAAATAAAGGTTACGAGCACGTGTAATTAGTTAAGGTGTACTAGCCGGTTATAAAGTGGCTTACATATGATTACAAGTAATCGCGGCAAGTACCTAAGCCGTGATTTACAAAATTCGCTCTAACGCGGTCGTCACACTGCCGCCGTACTCCATTGCGGTGTGCGGAGCGCGTACGAATTTTGCCAGAGGGAGGTGCAGTGCAGTGTGAAGTACCGCGCGGAGTTTCTACACGATGATTTCTAATTCGTGATGAGGATTTTTTTTTCTAATTCTGTAATTGATGCCAAACACGAAACGTTCTTTTTTTCTGAATAAAACTGAATAAGGAATTACTTTATAATTCAAAATCGTTGTCACCCTAACGGTAGTTCGCGATGACGTATGTGTTTGACGTATCTACTTATAAGCTAGTTCCACGTGAGTTGAGGTCACGCACACAAAAACACTGTCATGTAATGACAGCGGGATTTTGAAATTATTAAATTACAAACAAACAAAACAAAAACTTATTATATAGAAATAAAATTGTCCGCCCTCGACACACCCCAATGTTGCCCGGGGCATCGTGCCCAAGACGCTCGCCGCGTTACCCCGTTGGATCGCCAGGCTCAGCCTTTGGGCGAAATATGAGCCCGCCCTGAGATCACCTGTGACCCCGATCAATTTTTGGGACACTTTTTTCACAAAATCCTTCGTGTCGGAAGACCATGGTCCAAGGGTTTCTACTGCAAGTGCCGCAAATACGTAATTATCCCTTAAGAAAGCGTATTTGCGGCACTTGACTGTTTGGGCGTCATTAGCGGCCGAGCCCGGCATCTTGGCAGACCGTACGACATGGGACGGGGCCAACGTATCCACGCAAGTCACGTCCCATGCCAACGGACGGCCAAGATGCCAAGGCACCAGAGTGCAACCGTCTGGCCTTTTACCATCTACTGCAGACAGACCTACAGGCTCTAATGTAGAGGGAATTGCTGCAGAGCCGAGAGCCCGGTGAATTAGGTCATTGAGGGCAGCGTGTCTGTACGGCCGACCGGCACTCGACCGGCAGTGAAGGCCGTGGTCACCGAAGGCGTCAGCCGATCCTCCGCAGCGGCTGCAGGGGTGCGGCTCACAGGCCTTGATCCCTAGCCTAAGGCACACAGCTACGCGCAATGCTTCCGGGTCCAACAGGGAGCCAATGTTCCGCGACGGAAGAGCATGTAGCCAGTGCCCCGACTCCGGCTCAGATACTGCCAGCAGTCGAGCGTGATCACCAGTGTTGAGACTATTTTGTAGGAGTATTTTGTGGAAGGATTTGACATTTAAATGATCCCAGGCAGCTTGGCTGGCTTTTTCAGTAGGTGGGCCTTCAGTAGGGTACCCGGCTCTCCAAAATGACTCTGCATCAGCAAAGCCTGCCACTACCACATCAGCGGGATCAGGAACATTTAGAATTCCACTGATGAGGGTAACAGTGCTGTGGACAGACGAGAGAAAGGCAGGAAGAGCCAGGTCACCTGTACGCCGAATGCCCAGTCCGCCATATTTAATAGGCAGAGTTGCCTGGGACCAAGTAAGAGAATTGGACGAAATGTTTAAAATATTACTCACAGTATCTTTTAGCACATTGTCAATAGATGATGTCAAAATAGGGAATTTCCAAACCGGGCAGCACCGAAGAATATATAAGAATTTTGGAGAGAAAAGACACAAGCGTAAAATGTAAATGGCAATGTGAGGGTGAATCTTAAATAACATGTCCGATGAAATGTGGAATATATCTAATTTGGAATTTATTGTTGGGGCGATGGCGTCTTCATAGATTGGAGCACCGAGTAGGGTGAGAGAATCGCGGGACAGTAAAGAAAAGTTAGGTGTGACATTATTGAAACTTTGTATGATGTCATCCCTAGTACTGACAGGAAGGTTGTCTGATATAAAAACTTCACATTTATTCAAATTTAGTGTGAGGCCTATCTCAGCAAATCGTTTTGTAATTGTGTCCAAATCATATAAAACGGAAGACGCCTTCCCTCCTAGAGTGCCGTCGTCAAGGTACCGAATATTAAGGTCAGATGTAAGCTGTGTGATTACTGGATTGATGGCAAGACTAAAAATTGCGGGCCCGAGAGGGTCTCCCTGCTGACAGCCGACGCACGAGGATATTTCCTTGTTCCCAAAGATTAATTTTGACGGTGTACCATAGCACTGTATTAAATAATCAAAGATTTCGGGAAGTTCTTTTTGCACTTCGAATAAAAGCATGTTGCGGTCTATGGAGTTAAATGCATTTTTTACGTCGACTTTTAATAGAAACTTGTGTTCCTATATTGTACCGATAGCAAGTTCAACAGTAAAAAAAATTATAAGATAGACCAAAAAGTTTCCTTTAACTATTTTTTTAAGTATTATAGAGAACAATTAATCGACTTCAAACAAAACAGAAAATAAAAGATTATGACCGATTTTATTTAAATAAATTGGTTATAAATATGAATAAATACAGGTCAGACATGCGATGGTATATATGAATTATAATATTAATCGTAGAAACCAAAGATAATAAGTAATAAATTGTCCTACACGCATAATGACACATTTTGACCACGCGGAACGACACATACGCAAAACGACACATACGCAAAACGACACATACGCAAAACGACACATACGCAAAACGACAAATACGCAAAATGAAACATATCTATCCTATACTACTCTAAGGCATGTCGGTGTAGGTACGACGACGAGCGAAGCGAGGAGGAGTGTTAGTTGTACGGTGAGCCTAAGCGCGCGAGCCGAGCGAGCGAAGCGAGCGTGCCGCGGTAGCGGCCGGCGAAGCGCCAGAACCAAACAGTGTGGCTACGAGGAAAATAGGCTTGTGTCGTTCCGCGTATGTGTCGTTTTGCGTATGTGTCATTCCGCGTATGTGTCCTTTTGCGTATGTGTCATTCCGCGTATGTGTCGTTTTGCGTATGTGTCGATTTGCGTAGATATGTCATTATGCGTGTAATCCAATAAATTGCCTTGTTGGCTATTAAAATTGTCTTTACCTATATTTTCATAAAAATAAAATACCATATCCTGAAAAGAACACGAACCCCATTACATATGACATTATACAGCTTTATAAATAAGCCACAACATAAGAAATTCGTTCTAGATATAATGCTGAAAGAACATGGGCACTCAGTACTACGTCTGCCACCGTACCATGAACTCAACAACTTTGTTGGGGAATCATTAAAGGAAGAGTGGCAGCCAGTAATAGTGAGTTCACATTTAATAGCATCATGAGAAAATTAAACGAAGAACGGTCCAGTTCTTATGTCCATACATCAATTTAGTTACAAGGCCTTGTTTTTCGCATGCAATGACACTGCCTTTAAAAGACCTTCAAAGGCCCTGCTGTACTCTAGTTCATTCGTAAGCAATTGAAGGGCTCGGAGGTTAATTAAAGGATTAGCTGACCGCTTTGTCATGAATACCCCCGCTCTCGCACATTTCAATAGCGAGGGCAGAGGTCATTAAATTTGCCGCTTTAGAAATTGCTTGGAAATTATATTAATTTGTTACACCACTTGCAGGACTCAAATAGGTACCTGGACTTATGTAGTGATAAAATAATAATAAATCAGCCCGTATAAGTCCCACTGCTGGGCACAGGCCTCCTCTCATGGATGAGAGGGAACGAACAGTAGTCCCCACGCTGACTTCGGGACTTCACTTAGACCTTTGAATTTTTTTGCAGATTTATGTAGGTTTTCTCGCGATGTCTTTGCTTCACCGTAAAGGTAATGGTAAACATCAAATGATACATAAGTTCCGAAAAATTAGTAGGGGCCGGGATCCGAACCCACGACTGCCGTTTGGCAGCCGCATGACTGAACCACTAGGCTACCACCTCAGCTTGTGCAACTGCAAGTGTAGTTGCAGTGTTAGACTTATGTAAGCAGGTAAATAAACTACATACAATTTAAATATTAAATAAAAAAATGATTATCTGTTTGGGGGATGCGATGCTTTGTATTTGAGTATTTATATTTATTCAAAGTATCGCCGTCTAGTTCCCATAAGACAATGCTTATTGAGTTTACTGTGAGGCTAGTTCAATGTGTGTAAGATTCTCGCTCTAAGATTTATTAATGTACCTACTAGCTTCTGCCCGCGACTCCGTCCGCGTGGAACTCGTTTAAATCGCAGCTCCATACAAACTTTTACCCCCCATTTCACCCTCTTAGGAGATGATTTCGGGGGTAAAACTATCCTATGTCACTCTCCAGCCCTTCAACTATCTCCACTTAAAAAATCAAGTCAAGTCGTCGCTCCGTTTTGCCGTGAAAGAAGGGCAAACAACAAACAAACACACACATACACTTTCCCATTTATAATATTAGTATGGATGATTATGTACATCTATTTCGATGTATTTATTATTTCAGCATATTTGTACAACCCAACCGCAACAATACCAGATAGAAGTATTTTGTCAATACATAGTTTTCACATGGCTTCGATAAGCCTTCCGCAATAGATTATACATCGCAGAAACATCTGGGCCGACCTAGTGCAATTATTATCAACTTATTCCATTTCATTCATTTCATTTGTACGCCAGTGCCGAACAAGATTGGTATATAATTGTAATACTTCACAAACGTGTTGCAAACTTTGCTTCATATTAATTCTTCGAAAAAGTGTATTGTGTTGAAAGGAGTAGGTATTTCTCGTTATAGCAATCGTAATTGAATCGATATGTTGAGCGATATTAAAGCTGACGAAAGTGTTCTGTCTCATTATATTCTAATAACTATTGCAATGTCATCTGACTACATAAAATATTGTGCTGATTTTCAACTCTATTCGACGTTGAGAAAATGGTCAAACTTTCAAGATTTGACCTATAAACAACATATACTTACAACATATACTCCAAGTTAAATAAAAACTTGTAAAAAGAGACCGTTGGGTTTATTTTACAGTCTAAATCGGTTTAATCTTTGTCAATATTCGACAGTCGCGTTTTGATAAACCCTCGAGACGGAATCCTTAAAACTTGGCAAAACATTTTTCGCAGCGCGCCCTATCATATTGCTTTCCGATCCACTGAACAATAGATAATATATTCTATGTAATATTTCTGTATTCAATACTAGCAAGTTGTTTGTTATGTATTTCGAAAGTAAATATGATTTTGCCCTATGAGAGGTTACATAAAGAAGTTAAGTTTGTTTCTTGAATAAATTTCAGCACACAAAATGATTTGTTTATCTTATCATATTATCTTCTATTTGCCCACGCATTTTATTACTAGTGGCTTTGTTAGGTGTTGCACACGTGTATTATTAGATGATCAAACGAACTTACCTGAAGTGAAGTTCGATCTTAATTATCTTGTCTTCGACGAAGAGATTTATCATTAACAAAGTAGTAGTCTTGCTATGCAACAACCAAACGCACAAGTATTTAGAGTAGAAAGAGAAACCTGTTGGTTATCTCTTGCACTCTGATCCCACTCCACGCGCCGCTCCCTGGGGCAGCCTCATTATTTTTAGAGATGATAAGGAAGAGCAACATTGATCTTTTGGGAGTCAAACAAGGGATGGGACGGCCCTTAAATCTCTTCGTCGAAGACAAGATAATTAAGATCGAACTTCACTTCAGGTAAGTTCGTTTGATCATCTAATTATCTTGTCTTCTTCTCCGAGATTTATCATTAACAAAGTAGATGATCAGATTTTCAATGTTGCGGTGAGGAAAATTAAATAAATATACAAAGTACAAATGTAAAATAAGCAGTTTATTATTTTGAAACACTTAAAAACAAGTTTTAAATTATCATTTAAATATTTCTAGATATACACATACTATTGTTGTACTAGATTAGTATTTAAATCGACAACGGGCCTATTATAAAAATTGGCAAATACAGCTGATTGGCCAGACCACCCAGCAGCTCGTCTAATGACGTCGACACTTATGCCGTTACGAGCAGCGGCAGAAGTTGAAGCGTGCCGCGTGCTATGAGCTCCAAATATGGATGTGTCGATGCCACTAGCCTGTAGAGTCTGCTTGATCCATCGACCTATAGTCTGGGATGTAGCAGCTCTGTAGGGCTTTTTATGGGTTAAGAATAGGTGATCTTCATTATTTAACCTCAGAGACGATGTAATTGACAAATAATGCTTTAAAGTGCTAGCTGGACAAATGTTAATATTTTGATTAACATTTGTCCAGCTACAACAAAACCTCAATCTCAAATGTTATGGAGTGCACATGCATTGAATTGACTGATCATGGTATTATTTTACTCTGTATCTATAGAATCCCTAATAACTGTTCAAGGGCAATCAATCTTTTTCTAAATAAACTAGAATATATATTAAATAAAATTTGTTATACCAGGAAAAAGATAATAGTATGTGGCGATTTCAACATTGATACCCTCAAAAGAAATACGCACTGTAAGGATTTTGAAAATCTCTTACTTAGCTATAACTTGAAATTAGGTATATCTCAACCGACCCGACTGTGTAGTGGAACATGTATTGATAATATTATCCACAATATCAGAGGAAGCAAGACAGAAGTATTGGAACTTGCTCTCTCGGACCACACAGCACAATTACTTAAATGTCCGGTAAAGAAAACTTGTTCTCTCACTCATTGGTATATAAAAAAAGTAGATATGTGTGATGAAAATATTAAGAAATTTATAAATTGTATCGACAATCTAAATTTTTATGATGTTTTTGCTACAAATGACCCAAATGAAGCGTTTAATAGTTTTATCACATCATTTACATTATTCTACAGGCTGTGTTTTCCAATTAAGAAAGTAAAAATTACTAATACCTGTAAGCCTAAATGGATTACAAAAGGGATCAGACTCTGCTGTAGACGAAAAAGACAAATGTTGTGGAAATATAGACTGTCATCAGATCCTGATAGTAAGATGTTATTTAAATGTTATTCCAAGCGACTGGCAAAAATAATTAATTTGACCCAAAGGGCACAGAATGACCATTATATAAATACATCCAATAATAAGACAAAAGCAACTTGGAAAATTATTAATAATTCTAAAGCTAAGCAGCCTGTACAAAACATTGAACAAATAACATTTAATGGTAATGTTATAACACACCCAAAACGCATTGCAGAAGCTTTTAATAATTATTACATTGACCAAGTATATCGATTTAATCAGTCTAGTGACAACCAAAATTACAATAGAATGAATACAATGACATCCAATAGCAATTCAATGTTTATGCAACCCACTACTCCGGATGACATACAATTAATAATACAGGGCCTTAAAAGTACGAATAGTGTCGGTTATGATGGGATCCATACAAAAATCATAAAAAGAGCATGTCAAGTTCTTTCTCCTGTACTCAGCTATATTATTAACCTATGTATAGAACATGGCACATTTCCTGCATATCTTAAGATTTCTGTTATAAGACCCCTTCACAAAAAAGATGACAAAAATAACATTGCTAATTATAGGCCCATTGCGTTGTTATCTATATTTTCTAAAATCATTGAAAAAGTTATATACAATCGTTTATATACATACTTCGAGTGTCAAAATTTGTTTTGTGTTGAACAAAAAGGATTTCGTAAGAAAAACACCATCAACATGGCTATATTTGATTTGCTGCAAAGTGTAATAATAAATATGGATAAAAAAGTCCCTGTGTGTGCTTTATACATGGACATGTCTAAAGCATTTGACTTTGTTGATCATAATATTCTTGTAGACAAACTGTATACTTATGGAATACGTGGCAATGTTTATAGTTTAATAAAATCCTACTTAAGTAATCGACAACAAATGACACAAATAAAAAGATTGTCTTTAGAAACAAAAACAGAATTAATCTACACATCTAGTCGCAGAGACGTTCTCTACGGAGTGCCACAGGGAAGTGTATTAGGGCCTTTATTGTTTTTGATTTACATAAATGATTTACCAAGAGCTATCGAACATCCCATGGTTCTCTTCGCTGACGATAGTACAGTGGTATTCGCAGCAAAAAATTTTGAAACATATGAAGCAGACATAAATAAAACATTAGACATTATTATACAATGGTTGACAACGAATAATTTGAAAATTAATCTGGATAAGACGAATATAATGACATTTAGACAAAAATTGCAGCCAACTAGTTTAAATATAGCTTATAAAGGACATAGAATAAATGAAACTAATGTTAGTCGTTTTTTAGGGCTTAGCGTAGATAATAAGTTGACGTGGAAAAACCACATTGACATTATATGTAAAAAACTTAGTTCATTTTCATATGCCTTATACAATCTTAAAAAAGTGTCCAATCAGGCATCTTTACTAACGGCGTACCACGCATATGTTACATCCACATTGAGATATGGTATCCTTTTTTGGGGTAATTCCACAAATCGGGAAAATGCATTTAAAGCCCAAAAAAAATGTCTGCGTTCAATCTGTGGAATCAAACAGCGTGACTCATGCAAACCACACTTTATTAGGTTAAAAATACTCACATTACCTTGTTTGTACATATATGAAATAGTAAATTTTGTGATCCAAAATCGAAACCAATTTGGTAAATACAAAAGTGCCCGCCTTCAGAATAAATTAAAAGCAATTTCAAGTAGTACAGCGTTATTGCAAAAAAGCATAATTGGAATGGCCCACAAGATTTTTAATAAACTACCACAGACTATTGTTGGAACTGGTGAAAATGATGTTGATATGAAACTATTAAAAGAATTTCTATTAAAAAAAGCTTATTACTCAATTAATCAATTTTTAGCTGACATATGTACTTAATTCCAATTACTCTATTCTTTATATTTTTAATAATGCTGACTACATCATATTTTATATTTCATTTTAACGGACTTTTAACTTAAATTTGTATTTATATATATATATTGTGATATGTTGACTACCTAATGTAAATTATTTGTGAAGCATGCTGCATGCAGAAGCATGTTACAAAAATATAACTATATTTGTATGCCGCAAGGCGCCACATAGTGATACTGGAAAAATGTAATACCTAATAACTACCTATGTTGGACAAATAAATCTTTGAATCTTTGAATCTTTAAATTCATATAGCTGATCAACATAGAAACGCAAATACTTTCTGTGAGCTTCATGGACCGGTACTTTAAATAGGCTTCTTTAAGGTCAATCGTAGCCATAAAACAACCTTTTGAAATAAGTCTGGACGCTGTTCGGATGTCTTCCATCTTAAAGTGATCATTATAAACAAATTTATTCAATTTTTTAAGGTTTAAGATAAACCGCATACTTCCATCACTTTTCGGCACTAAGAAGACATCCGATATAAACTGACCATTTGTAGCTGAACATTTCGTAATAGCTCCGATTTGAATTAAATGTGCCAACTCCTGTTTAATTGCAACGAGCTCATTTTTTGAAAAATGTCGTTTCGGGTATTCATTTGGAGCTTGCTTTGGTCTACTAATAAATGGAATCATATAACCTGAAACAGTATTTAATATGAAACGATCATCAGTAAAGAGCCGCCATTCTGGTAGAAAATGACGTAAACGCCCTGCATGTACCTGCGATTGTAAGTCTAATTGCGATGGCGATAGGTTGAGGGATGCGCTTGAGCCGGATGACGGCGAGCGGGCGGCGGCGGCGGCGGGGGCGGGGGATGGCGCCGGCCGGGCGCCGGCAGCGGCAGGCCGCGGCGGCGGCTCGTTTGCGGGTAGGTCGCTGGCGGCCCACCGACACGACGCGGGTAGTATTGCCCGGCTCGCTGTTGCCGCGGTCGATACGACGATGGGCCTCTCGAGTTTAACCCTGCGTTTGCAGAGGTTGACGCCTGTATAAGTTGGCTTGTTTTCTTTATACCCTTGGAGTTGTTTACTAGGTCGCCTAATAAGAAACTGTCCCTTTTTCTGTCCTTAAAAGTTTCAATAAAGGACTTGTCGATTAAAAGTGTAATGACTGATCGACGAGTATCGGTCTCTGCAAAATGTGAGTCCGCGATGAGTTTTCCCGCGTCGTTTAGGGTTGTGACGACTTCAGATACATCCGGGTTCTTCTTTAGCAAAATCGTCACGGCCTTACCGAGAGCTGCAAGAGCCCGGCCAAGCTGATCCTGTTTGCCAAGCAAACGTCTGTCGCGTAATCGACACGTCTCAACGAGCATAGCGCTTATCTCCGGGTTCAGAGTAGGAGCTTTTGCCATAGAAACATTTTTTGGGAACAAATATTTTTTGATGAGTTCTTCTCGCGTTTCTTTTTTAAGCCCATTTACCAGGATATTTTGAAAGCGGTTAGCAATGTCACCTTGTAAATCTTCTCCATATTGAACGACTTTATTAGCTCGGGGTCAAAAGTATCGACAGACTCTGTTAGATTTGATGCATCCTTGTTAGTTAAAGTACTATAGGAGTGTCATTATCTGAAACTTTAGCGTCCGTAAGCTCTAGATGTTCTGTAACAATAAACCAGTATATTATAAATTTAAAAAAAAAAACTACTGGTTATGCCGCCCCATCATGTAACGGGTTAAGAATAAAATAAAAATAAAAACTTGTTCAAATTGAGGGTAATTCGAAATTAAACATTTTAAACGGTTGGTTAGACGCTTAAGCGGTATTGTTACACGTGAACAAATTGGACAAGCACAGTGAAATACGCGTTCTAAATGCAAATCCCGAAGAATACAACGGGATTAAAATTAGGTCCAACGTTTTTTCTACCGAAGAATTCAACGGATAGAAAATAACGACACATTCCGAAGCAGGTTCCATCACAATCTTGGTTTACATAAAATAATTGGCTTAAAATGTAACCCGAAGAATACAACGGGCATGAAAAAAAATTATATATGTCGATCAAATTTTTACCGAAGAATTCAACGGTAAAAATCGCTAAAGCGGGGCGATGAGATTGTGGAAACATTAACCTTCGTTTGCCACATCATTTTCATCATCACTACTCGAACTGGAATATATAATACGGCGGCGTTTCGGTTTCGGCTCCTCTTCAAATCTCCGTTCGTAATCTTCCATCAACCTGGTCCATTTCTCCTCGCTTGTTTCTTTACGACGCTTAGACATTTTGATGAACGACGAAGTAATATTTTTGGATTATATTTTTATTTTACTTGTGCAGTCGGTGCGCACGCACAGACAAGAATGAGGCTGCCCCAGGGAGCGGCGCGTGGAGTGGGATCAGAGTGCAAGAGATAACCAACAGGTTTCTCTTTCTACTCTAAATACTTGTGCGTTTGGTTGTTGCATAGCAAGACTACTACTTTGTTAATGATAAATCTCGGAGAAGAAGACAAGATAATTTGTCTTTCGTTCAAAAAAGATTGATACTGTTATTTCGAAAAATTGATTAACAAAAATATTCTATAAGTTTAATTATTGTACATGCTCACAAAATGTCACGAGTAAATGCGAGAGGAGAACAGCCGAACAGCGGGACACCGGACGACGGACACCGGACACCGGACAGCGGATACCGGATACCGGACAAACGATTTTTTGAGCATAGAACTTCGCTTCGATCGCTCGTCCAATGAGGAGTTGTAAAATTGGAATAAGTTTTTTCTGTTTAATGTCACCAAATCGTCAACTGACAATGACTATTGTCATCAGCAACCATCTTGACTTGATGAACCGTGTATGGCGAATTATTTGGTGACAAATATTGTCTTGTTGGTCAGTATCTGAGATCTTCATCATCAGTTCCACCTCACCAAAGATTTATTATACAATATACGGAAATGGCGTATGTGCTTACTTTAATTTAAGAGTTTCCTCAATTCCTAGGTATATTCCATCATCCAACTTGAATTTGGTAACAATGGGACCAACCAAAACAAAACAGGTTTATGAATGACATAGTTGTTTTTTTTAAGGCAGTTAAAAAATAGATTAACCCAGGTGTTTTGTAAACAACACTAGCTCCACAATTCAACAGCACACCGAACAATACACGTTTTTCTATAGCTACGTCTATTTTTTGATATCTCGCATAGAAAGCATTCGTTTGTTTTTAGCCACCGTTAATATATAACTTTTTGCAAAACACTTGCAAAAAACACGTACAGTACTTATGTCAACGAAATATGACTCATAACAGTTCGGTTTGTTGTTCGTCGAGAGAAGAAGCGATGTTTGGCACGAACAGAACGGTTATTGTCAGGATTTGAGTTTTGTTTCGCAAATAGAGTACGCTCACAAATGCGTCAATAGCGATTGCACGGGTTCGGTTTTTATTTGAAGTTTTTTTAGGCGACTGTAAATGTTGCGTCGCTAGGAATTGTTAGCTTGCTGCCCACCATTCTATAACTTGATTGAACCTCACCTCACTGAGCGTAATCGTAATAAAAAAAAAAATTTACGAATCGGCTTATCAATGACGGAGTTCTGAGGTAACAAACATTGAAAATAAAAGATAAAATAATAATAAAAAAACAACCGAATTGAGAACCTCCTCTTTTTTTTTGAAGTTGGTCAAAAATGACCCTCCGGCCACGTGGTCCTACCGCTTCGTCCTATTGGTAGGACCACATGAGAATAGCCTCATAACTGTAGGGATTAGAACTTCCATAAGTTCCACAGGATATTTTACCGTTACCCTAGAGTATTTCCAACTACAATTTATACCGTGGCATGGCAGCGTGAAATCGCGTCAAAGCTATTAGCAGCTAGCCCTAAGACCCTGCAAGTTCCATGATTTTCTTCATTATTCCCGAGTCTCGTGAAGATCATCGCTTTTTCAATTTAACTTATCTTCGCTGAGTCTACTCTAGACGAACGCTTAGGTACTGGTACGAGAACTACCTAAATGAAGAATGAGAGAGGAACTTTTATCGTGATTCGAAATGACGACTATATCGTGTTTATGTGCCATACAAAAGCATTGAAAGTCTCGCGCTACTTGAACGTCGTCTCGACATCTTAACACCTAAAACTATGACAGCTTAAGTGATATAAACCTTGTTGTAACGCGGCTCACACATCGACATTTTAATTAACTAATTAATGTATCGAATCGATAAATATAACAGCAGCAATATTTTGTCTCACTCTCGGACGCCAAACGCGTGAAATTAACACATTCACTGCCAAGGATCGCTACGCGCTACGCTCGTAGCCGATGTTGTGGTTTATCTCGTATGTAGCGGAAAGCGACTACGGCGTAGGCGCCCGCTAGGCGGGTTCCTGGCAGTGAAAGTGTTAATCGGCGAACGGCCAAGCAAAGTCACAGAAAACCTAGTGCGGATTGACCTTGATTTGGCCGGTTGCCATGCTTTCGGCACTTATCTACACGGGCAGAAATCACGCAGTGGACTGCAGGCAGCCATGTACCGATAGGTCGCAATAATCAATATGGTTTGCTCTTCGCCCGCGCACGAAAAATTGCGAAAATCTGTGTAAAAAAATTGGTATTTGTCAAAACACATTGTGTCAAAAACACACAACACATTGTACAATTATATTTATAATTAATTTATTTTGATTATATATTCTCGAAAGAATAGTCAAAAATCACTTATTATTTTGAATCAATATCAAATTTAAAATTGAAAAAAGCTCAATTAAAAACCTGTAAGAAGAATACCGTGAAAATCTAACATTAAAATTTATATTGAAATGGCTAACATATATACATTTTATATTTTTTCTTTGAGGACAATCTTAAACAAGTTAGTCCCAAACTAAGCAAGCTAGTACTATGGGTACTACACGACGATAAACATACTCATATATGTAGATAAATAAATACTTAAATACCTACATAGAAAACATCCATGACTCAAGAACAAATATTCGTGCTCATCACACAAATAAATTCCCTTACCAGGATTTGAAACCAGGACCTCTTGCTTCATAGGCAGGGTCCCTATCAACTACGCTAAGCGGTCGTTAAAGTAGAGTAGAAAATAATAATTGTAGAGTCCAAGCATAACTAACATTGTCCAACGCTCAACAGACATTTTGCCCTGAAAAGTCAAACAACTTTTTAGGGTTCCGTACAGGAAAAAAAGGCAAAAAAGGAACCCTTATGGAGCGACTCCGTCCGTCTGTCTGTGTGTCACAAAGTGAAATATCTCACGAACTACTTAAGCTATCAATTTGAAATTTGGAATGGTTATAAATGAGAGTTATCCGCGTGCATGGAAAATGAAAATTTAAAGTTCCGTACCAAAAATGGTAAAATGTAACCCTTATGGTGCGACTCCGTCCGTCTGTCTGTCTGTCTGTCTGTCTGTCACAAAGTGAAATATCTCACAAACTACTTAAGCTATCAATTTTAAATTTGTAATGGTTATAAATGAGAGTTATCCGCGTGCATGGGAAATGAAAAATTTAAATATACATTTAAATTTACTATGAAAAATTACGAATTTGAGGAGGGGGCAAAAAAATATATTCAACTGTAAGTGGGGTATCATTTGAAAGGGCTTGAGTTGCACTTTTCGGAGCAGTTTTTTTTTTACATTGGTAACATTTCGATTTATGAAGGAAAATGTTAAAAAAAATACCATTCCCCCCCCCCCCCTTATCTCCAAAGTTACCAAAGCGAAAAATTTGAAATTATTACTTGTGATGAAGATAAATGTAAATATTACTGGAAAAGTATAACTTTTTCTGTATCTAGCGTATTTTTTGATTTTGAGGAGGGGGCAAAAAATATATATTTGTCGGAGACAGGATGGTCATTAGTACGGACGCTAAATTGTAGCGCAGCGTGGGAATGGCTACGATTGGTTGGTTTGTGGCTGACGTCACATCGAACCATCTAGCCCCACTCCTTGCGCTAGAATGGAGCCGGGCGGGCCGAGCTCCGGACATTCTCTGGCTGAACACGCGAGTGACCGGACGTATTGGAACCACCTCGGAACTGTCCACGCTACAATTCAGTATCATTGAAGTGAAGTCCAATCTAATACGACTATACCCAATAATTAAATAAAGTATTGATTTGATTCAAAGTCTTAGTCTCAATACTCGATCTCCCAACGATGCCCGACAGCAACGCCCATTCCTGAACTGTATCATGTACCACCACCCCAACACCACCATTTCTCCGACTTAGTCAAGTATTAGGTTAAGTGGGTCATCATATTAAAGGGCTTGAGTTGCACTTTTTGAAACAGTTTTTCTTTTTTTTCTATATTGGTAAAATTTTGATCTATGAGGGAAAATGTAAAAAAAATACCATTCCCTCCCTTATCTCCGAAGTTATCAAAGCGAAAAATTTGAAATAATTACTTGTGATTAAGATAAACATAAATATTACTGGAAAAGAATTTTTTTTTCTGTCTAGCATATTTTTGTTTTATTTACAAAAATAATTTCCTAGTTAAGTTTGCACGTGAAGCACGTGATAAACAATAATCGCTAAAAGACCAACATACCTACATATTAAGCCGATTGCCCTTGCACGTTAGTACCAAATGGGGCCGATAGATGGCGCTGACCCCATTCGCGCTGTTAAGATTTTGCTAGAATTAATGGGGTTGGGATTGGGACGTGTATATTTACTTTCAATAGCAGGTCAAAAAAGATCGCGATTCAATTGTCTTGGTGTAAAAGTTACTCGTTGTTTGAAATGGAATTCTATTGTGTTGGGTTAAAATAAGTACTCGCACTTGACCGGTTTTTTATTTTATTACTAGGTAGGTACCTAATAAGGGCAGTAGTAGAACGTGGGCACATATGCGCATTTCTCCTCGATTTTTCCTTCCCTGTATCAAGTAAGGGCGAGTGCAGACAAGTCAGATCACGTCCCGTTATCAAAGTAATTTACACCGTTTGCGCAACTCCATCAAACTTCGGTGAAGTTGCTTGATTAGGCGCGTGCCGCGACTACGCACCGCGTCCGCTAATTTGAACCGCCCGTGAGTCGTACCCTAAGGACGCAGCTAAAACGCTGCGTTTTTAAGTCCATGCAGAAGGTAGATTTAGGTTGTCACTATGGTATTAAAATGGTAATATTGTAAGTATTATCCTTGGGCCCTTATTGGCTGGTACCTTTTGCTTGGGAACGACACAATGTAAATATAACGGTTTCACTTTCTTTGACATCCCAAAACATCTGCTATAGTAAGAATGTATGTGCACTTTAACTTTATATTCGCCGGTAAAATCGCAACATTATAGCCTAAAGAGAATGAAGTTTAGATGTTTAGATTACGTATATATATTTACAAAGTAAGTAGCAGAAGATTTGTTTGACTACAAACCCACATCCAATATTAACAGCTAGTTATTGCCCCTTCGTCTATCTGTTACATTTTTACGCTGAAACCACTGAACCAATTTAGGGAATAGATTGTTTGAGACCACGTTTTCTACTATTATTTCGTATTTATACAACACTTTAATCTAAACCGCCATCCGTTTATACGAATTCTTTGAATTAGAAACGCTTGCCAGAGTGCCATCTCCCGGTGCAAGTAAGAATCATAAAATTCCCAACCAGGTAAAAGATGTACATACCAACTGACATATCGTTCGTACACAGTCTAAAATCTAAACTAATAGATAAATGTTACTATTCCATAGAATTTATGGAAGATGCATGTTTATAATGTATTTGCCGTCAAACTTTTTTATATCAATAGACCAGGTATCTATCGATAATAGTTAGTTAAAAATGAACTATAGGCGTACATAGTATAAGTTACCTGATTCTTGCTACACCCCTCCAGGGTCCATGTATCTTAGTTTTAAGTACTTGGTTACAAATTTATCTTATCTTATCTTATTTGGGCCGCTGCGTTTTCTGCCTCCATGGTGACACTGACACGACTTTACCGTTGGGAGAACTCTTTATTTACACGCCGCCTTGTGCGACGGTTCTCTGTAATGAACGACTCACTTACTAAGCAAAACCGTTGACATCCCTGCCTACTGGGCAGCTGCAATTTCATTACATTTAAGTACGTTCTAATAGTGATACACGTGGGTAGGAGTTGGTAGGGGTACTAAATGCATTATAGGTAGGTAAAATATTAGCTACGGTGGCTTAGTGGTTCAGGCATGTGGCTTTCAGGCGGCGGTCATGGTTCGAATACCAGCTCGTACCAATGAGTTTTTCGGAACTTATTTACGGAATGATTACCGTTAGCTTTTCGGTCAAGGAAATCATACTGAGGAAACCGGTCTAATCCCAATAAGGTCTCGTTTATTTACTTTTAGGTACTTTCGTAAAACTAGTGCCTATGCAAAAT
Organism: Epinotia demarniana; assembly: GCA_945867215.1. Taxonomy (NCBI): domain Eukaryota; kingdom Metazoa; phylum Arthropoda; class Insecta; order Lepidoptera; family Tortricidae; genus Epinotia; species Epinotia demarniana. The sequence goes on from OX244262.1 coordinate 11,685,522, forward strand.
CTTTGGATTAGGTGACAAAGTGGACCTCAGGTTTCTTAAGGATACAACCGGGAATAACCAGAAAGAATCTGTATCTTTTTTTTTCGGATATTTTTTTCCAAAACTAATGTTCTGCTGAATTAAAAAATACTAAAATGTGAACTTACCTGCATATGCCACTCATCTGTCACGATTGGTGTAACAGAGAGCGCAACAATATGTGTCCTATTCCCACATGTTATGACTTCGCGTGCAGCGAGCTTTTGATAATAGTATAACCTTTTTTTTCACGCTGATGTAATCCGTATACCTACGCATCCCCCAGGGCTAGGGAATAATATTATACCCTAACCAAACTTATTTATGTATTGTATTCTACGAAAACATCGTGAAGAAACCGGTCCTATCCCAATAATGTCTGTCCTCTGGGTTGGAAGGTCAGATGGCAGTCGCTTGCGTAAAACTCGTGCCTATATGACCAAAGCCAAAGCCAAAGCTTGAAATTAGGTATGAAAGAGGACTCACAACCGAGAATACCCTTAGCAGGATGATGATTCTACGAGTATTAACGAATAATATCCGTTGAGCAAACAATGGCTTTCGGAATATGAAAATTTCGGTAATCTTGGTTAAGGTCAAACTACCCTTTCAAAGTTTAATAGTGTGTTCCCAAGTCAAATAGACCCCGTAAGTATAATGTCCTACTTACAAAGCTTGTTTATAAATGTACGAAAACCAAGTCCTGCTTACTTACATTTTGTGAACTCGACGTGAAGAGGAGCGAAGGATCGCCATCGGTTTCCCAACGACGAATTTATACCGCATCCCTTTAGGGCCATCCTGAAATGGAAATAAGCTCCCCAGGTGTTACTATATTGTTTCGGGAATATTGAATTTCCTGAATCATTTTACATCCAAAATTAGAGCGTGATATTGTTGCGGAGTGCATAAATTTGAATGGAGTTCGGCGCAGAATAGCAAATAGCTTACTGCGAAACCTAGATGTTTAATACTGCAACGGGTTAGTGAAATTCAGCTTTTTGGGTTTGTTTTTGTGGGTATTTTCCTAATAACGAATGAAACTGTAGGTGGATGTAGCGATGCGCTGCCTCGACTGGGTTAAGCCTCTCGGCGTCACCAATTATTGTTTATCATCAACATCATGATTCATTTTAAACATCCAAAATTATCAAAATTCACGGCCTTACCTACCCATTAAAATAATTACCTGACAAAGAAAAAAATATGAGAATGAAAATGATTTATTATTGGAATATTTGGTGTCGGGAGACACCGCCCTTCCATACCCGACCGACTTCCGACCCACGCCGCGCCGGACCCGCGTTCGGTGTGTGGAGGCCTTACGCCTTGGCCACGACTTTGGTCTTAAGCGACCTGCGGCAGCGTTTTATCTGTTCATTGCGCGGTCGAGATACGCAACGCACTGTGGTTAGTTGGGATCACGCGCAATGAATTAGAAAAACCGCTGCCGTAGGTCGCTTAAGACCGAAGTCGTGGCCAAGGCGTTACAGTGCCAAGGACCCGCTCTAAGCGTCGTAGGCGCTATCCTCTACAAACGGTATTTCGCATTTTATCGGCTACGATAGCGCTACGACATTGTTGGCATTGAATGTGTTAAGGAATGCTTGTGTGTATTTTGAACACATTTTGTTTGTGTTATTAAAGAGATATAGAATCGGAACTTGATACTTGACATACATTAAATGTAATCGCCTATTTCCCGGATGGGTAGGCAGAGATCATGGTTTTCCACTTGCTACGATCCTGAGAAACCTTTCTTGCTTCCTTCACTTTCATACTGGATGCTTGACCTCCCAGTAAAATCAAAATCGTAACGTAAATAGTATCACAACGGAACCATAAAACAACTCGCCCTTCTATCAAGAAAATATTGTCTATATTGGAAATGTAAGAAGAGCCCTCGTTAATATACATTCTAGGTAACAAGTGCTTGTGATACTCCAATAATAAATAGAATGGAAAATACTTATTATTACCTTTCAAACAGTTATTACGAATTATTTCCAATAGATTATATATATAGTAGTATTTGTTTTGTAAACAATAAGAATATAACAATATTTTAATCAATAACAACGTTTATAGATAAAAACAACTTTCAATCAAATACGACTTTTGATGTGAAACGTAGGTACCGGTTTAAACACTGAAACATACGGGTTCCAAGTTAGAAAAGTGGACCGTAACGTCCGTAACGAAAATATCTATATCGTCTTACCTTAATAAGTACTAAGCTATTAGTTTTAGAGACGTACATTTAGTCTCAATATTTAGCTCAATATAGTCGGCTTGGGGTTATGACCTTGAATTAGTATCGCGGCCGGACGGGGTCGCGGGGGAGAGGCGCTGCGTAGATTAAATAAAGTCACGTCACGACTCACAAGTGAGTGGGCGGTGATTCTTTCGTGAGATTTTAGAGTTTATTTAAGATAATCGATCTTAATTAATATAGAAGTAACTTGGACAACATCCATATCCATACTAATATTATAAATGGGAAAGTGTATGTGTGTGTTTGTTTGTCCGTCTTTCACGGCAAAACGGAGCGACGAATTGACGTGATTTTTTAAGTGGACATAGTTGAAGGGATCGAAATCATCCCCTACGGGGGTGAAGTGGGGGGGTAAAAGTTTGTATGGAGCTGCGATATAAACGAGTTCCACGCGGACGGAGACGCGGGCTGAAGCTAGTACCAAAATAAAGCCAAAAAGTTTTAAAAAGAATGAAAAAATAAATACAGTCGAAATGAGGGGATTAGGCCTACAACCTTAGAGCATGTAGGCTCTACTGAAATACACTGGCGCGGCCTGGCCGCGATGCAGGCTTAAAGGCCTCCACCCACCGGACGCGTGTGCCACGCGTGTGCCGCGCGTGTGCTGCGCGTGTGCTGCGCGTGTCGGGCGCGTTTGAAGCGGTATATTCACACCGGAAGCGGGCGGCGTGTAGCAACGCGTGTGCTGCGCCGCTACCACGCGGCCGCGCTGCCGAGTTGTAACTTTAGCGCCGCGGGCCCGCGCGGGCCCGCCTTCAAAACGCGTTCGATGTGTGTTTGAAGTGTAGTTTCAATGCTTTACAACCTTCGAGCACACGCGCCGCGCACGACACGCGTCCGGTGGGTGGAGGCCTTAAGGCTTCTCACAGACTGGCGCGGTCTGGCCGCGGCGGACAATAGTTTACAAACTTGTCATTAGCTGTCAAATTTTCCATTGTCCGCCACCGCAGGTGTGATGCAGACTTTATGATTATGAGCCACAGGTACCCGAATGTCCTGTCCGGCGCCGAGCGAGCGAGGCGTTTTCGAGGGCGTCTCAAACATGCTTTGTAAACGGCACCGTTTCCACGAGTTTCATGGTGGGTACACACCAAGCCAACGAACGGCTATGTATCTCACTCTAACAAATAGCTGTCACGTAAATGCTTCGCGTTCGGTGGTCGTTCGTTTGCTTAGTGTGTACCCACCATTACTGTTGCCGCCTGGCTGACGTAAACGTTTCACGTTAAAACCAACGGCCGTGTACACCGGTGACACCGACACAGCCCCGCCTCACCCGTTTTTCAATACTATATTTGTCGACTAGCTGCGAGAAAATAGTCGTATTCATAAACGTTCAATAAAGCTATTTCAACTAAGATGCAGTTAAAATTTCTTTGTCTTTATCTGTCACTTTGACATTAAATTTCTGTTCGTAAGAAAGGGACAGAACCTTTTTTTATTTATCAGAGGCTTTATTACGTTTTATGAATAAGGGGGAAATGGACAGAAAATACATTCTAAAGTAGCCTCATGTTATACTACCTTTTGATCGGGGATCATATTTCCCCTTTTCCCCTACTATTAAACCGCACTGGAGAATACGGTAGTCGCCATTATCATCACAATTCAAAAAATTTTATATTAATAATATTTGTCTTCATCATTATTATCGGCAATATAATTGCCCTCTGCTGAGCATCATAGCCTTGCAAAATAAATTATGATTACATGATCAATAAAAAAACCGCACGAAACCCCTTCCTATACTTAGGTAATTAGTTAAAGCCCCCTTCGGGGCCCAACTTGGAAAGATAGGTAAGGAAAAAAAACAAAACCCCTTCGAAAACGTCTCGTTGATGATTTGACTACCTATCCATTAACATTCCTAGCATTTTAGCAAGCATGAAACATATTTGCTAGTGGCTCAAAGCCGTGCAACTCACGACGCTATTTTTTACAAAAACAAAAAGCTACAGATGAATCGACAAAAAATCTATATAATTATCGAATTAATTCACAAAATTTCACGACACTGGACAGCCGGACATACGTTAAAGAATTTTGGCCCAAGCAAAAACAGAGAACTTCGTTCGCTTCGCTCGCTCGTTCTATTAGGTGAAAGTCTTTTCGTATTTTGTCTCTTGACTTGAGGACAGGAAAGTATATTTATACATTTGCTGTCTCGCTAAACAACACAGTTAAAACTTACAAAAAACGACAACCAATAATGACAAAACCTCGCCACCTGTTTCGCCCCTCTACGAAGCATCATCGAGATGGTGGTAGGATATGTTTCTTGCGCCAGGTTCGCTGAGCACAATTGTTTTGTCATTACGCACGCGGCGCGGTTTTCTGTGCGGACCCTTTCGTATTAACTCGAACATTACAACCGGTACCGCCTCCGCACCGCGCCGCGCCACCCCGCCACCGCTCTCTGTGCGTTTGCAGCTTCATCGTGAATGACCTGAGAGACCTGCACGTGTTTTAGCGAAATAGTGACGGAATATTGTTCTCGTAACTAACTGAATTCATGTCTGAACCCCCATTACAAAGTTCATCACACAAGTGAGGCGGGTCCAGTGGTACCTACTACCTTGAGAATCGTAATATATCATTGTCAGACCTCAGTTGCAATGGTCGCTCGTTGCGTGGACTGTTCTTGGTGCTATGTAACATAATTACCATGAGTGAGGGCACTTCTAAACTGATTACTAGAGCGCACATGCGCCAACTAACTGTGATTAACAGGGAACATGTTAAAGCAAAGTTTTGTAATTGATTTAGTTACGATTATTGGGTTTGGCGGCCACGCGACTTCGGACCGCGGTGATGTGATTTAATCCAAACGTTATCTAATATCATTAGTGTTATATCCGCCCGAAACGCGATTATCAGCCGAAATTAAAACTGAATTTCAAACTGTGCTTCTTGACTGAAACCGCCACTTGCACATAAAGTCGACTATTTTCTACGACACCGAAAGAAGTGGCTCTGATTTTATCAGTGTATGTCTGTATTTACGTGTGTTCCATCCACCGTAGCGTTTAAGGTAAATCGATTTTGATAGGAGAGCTGTGAGAATACGCTACCTACCTTGTGTAAGAAAAAAATAACATGCTCTTTTCAGTTACTTTTCCGTAGTCGGGTTTCAGTAATATGAACTTGGTATGCTTATTTGATTTCAGCATTATTGTATAGAATAAGCGGGCGTGTGAGTTCAATACCAATTCAAGTCATTTATTAACCGACTTCAAAAAAAAGGAGGAGGTTCTCAATCGGCGGGTCCCATTTTTTTCAAAATTCAGTTATATGATGGGATCCATGAGGAATTGAGAGAACTCCTCAATTTTATTAGGCACGCGTGTAGTGATTTTGGTATTTTCTGTTATAACTCGTGTATTTACATCCGTAATCATTTTGGTGGCGAGGAATTGATGATAAAGACCACAGATGCCTTATCGAATTCCTCAATTATGTACTTAAAAGTGCAAAAGTACGTCACAGGTTCTGATAAGATTCCGTTGAAATAGGAACTAATGAAGTGCCATTGGTGATGATCTTGGGGAATCGATGGAAGTCCTCAAATATTATCGGCCAACATACAGCGATTCGGTTTTTTTCTATAGTAATCAACGCATTTGCTATCGGAAATCAGTTCATGCGGTAAATAGTTTAAAAAAATAGGAAATGTTCTCGTGGCTTGGCGGAGTACCTACTAAATTGAAGTCGGTTAAAACTTTGTTTTTAAAGTAAATTATTTCAGACCAGGTCCATAAAATATGTTAGTATTTATCCAAACATTTAACCATCCAAACTTTCGCATTTATTATATTATTAGGATACGACATGATTCGAACTCCTCGGGAGTTTTTCTTACACTCACACATAATGAGTTCAGTGTGCGTATCGTCTATCGGACGAGACGACCTCCTGACGCAATCTCACACACCAACTCCAGCGCAATACTGCCCCATCCCCCCGCCCTGACACCGCGGGCGTCGCGGGCCGCGTGGTAGGAGCGCGCGCGGGCTTTGCCGCGAAAACACTCATCCTGAAGAAGAACTCCCGAAGAGTACGAAACATGTCACCTGTCGTGACATTTAATATGAATTTGGATTAAAAGTTGTATTTTAAACATGTGTCAAGATTTTTTTTATTCGAACAGATTTTAGATTGAATTTATAAAAAGAAAGAAATAAAGAAAACATACTTATAATATTAACGTTAACACCTTACAATCGAATGTGATTCTTCCGTGGGGACCTGCTCTAATACTACGAATGACGTCACACAAAAAAGAAGATTTTTATAAAAAACAAAACAAAGTTATAACTGGTAACACTGCCAGCTTCTAAAGTTGGGTATTAATGGTACTAGCATACTTTTATGTTTCTGTCGTAGGTACTTACATACCTACCAACGGTAAGTAGTACAAAGATAACACACAAGTTTGTACTTTTTTTTTTATAACAAAGGAAGTTGTTGGAAGTGAAAACTTCATAAAAATGTTTTAACGTTCTACACGACATTCGCAGAACCTTATTATTTAATTGGAACGGTGGTAATTTCTAAGAAACGCCGTTGAATAGCGTCACGTGGAACGTGGGTAGAGACCTAAACAAAGTAAAGGTTTAAGTCTCCGTACTTCATGCTATTGATGGAAACTTCAATATTCAATTAGGAGAATCCTTAGTGAGGAATACGAGTATGTGTAACGTATTTATCTGTCACGCTCGTGTCCACACATTATCACAGAATATAATTAATAATACTAAGGTACAGAAAGTCTACTGCCTAAGTAATGCGTTATAGGGCGACTGCTTAACTCTGTCCTTGCTTTGCCTCCCGCACGTCGCCCGCTGCGCCCTGTTATCGTCATATCCCTGCACCTGCGCGCCAAGTTTTAGCCCTAAACATTACGAGAGCACGATGACATAAGAGAGGGTTATCTAAGCCCCGACTGGTCTCTCTCCCCTTTTCACCCCTTTAAGGGATCCTAATGTCCTTTCCAGGGTCTCAAGCTATGTCCGTACAAATGTACAAAATTACAACCTAAATCGATTCAGCGGTTTTAGCGTGAAAAGGTAACGGAGAGATAAACAGAGTTACTTACTTTTGCATTCAGTGAGTCCCTTCATTTACCGACAAACGTTTCACTGAATGCATTTTTGGGCAAATTTTAATTTTTTCCAATTTTCTCCAAAGGTACCTAATTGTGTAGAAATCATAAGGTAGGTAAGATTTTTTGTATAACGATCCTGAAAAGATTACTGTCTTGAGGTTTTTTTTTTATGAAATAAAAATTCGGCGAAACATCCATAGACCATTAAGAGTCGGTATAAGCGGACAAAGACGCGGGCTAAAGCTAGTTTATAATATTAGTGAGAAGTAGATTAATCAACCAAATGTCAATATTTCCCACACAATTTCAATCATAAACTAGGCTGTCGTTTTATTTTAATTTAGTAAGCTATCAATCCGATTAAGTGGTTTGATAAGCGTTTCTAGACGTCGTCGTCCCTTAAAATGATTAAATTTCATCATTGGTTAACGGAGTCGAAGGACTTTGCCGATTTAACTTTGTAGGTGTATTTTCTTAATTAGTATCAGCACAGCTATCACAAGACGTCCCACGAGCTGTGTTGCGGCGATATAATACCTGTATCTTTCTAACCGATCTAATTAGAAAGAGAGGGATCGTCCTTCTCGCCGTGACGCTGCTCGCGGGCCGTGCTATGATAACCGTGTTGTCTATTGTCTTCGCTTCGGATGCAATCTTGCCGTGATCGTGATACGACACGATTCCCTCCTCGGGGACACCTGACCATGCGTCTTGGGCTGTGATTCACCTCACTTCACCTTAATTCACCTCCCTTCACCTCGGGTGAACCAGTGAAAGACATGCATCCGATAACACTTTGTTATTACGCATCTCGGGGTCAATATATGCATGCCGGAGATGAGTGATGATTTTAAGAGAAGTAGTGAATAGCATAGATGGGCTGATATTCACAACAGTGAACTTATATACTTTAGCTAAAGCAGTATCTCAACTAAAGTCCTTTTTAGACCGGCGCTTCATTTTAAGGCGGTGCATTGGAAATTATCGCGTGCTTTGAAACGCCGTTCTGACTAGATTAAGAAACAATGAGGTCAGAATTTCAGATATATGATTCTTGACTATATGATTGTTTATCTGATTTGATTGATAGGTATGTGATTGCTTAAAAATTCCTGGATAGAAAAAAATCCTAAGTTGGGTCTGCATTTTCCTTTTTTTAATCAGCCTACTCAAACGATACATTATTTTACGACACAATCAAGTTAATACTATAGTATCTCATCTAATATCTCACTTAATGAAATTTAAATAAAACTTCACTAAGTTAGGTATTTATCGAAAGTCCAAAAAAGCCATTCCCGAAGAATGTTACATCTCTTTTTCTCGTGCGCGAAAGGCATACGCGTGTCCCTGTCTAGGGGGCGTGTTCGGCTCGAATCAAGGCATCCCCTTAAACAATCATTTTCGTCATATCTCCATATAAAAAGTGATATTTAGATCTATCTAAAGTGCTATTGTTAGGTACGTTACGTAATCGATCAGATCAGAGTGTTAATCACGTGACGTTTGGACGCATGTGAGTACAGTTTAACAGTCATTATACTATACTTATGTGCCACCGACTACCTCAAGTTGAGCCTATTACCACCCGAAGTTCATTCAATACACAAGTGAAAGAATTATTGAAATCGGATAAGTTTATCCGGAGATAACTTATCCCTATCCCTTACAAACTAACTTGAACCCCCGCGTGGTCGTGCTGGAGGCTTCCCCTAGATTTCCCCAGGCTAGGCCACGCTGTATTGGGTCCGTCCTATTATAGCCACAGTCAGGGTCAAAAAAAAAGAGCGACCGTAGCGAATCAAGTTCTCTGCTTCAATTTGGGCCAACATTCTTTCAGTCCGGCTGTTCTCCTCCACAAGTCACATTTGTCAACCGATTCTCGTGAAATTTTGTGAACAGGTTCACTTTAGTAGATTTTTTTGTCGGTACAAATTTGGAAATCTTAAAATTAAATTAAAATGTTTGGCTCACAGGGCTAAGTTACTAGTATAAACTTACAAAGTAACAATCTCACAGATTTTTCTTCTTTATAATATTAGTATTTTTTTAATAAAGGTTTGACATCACTGTCTACCTAGCCCGAAGTTATTTTCTTCACCAAAGTGTATATAACATTTTAAAAGCAGACGCTTAAAGGTTCAGCTCTAAATGTAAATTCTAGATAAGAATAACGTTTCAGATCTCAATTTGTCTCAGTAATCTGCGATCGCTGACGACGCAGTGCATTCAGTCCTTCTTGAAGAACGGTTACCTTTGCAAAGTTTTGAATTAGTTTCTTCTTTCATTGGAATATCGCTTTTATAAGTCACTTGGAATTGATTGAATAAAATAAATAAATATTTGCGGACAATCTTGCACAAATCGACCTAGTCCCAAACTTAGCAAAGCTTGTAGGTACTATGATGGGTACTAGAGGATAATAAACATACTTGAATACATAGAAAACATCCATGACTCAGGAACAAAATATTTATTCGTGCTCATCACACAAATAAATGCCCTGGCCGCTATTCGAACCCAGGACCTTTTACTTTGTAAATAGTCAGGGTCACTAACAACTAGGCTAAAGCGGTCGTCAATTAGCGGCAACATTTTTATTTAATGGCAACTTTATACAATTACAAGCACGCCGCGCGGTTTCGCCCGCGTATTGCAAAGAACGCAGGCAAACCAGCGGGGTGAAATATAGCCGATAAACCTCCAGAAAGTCCACTAAGACCACGCAGTCCACGCAGGGTAAAGAGTTTTCTAAATCGGATAAACGGTTCCGGGGTTTACCTAAAACATACAAAACTTGTAAACTACAATTTCACAGAGTCTTCCTCTTAATAATATTGGTACGAGTACATTTAGAAGCCTATAATAATAACAATAATGTATCCATTTTAAGACTCGGCATAGCCAGGCCTACAGTACTGTTAGTATGTATGGGACAAATCTTGCAAGTTAAATTGGACCCTCTTGCCGGTGACCGATTGAGCTGAAAGTTTGGGTAAAAGTATAGTTTGGATGACAATACAATAGTATGGTACCATCGAGCTGATCTGATGATAGAGACAGAAGGTGGCCATGGGAATTAAGTACTTAACCAACGTAACCCCGTTGAGTTTGGGTTCGTTAGAATCGTCTCAATGATTAGTTGATGATGGTATACAGAAACGTACAGTCGGCAATGAAAGCTTGTACCAAAAATTACATTTTTGACAGAATCTTATTATAGTACGACGAGACGGTGATAATCAAGCAAACGGCCTGCCTGGTGGTAAGAAGACGCCGTAGCCTATAGACGATTGCGCTTTTATAGGAGTCGCAATGAAGATTGGTAAGACGAATGCAGTACGCTTACCATGAGTTTGACAATGAAGGCTTACGCTAACGAGTATCGAGTTTTCTATCTGTGCATCTCTATTGCACTTTGACAGTACGAGCGGGATGCACAGATAGAAAACTCGATACTCGTTAGCGTAAGCCGTCATTGTCAAACTCATGGTAAGCGTACTGGTCTCTCTAAACACAGCACACCCCGAAATTTAGCGACCTCACCACCAGGAAGACAACACCAAATAAACATTTAGAATATTTTAGCTGCCAAGTTCTCCTAGCATTTTACGCAACTAAAGACTCGCGTCTACCTAAAGCAGGGTAATAGTGTTCGGTAGTTTATTCTCTTCTTTTTGTTTCGGTAACTTTTTTCATAACCCATTTCATAAGTTCGACCGACGGCCACTTTGGTGTTTTATAACCAAGTCGCCTTATTGGATCGTTTCATTCGCTTGTTTCAGAATAGTTCTTTAGTTAATTAGATTTAGTGAAACTTCGATAAACTTTTGGTGGACCATCTTATATGAACACTATGCATGATGCAAACAAATTCATATGGGGTAAATATGTGTAATATAGGGCATATTACGAATTTAATTTATGAAAAGGTGGCATGATCAGTATTGGTAGGTATATATTTCTGTACACGACATTTTCCAGGGCCTTTCTAATTAGAACATTCAGAATGGGACCGATCGGTAGTCTATCGACGGCTCCCGCGCGCTATTGTTCTAGCCGTTCTGATTTTGAATGACAGAGTAGATTTAGAACGATATGTTTATGTACATACAATACCGACCTGTTTTGCTAATATCAGCCAAGCATACATGATCGCGTTTTGTCGGACATATAGCATTTGTCCTTCTAGTAGAGGACAAATGCTTTAAATCCAACATAAATGCTTGCTTAGACAGGGTCGGAATTTCAGTGATGTGTGTTAATTGCCAAAGAGACGTTACATCGACATCGTTTAAGTTGCTTAATCAGCCGGAGTCTACTCTGGTCCCAGGTGGGTCAAGGCTAATCATTAGATTCTCCTCTGCTCCTCCTCTCCTCTGCTCTTTATCCTAACAATAATTGTTAGGATAAAGAACTACATACATAAAAAACCCCCAACACATCGAACATAGCTAAGAACCATCTCGATAGAAACGATTTTTGTAGCAAAAAAACACACTGAAATCAGTTGACCCATTTGCAGGTACCATGACACACACACTATGTGCACAGATCCTACACAATGCACATCATACCTTATAACGCCCCTCGATTGCGGGGGTTGAGTCCGCAGTAAGCTCGGCCGAATTTCACCTTCCCATACAATGGGAGTTTCGTTCTCATTATAAAACTACGTGTTGGATTGTGACGAAACTTTGCATATACAATGACATGAGGTATATTTATGTCTGCAATTAGTTTATATGGTTCCAGTTTAGAAAACAAACGAGAAACGGCAAAAACAAGTTTATTATGAAAAACTTAAATTCACTGTATTTTTTTACTATGGTATCTGAAGCTACAGAAACTAATTACAGACCTGGATATACCTCATGTCATTGTACATGCAAAGTTGCGTTACAATCCAACACGTAGTTTTAAAATGAGAGCGTAACTACGTTTGTATCGAGAATCGAGCTTACTGCGGACTCTTAAAAAACCGTAGAGTACACTCACTACCAATGACTTACTTCAAAACCTGTATCATTAACCTTTTTCGCTTCCTCTAGCTTCTTAGAAATCAAGTACCATCGGTACCGAACACGCCCGAATAGAATTTACGTGGAAAACTCCAGGATTTGCATTGACCAAACTTGTTAGTGGCTGAGCAGAATAATGGCTGTTCCGAATGAACAAAGAGCTTAACAAGCCACTCTAATTTGTATTTCGAGGAAGCTCCTGTTATTCTTTCGAGACGCTGGCAATGTTGTCTTGTTTATCGGGTGCAGACCGGCGTTTTCAACTAATTTTTAAGTGTTTCCTGTTCTAGAGGCGATGGATCGTGCTGCAGCATTGGTATCGCGCAACACTAGGGCTGTTATTCGCTAAGCGCTAATGCGGCTCACCCCGCCGGTCACCCGTCACGAAATGAGACTTCTACCTATGCTTTGTTTTACAACGCATCGCGGTGTCAAGATATATTTGTGGGTGAGCGTTGAGGTGAAATGAAATTAGAAAACACTTTTGCTGTCTTCAAGTGGCACATTTTAATAATAGGCCAATTTTACGATTTCTAATAATATATTTTTGTGTAAAATATATAGGTACTGTGCCGGCAAGGCACATTCTATTATTCCGATAAGATATTGTATAAAACGTGTATAAGATTAGCCATAGATTAAGTACGCGCGAGATGTATGCATGTAGCTACTTGTATATATACTGTGTTCATTAATTAATAAATAACCATTGTATAGTCCGTACTTCAGAGTGTGTCTCTCTGAGTGTGGACTGCCATAAACCCCTCTGGGGTGCAGTCCACACTCAGAGAATTCATACATCTCGCACGTATGTACTTAATGTATGGCTAATCTTGTACACGTTTTATACAATATTTTATCGGTATATTAGAATGTGCCTTGCCGGCACAGGTACGTTTGTATAGATTCGATAGTCAACTTGTACTGTACCAACTTAATTTATTTAAAACAGGAGTAAATTTATTCAATAAACAACAAAATTCTTAAATAGTACATTACGTAACTAGGGCGGTGAATTCGTGAATGCCCCAGATCGGAGGTGTTTGTGCCCCGAACCGAAGGTATGTATATATAAATATGCGCTCTGGGGCTTTACGAAGAAGAGATGCTGGCGGCATTTCCCCGCTGTATCGCAAAAGCCACCAGCTCTTCGGTCCCCCGTGGTGTCAGCTAGTTTATTTGAGAGTTCCTTGAAAAGATTGAGGGCGCTATGACCCAACGGACCAAGGGTCTTGACGCCGATTGGAACAAAGTAGTATTTGGCGCCGAGACTATATTGGTTCATTTTTGCCTTTGCCACACCGGCTCTGGAGGACGTTCCGTGGAGATGTGATGGGGCCAATGTGTCAACGCAGGTGGCGTCCCACACCAGCACCCGACCCATCTCTTCCCCTGAATCAAAGACATTCCATCCAGTCTCTTGCCGTCGTCCCTGAGAATGCCGGGTGGCAGGGCCGGCACAGAATGTACAACCCGGTTAATTTAAGAATGCACCGTGTTCATGCATACATCTTGCTGCAAGCTGCCAACGTGACTTAATCGGGATATAACCGTAACACACAAGTGTCGTAATGTTATTAAACACACGTGTTTAATATCCAGGATTATGAGCCTAAAAGCGACACAATAAGAGGTACGTTACGAGCAATTGTGTTGAAAAATAAGTTACAGGTGCACCCGTCACCCTGGGAAGGGATTGAATATTGGTGACCAATTATTGATGATGAAATGCTCTTTTCCACGAGTAATATGTTAAATATAACTCTATTCCAGGTAAAGGAAAAATATGGAAACAAATAAAAGACGTATTTATTGAAATCGAATAAATTTAATATTAATCTCGCGAACGGCGCTCAAAAAGAGGAATCAATTTTATTGTGTGAACCATAAAGGTGCTATATTGGCGATGATAAATTATTAACATGGCATTTAAAACTAGACGGAACAATTTCCATGCAGTGAGGAATTACCATTTCATGACGAAAACAATAATTATGAAACGTGAAATTACGGCTACGGGTAATATTTATGAGAGGCTGGACCAAACCGTTTGTAAATCGTAAGCGGTGTTCGTTAAAATCTGATTGTATGGAAAGTTTGACAAGTTTCTATCGGATGACAGCTGCCGATCGGTCTGTAATCTTAGGTTGGTGCAACCCACCCTTAGGCTTTTGGCAAAGTGCCTAAATAGCAAAGAGTCATGGTATACGGGAAAAAACCCACCCTTAGGGTCCCATGGAAACTTGTCAAACTTGCCTTACATTAAGATTCTAACGAACACCGCTTACGATTACAGATGGTTTTATGCAACCCACCCTAGGTCCACCATGCGGGGTTAGAATTGCACCTCCACTCCACCTCGAGTTTGTGTCGGAAGGATGGACTATAGGAAGGGCAATGATATCGAAAGTAAAGATACGCCTGTCCGAACAATATTCGCTTGACATACTGTGACAGCTGAAGACTAAGGCACGGTGGCCCGCGATTGCCCGTGGCGGGCCACCGCATTGGACGAATTACTCGTGGGCGTTGGGCCTATCTTTATATCTATGAGGAAGGGGGTTGACGTGTATTGAGTCACAGAATAAGTAATGTTGAGTTGCGGGCAATCGGCTAGTAGGGCTCGTGGTCATGATACCAATTTCATCGAATTTATTTATCTAACTTTAAAACTATTACAATTATTGCTGGAAGTGGCACTGAAATACAAATTAAGTGTACTTTGCTTAAAGTCTGGCAAAAACGTCTAGAAAAGTACGCCGTAGAGTTTAATCTATAATTACATAATTTTTGTTTATAGAAAAATGAAAAATAAATAAATATTTGCGGACATCTTACACAAATCGACGTAGTCTCAAACTAAGTTAAGCTTGTACTATGGGTAATGGACAACGAGAAACATACTTATATATATACAATAATAAATACTTAAATACATAGAAAACATCCATGACTCAGGAAAAAATATTCATGCTCATCACACAAATAAATGTCCTTCCCGGGATTCGAAACCGGGACAATACGTCAACAACCATATTTATGACTTTAAGGAAGTTACCAGGGTCAAAAAAAATAGTTCCGTTTCTAGACTTTTTTCCCCAAGCTACCTACCTATTTGCATGTGATTTCAACGTGCACGTTATTTCCTAGCAATCCTCTTAACCAGTTCTTCATTTATGCGACCACCGTGTTCAGAACGGGTGAAACGCGACAGAATTTCCAAAAACGCTCGTCTGCGGGTACCAAGAAACAGCTAAGAAAACTCCATGCAAACCGAATGCACTGCAAACGCCTAGAGTACGACGTGCCGCGGGTACCGAGTACCGACATGTAGATGTAGACACCAATCTGTAGCTACAAGGCGGTAGTTACTTTGGTATTTCACTTGCACTAGGCATGAAACTTTGAGGTCGAACTCTTATACAGAATAATTTACTTTAAAAACAAAGTTTTAACCGACTTCAATTTAGTACTCCGCCAAGCCACGAGAACATTTCCTAATTTTTTTTACAATTTACCACATGAACTGATTTCCGATGGCAAATGCGTTGATTACTATAGAAAAAAACCGAATCGCTGTATGTATTTGAGGACTTCCATCGATTCCCCAAGATCATCACCAATGGCACTTCATTAGTTCCTATTTCAACGGAATCTTATCAGAACCTGTGACGTACTTTTGCACTTTTCAGTACATAATTGAGGAATTCGATGGTCTTCATCATAAATTCCTCGCCACCAAATTTATGATTCCGGATGTAAATACACGAGTTATAACACAAAATACCAAAATCACTACACGCGTGCGTAATAAAATTGAGGAGTCCCCTTAATTCCTCATGGATCCCATCATCTAACTGAATTTTGAAAAAATGGGACCCACCTGGAAGTATATACAAACGAACAAAAAAATTTTTTTTCGAATCGGCTCCTCAATGACGGAGTTCTGAGTTAACAAACACTGAAAATAAAAAAAATACAGCCGAATTGAGAACCTCCTCCTTTTTTTTGAGGTCGGTTAAAAAGGATCCATTTCTAAATCCTAAATTGTGGACTGACGGAGCAACGTCGTCGGCTTCTTAGTTAGTTACCTATTTATTTATTTACATGGGACAACAGGGCTCATAATATTTACTTATACTTTAAAGACTTGAAAATCGCTATGAACATAATCACACTTTAACTGCGATGTGTTACAACACCGGCCAAAAATCCCGGAACTTGACTCCTTCCGCCTCATTTTCATAAACGTTACGACAAGACTCCTAACTCTACTACTACTTGGATGAATCCGATCGAGTATATCATCCACCTCCTAGCGTTATTCCCGGTTATGCCCTTAAGGTGCTGTTCCAAACAGTTAGCGGCTGAGCTCACACCGTTTGTATGGAACAGATGGTTTTTTTTTCGCGATTTGAATACAACTTATGTATTTGATCAATTGAGATGACCCACCGAATCACCTCCCAAAATTTTAACGGTGAATAATATTCCACTCTGTATGTATGTTCGGTCAATAATAATGGAAGATGCAAACTGGTTCTCATACTGCGATGTGGAAAGTGGTGGACGGGTGGAAAAGCACCACATTGATGAGTCCCTTTAATGGCGTACCTAGTGAGTAAATAAGAAGAAAATTTTAAAATCGCAATCTACTGAAACAACTGTTAGCGCAACAACAATTTATTTTAACTTTTTATTTTTTACATTTATTACATGCATAGAAAACTTAATTTAACGATTCGTATTTCGTTTAATTTGCATGATAATTTTATGCTTAAATGCAGACTGGGAACATACCCACTGAAAGTAAATACCAAATAATAGAATACGTGGTTTAACTTCACTAATATCATAATGCAAAATCTAATTTTCTAGAATTAGACCACCTTTATAGGTCTGATTAAACATACAACTTAGACTAACTTTAAAATAAGTTTTGAAAGCCGAAGCCACTTTAAGTAAATCTAGAAATCTAGAAATATACTCTTGCTAACCCAGTTAGTAAGTACTTGCCACTATCAACCTTAATTCACAATACTAGAGGTGAACAATGAGTACCTATATTTAATAGCTTTGACCTAGCTTATTTAGACTGACTTGCAAAAATGTTGATTCAGTCAGTGAGTGTTCAGTGTAGTTCAATTCAATCAGAGAGAGTAAATGGCGTGGCAGCATTAAAAACTAATTCAATAGAATAGCATAGTCAGGTAGCAACCTGACTATGCTATTCTATTGAGTTAATAGGATGTTACCAACTATTAGTTGAAACACAATTACAACTGAATGCGTCCATGTCAACACTATTGCAAAACGATTCTAATTGGTACTTTTAATTCCATTACGATGTTAACGTACGTAATTTTGAGGACGAAAAGTAACTCAAAACAGCGTTACTTACATAGCCCACTTTAGAATGCCATAAAAATGCCACGTAAATCAATTCTTTATCAAAATAGGGGCCAGCTTCGGAAGACGATTTGAGCTTAGGTAAAGAAGTGATGATTGAGTAAATCCCTCCAAATCAAAAGTTATGTTGTTAGGTGCGAGAAAACAAATTGATACAATTGCGTCGCATGACCCACTCGTCTCTATAGAAGGCATTCGCTTAGAGAGTCACAGAAGCACGCTTGAGAAATATGTCTCGGAGAAGTCGGAGACGATCATTGAGCTATTATTACTTACATTATACTTCAATGGAGACGATGCGGTACTGAGGGGCTACCGCGAAACGAAAACGAACTTCGTTCGTGTATCTCCGTATTTGTCGCTCGAAGTTCGAGCGACAAATACGGAGATACATTCGAGACTCGAACCAGCAAGTGCGGCAGAGAGGGAGATACTCGAACGAAGTTCGTTTTTACTTCGCGGTAGCCCCTCTGCTTCTATAGGCTCAACGTTTGTGTCTTCGTGATGTATTTCTGTTGACGTGCGCACACAATTATGTGATTCACTTACCTATAGGTACTTTCAAGGTAAAGCCTTGCAGCGAATTCAAAACGCCGTGCACGTTTTTGTTTTCCCGTTCCGCGCCGTGCCCATATTACTCCGTTCTTAAACCGGTACGACTTAATGAACATGAGCCCCCGTAGACACCACACACATTTCGTCATTAAGAAAGTACCATCGTACCTTTTCGAGAAACTGATCGTCTCTCAGCGCGCTGTCAGACACGCATCTCGACTTGCAAGTCATCCACACCACAAGGTTGCCTTTCGTGGCAGCTTTCGTTTTGCTGCCACCAATTGTTGGAACGATTTGCCACCACCCGGTAGCCTCTTTTAAAATGTCCTCCAAATTTTTCTTGATTACCAAGCAGAAACATAATACTTAGGTTAGGCCACCTTGCACATTTACACTCATACTCTTGCGCAGTCACATACATACAGAGACAAACACATACTTTGAAGTCATAAACATAATATGTTTAAAATATATAGGTAGGTAGTTATATAATATTAGTTCAAAAGAGATTCTAATTATTATTATTTTGTTACAACTTAACTTGGCCTAAGTAAACTTGACAATGATTGTAAAGTTTACTTAGGCTTTAGGTCTGAATCACACTGGCGTGGCCTGCGGCGGCGGTCAATAGTAATCTTATCCAATACAGCGACCTGGTTTGAATGTTATATTGCTGTCTAACATGGGTTTTGTTAGCTACAGCTAGACGATCCAAAGGTACTTTTACTTAAATACTATTATTTAATTTTTCTTAAACTTATGCCACACACTGAAACCTATATTTGGCTATAGTGTCACCATATTATTAAGTGCAGTAGTTGAGCATTTCATCCATGCTGCAGGCTTTCACACAGCACTCGTCCGCAAGCCCGCTGATCAGGCGCTTGCCGCGAGAAGGGAGCGACAGGCTCTGAGCTTTGTGGGCGGACACCCAGGGCCAACCATACTCCTGGTCTTTGTAGTATGGCGGGATACCGGCACCTGGATGTACAACGGGAATACAAAAATGGTCATGGGCTATACAGAGACGGGGAAACAAAAGCTGTCTCTTTTGCTCTCAAAAGATAACCAATGGATAGGCTCCCGCTAAAAGTGTTCGTGAAATTTTCTTTAGTAACCTGCCAGTGAAGGGCCAGCGCTGAGTACCAGGTACCTACCTATTAAAATTTTATTACTTATGATTTTTGAGCGACAACGCTTTCGGCGTAATTGCAACTATAAAAATATCACATGGATATTCGCCTATTCTACAGATACCAGTAAATAAATTAAAATTTTACTAAAGTGGTGGAAGGAGTAAGACCACCACTTAATTGAAAAATATTCTTTTCTTTACCAAAATAATTTAAATTAATGTTGATTTGATCTGTCGAAGATGTATTGCTTTATCGTATTGTTTATGGCTAACTTGGACAGTTAACATCAGCTTCTAGTCCGGATGTCTGCCGGAATACTGAGAGACCCAATAATGATATTTAACGTGACGTGACTCTCATACCGACTGCACTGCACACATTATTTTCACTTTGGCTTAGCGCTTTACCCCGTTGAGGTTAGAGGCGGTGATCTTGAGGGGCTTGAGCCACTTGGACCCCAAAATCCGCTAGACCAAAATCTATGTACTTAAACATTTTAATTATAATTCTTAGACGTCCTAAAATGATATTCCGTGACCTTGACTCCGTAATCCGTATCATGGTCGGCCTTATCACGCGATAAGTGTCAAGATAAGAGCGTCGGCTCGTTCTATCGAACGGTGTCGTGTCAGCCAGTGACGGACGCTCTATCCTATCACTTATTGTGTGATAAGGCAGACCATAATACGGGGTACAACTCACCGTACACGGTCGCCTCGGATCTCTTCTCTGGTCGCTGATAGAGCAGGCACAGCTCCGAGATCGTGATGGCCAGATTCCGTCCGCAGTAGACATGAGCACTGAGATCCTGCATCGCCAGACCCCCGCAAATGTGCGCGGCGCAAAGCGCCACGGTCGCGAGCAGAATCACACAGCTTGGGAGTTTCATCTGGAAATGTTTGACTCAAGTGGTTGTACCTTGGTTTACCAACAAATGTTTCATTGAATTTATGGTTCGCCATTGCCTTTTTTTAAAAAGTATAGTTAATTTTTGAGCGTATTGTTATAAAACCAACCTAACCTAACCTCATGGATTATATACTATACCTCTTACTATTGAGGTTATTGTTGTATGTGTAAGTATGTGAGAATACGGTCTTGACATATTGTGGACTATGTGCCGCTATTCGAGAATGGATTGGTTTGTTCGCATAGCAGTCCAAGGTATCCGTAGAATTCGGCGCCAACACCACATCTCATAAGCATCGATGCGGCTTTTCATTTGGGCTCGGATAGTCCAGGTCTTTTTTTTTCCAGTCCAGGTCTTTGAGCCGTAAAGAAAGATGGAGAACACGAGGGAGAGTACAAGCGTGATCTTTGTTTGTCTCTGTATAGCGCGATCCCTCCATAGCTTACATTAATATACGCACACTTTAACTGTATGAGTATAGACAGCGATAAGGTTGGGAACGAGATAGCATGCGAGCGGACGCCATCTTCAGGTCCATTCTTTATCTGCGCGCGTTATATGCTTCAGCTTGGGCCGAACTTCGATTGTCTGTCCGATGTCCGTTGTCCGGTGTTTGACCTTTCTCCTCTACAGATCCCGTATCATATCAGCCTTATCACGCGATTAGTGACAAGATTGAGCGTCTGTCACTGGATGACACCGTTCGATGGAACGAGTCGCATTTCTCAACCGAATCTCGTGAGTGAGCCGTTTCGTTAATTATATATTTCTTTTTTAATACAGGCTCGAGAGTTTTACAACTCACAGATCCACTAGATTTTAACGTTTCTGCGAGATTACTTGCCAATAAGCCAGTCACGTTGCAATTTCTGTAAATATACGCATACGGTACCTAGACAGAGTAACGTAGGTAGAATAAATATCCAAGAATTTGCTTATAAATTCAAACGTGACTAGAAAATGTTGGAACAACGCAAACGTTCTATCCAAATTAACCTAATACAAGTCGAATATTGGAGAGGTAGGTATCTTGAATATATTGACGTTTTATACTGAGCTGGCAACAGCAATGATATTCTGTGGAAATTGAATTGCTGTGTGGTCAAAAATTGCTTACAAAAGCAATCCGGTAGCTGATTGTACAATCCCGCAATACTTTTAGCGGAGTGCAGACACATTGTACAAAAGCCCACAATTTTGGTACAGACCATCAAAAGGGTGTGTGGATCATGTATAAATCTAAGTTTAAAAAAACAGTCCTTATATTGCAGTAACGAGCTTTTTAAGGCCCTTCTTTTACGACAGCAACAGTCGCATAACATACTGTTATTTTACAGTGTTTTGCATATTTAGAAATAACAAGACTGTAACAGAACCTTAATTATCAATAACATTAATAAATTCAAATACCTGATATTACAATAATAATGGTCTTATATATTTATGCTTTCATTCATAGTTACAACCAATTTTGATTTTTATTCCATTTCTTATTATACAATACAATACAATGCAATACAAATACTCTTTATTGCACACCTCACACAAACAAAGCAGTTATAAAGTGAAAGAATACAATAACATGTAGGTAGAGGTAGACAACAGGCGGTCTTATCGCTAAAGAGCGATCTCTTCCAGACAACCTTTGGGTATTGGAGAAAGAGATAAAACTAGATTATGTAGTAGGTGGTGCAGAGATTATCTTTAGCCAAAAATCAAAATATTTATTATAAATACACGTACATAAATGGCTCTATATATAAACATACATACACAATCATACATATGTACAAAAATCACAAATAAATATATATAATACATAAACAGTCAGCCAAAAAATAACAATAGTAAAGACAATCAGGGTTAAGGGACAGACAAATAATGTTCTTTAAGAAGAGATTTGAAGTTGCCGATAGATTTTGCTTGTCTTATATCACGAGGGAGACAGTTCCACAGTCGAATTGCCTTAAAGGTGAACGAACTACTGTAAAATTTGGAAGATGACGAAGGCACAGTTAATAGAAAATTGTTAGAAGATCTAACAGAGTTAAAATAACTAAAACGCTCTTTGAGATAGCGGGGAGTTGCAGGGTTAAAAAGGACACTAAACAGAAGCGAAACAATGTGAGAGTTACGGCGATAACGGATAGGAGGCCACTTGAGTTTGGAACGGAAACTAGAAACGTGGTCATATTTGCGTATTATATTTTTGCTAAGCATATAATAATGGTAACAAAGGTAAAAAATAAAAGTATACCTTAATTGGCATGCTTAATTAGTACACACATTTTCTAGAAATACTCTGAAATAAATTAAGCTTTGGTCTATGATCTGCGCCAAAGCGTTTAGTGTCCATTGCACCACGTTTTCGTGTTTTCTAAACGAAAACATTGGCGCAACCCAGCTTTAATCAAGGGGTTATAAATTGACGGCTGTCAACCCAGTTGTATTGTGAGGCTAGTTAAACCGCACTCACCGTATGTAGTTGAAGGCAGTTGAAGGGTTGATGTGTGGCGGCAGGTTGTGGTTGGTCGATATAGTAACGAAACCACGGTAATCGGATCCTGAGTAAAGCAAAGTCGTCTTTTACTTGAGATATTCACACGCGTTTCAAAAATTCCCGTATTAGATTAAAACTCAAAAAGTAAGTTTAAATCCAGTCTTACCATTCAAGCATTGAACAGGTCAAAAAACTGTAATCTGACTACGGAATATGTCATGCCGCGGGTTCAAAATTTGGAATCGCTTGACACATCATTTCTCAAAATCGGTCCACTATCTTTCTCTCGAGCTCTTTTATGGTGGATTGATGCTCTGAATAAAGCTGAAGATTAACAGTGAAAAACGTCTAATCTCGCCTAGGACTAGCTTTGTGGTCTCGCGAGCTGAAATCTTCGAATAATACCTGGCCGAGATCTCACGAGACCACAACTGCGTTCCCTAGTAACAGCCAACGTCTACAAGCAGGAACATTAATTTACCTATCCCACTGTCAACAGAAACTTATCTCATTTAGGTAGTAACTTACCTTTGAACTTAACTAGACCACACTCGACGGAGGAATGCGGTGGAGTAGGTACCCTCCATGACCCTTATATACCTTACCGTCCGGATTATTAATATTCAAGAAAATGTCAGGATGGCATACGTTAAGTTTCTCTAATGCGTTGTGAAAATAACCTTGGCCGAGCGTAAACAGGAGTAAATATGGGGAAAAGGACACTACCTACAGCATTTTAATTTTAAAGGGTTGTTTATAGAATTGCTTTTAGAATCCTCCGAATCATACAGTTTGGACGCTTTGGATTTGTGTTTCGTGTAAGGGCGTCGTTTGATGATGGAAAACGAGATTTAAGTAAATAAGTAGGTTCCTCGATCAATTACTGATCAAGCTTAGGACCACGAAGGACTTACTTATAGCAAACCTCAGAGCTTTGACAATGGCTTGATTATCTTATAGATCGACCCGAGACAGCCTTATAGAGAGAGCCAGGGTACTTAATATACTTTTTTCACTGAACGTGTCGCGCTTAAGTCGTGTATCACAGACCGTCGCTTTGACAGGCTAGTATGGCAAATCAGGCCTAACTCTGTTATAACTTATAAAACAAACATATATACAAACATTTTAAATTCACATAATATACAGCAACATTTATGTTGATATGTTTTTGTTTGAATGGAACCATTCGGTAAATGACAATTTCCTAAAAAATAACTTTATACTATGTTTGCTCAAAACTATGTTTTTGAGTTACACGAGATAGTATTGACAAGACAGAGCTGGTCAACGGAACCAGTTACGAGTCACGAGAGAATTTTGGCCTAAGCTGAAGCAGAGAACTTCGTTCGCTTCGCTCGCTCGTAGAATTAGAAAGAGAAAGGTAGGTAGTAAGGTATTTATTCTTCTGTGACATGGAACCCCGCGGTCAGTTGTGACCCCACTGTACCGATTTAACAACAAAACACAACAAACTTTATCCTGAAGTACCTACTGGTATTTTTGTGTCAATGTTTGTCGCGTCAGTGCTAAAAAACGTGTAAGTTCATCGAGCTGACGGCATTCTGGAAACATGTTACGTGTCATTTTATTCATGAGACTGACTGTTAACAAATGAAGCGCGCGGTACGTCGGTTCCGATGTTCAACCTCATCGCATTTAAAGGGTTAAGTGCAGGGCCGCCGAGGCGGCGCGGCGCCAGCGGCTTTAGGTATTTTGTTAGCGGTTTTAAGCGTTCCCAAATTGGTGGGGACATACGACTGAGATGGCAATTGCAAATCGTTTAGACGTGGCAGGGTTTCTAATGTACGGTGCCCAGGATGTTCGAGAAAGGCATTATAGTAGATGTAGAGAAGAGATTGCCCAATGAAATTTTGGCTCTGTCCTTCCCAGCTCTTAAAAATTACTTGAAAAAAACGTTGATGTCGAAGGCTTACTACAGGGTTGAGGACTCTCTAACTGACAGAAATGCTGGGCCCAAACCAGCCCCATCTTCCATCTTTCAGCCATCTTCTTTTTCAGAAACGCCATAACGACCTACTTACAGAATAAAATTCATTTATTTATTTCATTCACATTTATGGTATACACATCTATACATATAAAAGAAGAAGTCCTGACTGACTCACTGACTCATCAACGCACAGCTAAAACTACTAATGTTAGAGAGTTGATTTTTGCACAGTAGGTTACTTTTATAACGTGGGCTAGGGACAAGGCGGGATTTTTGGAAATTCCACCCCTAAGAGGGTTTAATAGGGGTGCAAAGTTTGTATGGGGGAAACTTTATTTTATGAACTAGAGACTTGAAACTTTGTAAAAACAAAAAAAAATCAGCGTTTTAGAAAATTCCACCCCTAAGGGGGTTAAATAGGGGTGTAATGTTTGTATGGGGGAAACATTAATTTTCGAACTAGGTATGAACATGAACTTGAAACTTTGTAGAAAAATTACTCATTAGAATACAAAAAAAGCAATTTCCGCGTTTATGAAAATTCCACCCCTAAGGGGGTTAAATAGGGGTGCAATATTTGTATGGGAGAAACATTATTTTTTAAACTAGAGTTTTGTAACTTTAGGTTATTTTACAACGTGGGCTAGGGATAAAAAGGGATTTTTGGATCCACCCCTAGGAGGGTTAATAGGGGTGCTAAGTTTGTATAGGGGAATCTTTTTTTTTGAGCTAGAGACTTGAAACTTTGTAGAAACGTTACTTATTAAGATACAAAAAAAGTCATTTCATAGTTTTAGAAAATTCCGCCCCTAAGGGGGTTAAATGGGGGTGCAATGTTTGTATGGGGGAAACATTATTTTTAGAACTAGAGACTTGAAATAAAACTTTGTAGAACGATGACTTATTAGAATACAAAAAAGTGATTTCTGCATTTAAGAATATTCCACCCTTATGAGGGTTCAATACGGGTGCAAAGTTTGTATGGAGGGAACTTTATTTTTTGAGCTGGCAAGTTGAAACTTTGTACAAACATTACTTATTAAGATTCAAAAAAAGTAAATTCTGCGTTTTAGAAAATTCTACCCCTAAGGGCGTTAAATGATGGTGCAAAATTTGTATGGGGAAAACATATTTTTTTAAACTAGAGACTTGACACTTTACAGAAAGCTTACTCATTATAAAAGAAAAAAACACTTTCGACGTTATAGAAAATTCTACCCTAAGGGGGTTAAATAAGGGTGCAAAGTTTGTATGGAAGGAACTTTTTTTTTTGAGCTAGAGACTTGAAACTTTGTAGAAAGATGACTTATGAAAATACAAAAAAAAGTGATTTCAGCGTTTTAGAAATTACCGCCCTTAAGGGAGTTAAATGGGGGTTCAATGTTTTTATGGGGGAAACTTTATTTTTTGAGCTAGTGATTGGAAACTTTGTAGAAAGATTACTTATGAAGATACAAAAAAATAATTTCAGCGTTTTAGAAAATTCCACCCCTAAGGGGGTTAAATGGGGGTGCAATGTTCGTATGGGGGGAACATTATTTTTTGAACTAGAGTTTTGAAACTCTGTATAAAGATTACTTATTAGAATACAAGAAAGTAATTTCTTCATTTAAAAAAATTCGACCCTTAAGACGGTTAAATAGGGGTGCAAAGTTTGAATAGAGGGAACTTTGTTTTTTGAACTAGAGACTTGAAACTTTGCAGAAAGTTAACTTATTAAAATACAAAAAAAAGTAATTTCAGTGTTTAAGAAAATTCTATCCCAATGGGGGTTAAAAATGGTTGAAGGTTTTGTACGGCGAACACTGGATTTTTTAAAGAGTATTCTTCATTAACCTGTCTCCATCTCTCGATTTCCAGTGCTGAGTTTAAGATTGTTTTAACAGCCTTGCGATAATTACCTTTTTTTTAAATCACACTCGTAATAACCTAATAACTATGATCCCCATTTTCTAGCTCCAAATCCATGCGTCGCTCTATATCTGTCAGCAGAGTCATTTTTGCCAAAGATTAAAATCAGATTAAAGCATCAGGTAACTGACGGAATAAGTATTAATTAAGCATTCTGCAAACAATTACCGTAATCTGATGGAAAAATCTTTAAAAATTCTTTAACAATTGCATATCAGTGTCTGCCACTGTTTGAAATGTAATATGTCTAGACCATTTTAACTAAGAATAAATTCACTTACCTATTTTATATCTTTGTCATCACCAAAAATCTACGCGGACAAAGTCGCGGGCGGCCGCTAGTAATACAAATACGACAAGTCACACATAAGTATAAAGGTAGGTATTATTATATTTTTACTGCAACGGGGAAATTATGAACTACCTTGGAGTTATGAAGAAGATTTATTTCAAACTCTACTTTATGAGTTTATGACTCTTTGACTTAAGGTGATATTGATGTTATTGGGGTTATTATGAATGGAATTTGGCGTGAAAACCGGGATCCGATCATTTCATAAAAAACGTTTCACAAATATTCATTTTATAACCAACGTTTGGCAAACTAACAAACGATTAACAAATTAGTCATTTCATAAGATATTGTTTTACAAAGAGTTCATTAGACAAATCATTTGATTGATAAAACATCATATTATAAATCATTATTTATTTATTTATTTATTAGGTACACTTTACAGACATCATACATTATAAGATACAATGGTTCATTATAAATAGCTTATAGACTAGCATGACTCATGAGCATGACATCCAAGGCAAGTGCACACAGCGTGATCAACAGGTTAGCGCATATGCAAGCAACTCCGACGAATCTGCATTGAATATTAATACGATAATATCACACGTTTAACCAGTGAGTAAGTATAAGTCATAAAAAGAATGTCCACAAGTTCAGAATGTTAAAAACGTCTGAAACGAAATTAAGCAAATCTTAAACAAGAATTAAAGTTACAACTTAGTACTATTTCAAGGTGAGTAGAGAGTTTAGTAGAGTTTGACAAATTACTCATTTATTATTCGTGACAATTGGCAAAGTAAAGTTTGGTAAAATAACGTTTAAGAAAATGCATTTTTTGGTAAACATTGATCGGTATTTAATAATCATTGATCGTCTCGATAAATTTTTTAACCACAAGTTGTATAATTATATACAGGTACCTATTGTATATGTATAAGTCTGTATGAGCACACGGGTAAGTCTAAAAGTGTTTAGCAAGTAGGTTAAGTTATCATTCCTAGCCTAAAAACCAACGTTTAGGCACGTTTAGGTCTTAAAATGTACTGACATAACAAGTGGGTTACCTGTCTATTCTACTTTAAGGCAGGCCAGTGTAGGTACGACGACGAGCGAAGCGAGGAGGAGTGTTAGGAAAAACCGCGACCCTACGTGCGCGAGCCGGGCGAGCGAAGCGAGCATGCCGCGGCAGTGGCCGGCGAAGCGCCAAACCCGATTTATGTCTAAATACTATACTTTTTTATGAATTTACTACAGGAATGTTTCTCGGCCAGTCCGCTAGATACCTTGATATGACAGATATTTACTTTTATTAAACAATCATTTATCAATCGACGATTTGTAAAATTACCTATTTTGTAAAAATTCATTAGGTGAATGATCATTTTTAAAATGACTATTTAACATTTAATGTTTTTTTAAAGTGTAACACTTGCTAAATGAATATTTGTCAAATAATTATTTATAGTATAAGCATTTTGAGGAATGATAGGTTTGTGAAATGAATAGTTTGTGAATCGTTGTTTATAAAATGATTATTTATGAAACTTTTTTTATGAAATGATGGTGAACCGTTAAATTAATTAAATATATATTCATGGACCTAAATAGGTACTCAGGTCAAGTTATGGTAATAAAAATACCACGTCCAAGCGAGAGGGAAATATCATTCGTTGTCCTCGTTATAGTTCACTTTTTAGGGTTCCGTAGCCAAATGGCAAAAATCGGAACCCTTATAGATTCGTCATGTCTGTCGGTCTGTCTGTCTGTCTGTCCGTCAGTATGTCACAGGCATTTTACTCAAAAACCATAAGGTGTATTTCAATAAAAAATTGAGGATAGGGTGTATTTTGTTAACCGCTACATAGTTTTGCAATGAAATTACTAAAAAAGATTTTTTTTAGGGGTGCACTCCATACATAAAACCGAAAGTCAAAAATTATTTTTTCATTGCAAGCCCACGTGTGGTACATCAATCGACAGGCCTTTCAAAATAAATATAAGGTTTCTAAGCAATTTTTTGGATTAAGTGAATAGAGTCGGAGATAATCGCCCCGAAAGTCACTAAAATTGTGTCCCCCCCCCTCTAATTTTTGAACCGTGTACTTTAAAATTATGAAAAAAATCATGCTAATAGGGCTTATAAAATTCTTTCAGCGATATTTGTTTTGAACAAGATCGGTTCAAAGGTTTTCGAGATATTTATAAAGAAAAGGACGTAAGTGCCATAAGTAAGTAACGATATGACCTTTTTCATGTCAGACCCACCATACCCCTAGCAATACCCCTGGGGGTAGGGTGGGACTGAACCATACCACCGGTAGTGCTGTGCACTATATTATGCTTTATAATATTTATCCCAAATGTCCTGTTACCGTTATCAGTATCACGCAGTGTAGTTGAAAAAGTTAGACTACCGTTATCTGTAGTAACCATTGTTTTAGTATATAGAACTAGATGCACAATGTCAAGCAAATATGCCAAGAAATGTGCCCCAGAGCCCCAGAATGACAGCTCTAGTACATTTCAGTAGTTGCTAATAGGGTAATTTATAACCTGCATCAAGGTATTTCATAAAAAAAGAATTCAGTGTTTTAGACCTTAAGCACCATATTAGCAAACCAACATCAAAAGATTAAATACTTTTTAGTTTATTGAGACAAACAATGTGAATTGACTGCTCACGTCAATACTTTAGTTGGCGTTTAGCGAATGAATGGAGTCGCGTTATAAATTTTATTTATTTCAACAGAAAGCACAAATAAATCTGGTTTCTTTATTTTGCAAGTGGGGAATAAACAGTTTCAAATATTTGTAAAAATATTATATACTAAACAATTGATGAGATTTCCGTAAGTACATATAGTACAGCTGACAGAGTCCATAAAAAGAAGTCATTTTAGTTTCCTTGAAATAGATTCAGTTTGTTAAATAATTGTATTTTCGACCTGCCTTTACTTTTAATACTTTCTTTTTTGCGATGTAATGTAAGCGTCCTCTCATACGTGAGAGGAGGCCTGTGCCCAGCAGTGGGACGTATATAGGCTGATGATGATGATGATGAATGTAAGCGTACAGTCAAGTAGAGATCAGCTGTCGATTTTATTAAAACGATCCTATGGGTTTTGAACGTCACTCTCATGATCATCCGACATCTATAATACGAGTATTACGAGATATAAGGTCAAAAATGAATGATGATGAAAATTGGCAACAATTTGCGCATTTCCAAATGATGTGTTGGGATTGTATTATAGAATTTTATTATAGTTCATTAATGCCATTAATTACCTTTTGCCAGAAGGCAGAAGATAAAGCTAAGTATATTGGAAGTAATTGAAATTAAAATATGTAATGGAAAGAAATGGGCTTAGGTACGTTCATGAGAGGTGTGGCAGTTTTAGTAAACCTGTTCTTCCATTTTTTGTCGTTATAACCTATAATATATCCGAATCATTAAAATGAGCCGAACAAACGACACGCGAGTCGTTTGGTTTAAAAAAAAAACACCTCGGCTGTCGCGTGCTATGACTGCAGCCCATTTTGCACGTCGCTGAGGATTTTTTGGAAATCTTAAAATGAAAACCATAATTATGTAGGTAACGACATCATAAAAAAAGTATCTAAGTATACCGACTCCTTAGATTTATGTTCCGCGACTTTGTCATTTGAACTAACAAAAATATTTATTTAAAATTTGTTCAAAACTATTAAATTACAATGAGTTTACACAAATTTCGTTATGTTACGAAAATAAATTATTTAAAGAAATAAATCCCAATCCCATCTTTTTTCAAGTTTTTTTGTTGGTATTTACGCAGTTATTGACTGAACATTTCGACATAACTGACAACCAACAAGTCTCACGGTTGAAACCAGACTAAACCACAAAATATATAATAGTACATGTACAGAAAGGACACTCCTTTGATCTTTACGAAAGGCGCTTTTTTCTCAGCCAAAACATTATTATGGCTCTCTGACGTCCCCAACGTTGGGGCACCGGCATGTACTTGTAGCGATGAACGTAAATCGCGGAGTGTCCCGCGCCTGACTAAACGCAAAAGAACCGGCCGATGCGATTGGCGGGTGTTAGGTGTACTACGACCCTACAGCGCGCGAGCCGAGCGAGCGAAGCGAGCGTGCCGCGGCAGCGGCCGGAGAAGCGCCAGAACCGACTACGGATATTTTTTTCGAATAAAGTTAGGTCTGGAGCTTCGCCGGCCGCAGCAGCGGCACGCTCGATTCGCTCGCTCGGCTCGCGCGCTGTAGGGTCGCAGAGTCGCAGTACACCTAACACTCCTCCTCGCTTCACTCGTCGTCGTATCTACACCGGCCTGCCTTATAGTATAGGTTGGTTATGAACGTGGACGTATGGCAGTTACGATACAGGTATGAAGATAAGATAATACCCCGCGTGCCAAGGGAAAACTACTAAGGCCACTGTAGTGTCACAGGAAATTCTTTTTTACCCATGACACTACTGGCAGTGCCAAGCAGTAGTGCCTAAGGTAAAAAATGGCCAGAACGGCTTTCGTTTTTTTCAGTTTAATGAAATTAAAATTTTTGTACCCATTTCTTTTTCTATTTTTCCATCAAATCCCAGCACTACTAACGGTGGTATGGTTCAGTCCACCCTACCCCCAGGGGTATAGCTAGGGGGTATGGTGGATCTGACATGACCTTTTTAATAGGGACGGAACCCTGGTTGTGCGTTGTCCGACACGCACTTGGCCGCTTTTTTTTAATTGTCACAACTGATTTAGTATGAACAATGAAGTTGTGGCAAATAAACCAAGTACCTAATAAAAAATAATACCTACCTAATATTTGTCTTAGTTTTAGTCAATGTGTATATTATAATTTGTTGTTATAAATAAGTGGTAAATTAAATTAGTTCAATGTCAATAACCTGTTGTTACAAAATTTATCACACGCTATAAAAATAAATAAATATACCGATGTGACAAAATTCCACATACTTAAAAAATAAAAATAGTTGAACTTAGACAAGGACAATGAATTATATAATTCCTTTCTGTCACAATTGGATGTGGTATTAGTATTACCATTAGCTTGTCCTGAGTATTATAGGTCCATGGTTTCATAAAGGTTAAGGCCTGCAACATACTGGCGCGACCTTCGGTGGCGGACAAAAGAAAATTTATCACCGGCGGACAAGTTTACTACTGCCCGCCGCGGCCAGGCCGCGCCAGCCTGTGAGAGGCCTAAAACAAAATAGTCACCATTTCAATTCTTCTAAAACACAATCTGTGCTCTAAACTGATGCAACTAAACGCACGACGTTGATTTTTTTTTTTTTTTGTTTAAATTCGTCCATTCGGACAGGCTAAGACCATGGGCCATACTGCCTAGTCTTCAGTAAGTATAATTTCATTTGATCGAATCCAGTAATAACGTCTTCAGTAGTTTCAAATCAGAAGTCTCTAGTCCAATAAATATGTCTTCAGTTATTTCCAATTCATATGAACAAATCTAGATATTAAGTCATCAGTATTATCAACATATGTGTCAAATCCAAAAAATAAGTCTTCAGTTATTCCAATCCAATTCATGAAGTCAAATCCAGTAATAAAGTCTTGAGTATGTTCCAATAAAAACGTCAAATCCAATATTCAGCTCTTCAAAAAAGCTTACACCTCATCCAGACATTCCAAAAAGTCATTTGACCAACAAAATATAGGTATAATGCTTCAATAAAAATATATACAATTTTAAGCAAGTTTTAAATTTAGCATCATATTTACAGCATACACACAGTATTATGTACAAAATTAAACAAAGGTAAATAAGTAGACGACTCCTTCAACAAATCAGTTACTGAAAGCGGGATTCGATTAGAAGCTCCATAAATCTCAAGCAACTCATCCATCAGCACTAGGCGCTGAATGCCAAAGGATGAGCAACTAAACAGAATGTGATCTATAGACTGAACCTCTTGCTTTTGACAATGATCGCAATAAGGGGAAGAGACAAAGTTTTTACGATGGAGATGAAAATTTAAACAACAATGACCAATGCGCATACGAGTAATTATGGTGTAAAACCTACGATGCATGTAAGTTTTAAACTTACAAAACCAAGGCTTACTATTAACTTGGTTATCTAACAAAGCATACAAATGAGCCTTATTCTCAACTTCTGTAAAATGATACCAATGTCTTCCCCAAAGAACAGTCATACGCTGTTTTAGATTACTTATAATATCAGAATATGGCAAGGTCACAGCTAAGTCCCTGCTGTCGGGAACCAGGGACAAGTCAGATGCATTAGCAATAGTTCTAGCTAGGTAGTCGGCGTTTTCATTACCAGAAACTCCTTTATGAGACGGAACCCATACAAAATCTATTTTAATACCAATTAAAGATAGTTCTAACCATAATTCTTTAATGGAAAAAATTAGATAGCAAGTGCTAGCATTCATTTTGTTACTCGATAAACTTATTAATACACTCATACTATCGCTTACTATGACCCATTCTTTACTATATTGATTATGTTCTTTAACATGTTTCAAAGCAAATAAGATGGCAGTTGCTTCAGCAGTAAAGATACTTGCATTTTTATTGATATTAAACCCAATACCTTTATTAATTTCAGGTTGATAAATTGCAAAGGAAACAGCATTATTATTTTTGGCACCATCCGTATAAATAAATTTACAATTAGACCATTCTGACAACAATAAATAAGCCTCCTCTTTGGAAGTTAGCTTTGAATCTATTACAATTTTTATATCGGGATATTTACTCTTAAAAGAGCCTGTGTAACAGGGAAGAAGGTCATTATCAAGATGTATATTTAACTCCTGCAAAGAGTGAAAGAAAGAAGTAAAATCCTGAAGAACATACATGTGCCTTTGAAAAGGCGCTGATTGGAAAGAAATCAAGTTGTGAAGAAGATCGTTCTTAGGCAAGCTGTATAACTTTAAAATAAATCTTTCTTTTAAATAACGAAATCTAATATGAATAGGAGGAAGATTCGATTCAATTTGCATAGCAGCGATAGGACTAGTTTTAAATGCACCCAGTATTGTCCGCATACATTTGTTTTGTATTTTATCTAATGAATTTACAATTTTATCATCTCCAGCAAAACATAGAAAACCATATTCAAAATGACTTCGAACTAGAGACTTATACAAGATTAACAAAATTTTGGGGTCTGCACCCCATGAAGTGGCGCACAGCGATTTTAACACATTGTATGCTTTGTTAGCTTTGGTTATAATACTGTCAGCATATTTTATCCAGGAAAGTTTTGAAGTAAATATAACACCTAAAAACTTTATTAGATCATTTGAAATAGGCAGTGATATGTCATTGTACAAAACTGTGGGCAAACACATGCTTTTGCGACCAAAAATAAAAACTTTGGTTTTAGTCGAATTTACATCTAAGTTCAGATAAGCAAAGTATTTATGTAAGTTGATTAATGCCTCATTAATAGTCAAAGCTAATTGATTTAAATCAGATCCTGACACATAAACAACCAAATCATCTGCATACTGCAGATTTTTAACCTTTGTTCCTAGAATAAGATTAAGTCTCCTAATGTACAAAATAAAAATTAAAGGGGATAAGATACCTCCTTGACAAACCCCTAAAGAAGATAATCTTGGGCCATATAAGTGATTGTTAAATTTAACAAAAACCTTCCTGTTTGTTAAAAACATTTGTAAGAAATTTATTATTTTGCCAGGTAACATTGACAGCTCTCTACATAAAACGGAAATATTGACACTGTTAAATGCACCTGCAATGTCAAAGAATACCGAAAGAAGATACTGATTATTATATATGCTGTTAAGTGCATCAAGTTGCAACTGACAAATACTCTCACGAGAAGACCGACCTTTACGAAAACCAAACTGATTGCAGGGTAACAGACCATTTTGTTCGACAAAAAACTCCAACCGTTGCTTTAGAAGCTGTTCAAAAACCTTTCCTACACAAGATGTGAGTGCTATAGGTCGATATGAGTCGGGTAACAATTTATCTTTATCAGGCTTTAAAATTGGGACCAAGCAATCTGTTTTCCAATCATCAGGAATTAAGTTTTCTTCCCACAGCTGATTTAATATGTTTAAAAAGGTCTTTAGATTTTGTGAACTTAAATTTTTCAGTAAAATATATGGTATGCCATCAAGACCAAAGGATGTATCTCTTCTTGAAAATAGGGCAGATTTAAGCTCTTGCAAAGAAAACGGTTCAGTAAGATACTTAATCATTATCATTTTCTGTGTGAACATAATTTAAAGACTCATTAAGCACAAAATCAGGAGTGTATTTCTTAAGAAAATCTGATATCCAACTATTATTACTAGCGTGTTTTGAAATGAATGTTTTATTAAATTTCCGCATGTAATTCCATATTAATGTCAAAGGAGTGCACCGGTTAAATGAGTTACACAGATTTATCCAACTATTACGCCGTTCAGTCTTAAGAACAAGCTTTTTAAGGGCTCGAAGTCTTTT
This sequence comes from Epinotia demarniana, assembly GCA_945867215.1. Classification (NCBI taxonomy): domain Eukaryota; kingdom Metazoa; phylum Arthropoda; class Insecta; order Lepidoptera; family Tortricidae; genus Epinotia; species Epinotia demarniana. The sequence goes on from OX244262.1 coordinate 11,721,111, forward strand.
AAATTCTATATAATTCTCTTCACTAGGTTCACTTTTAAATTTTATATAAGCATGTTTTGAATTAAGTACAGCTTCTGAACACTTTTGATTCCACCAAGGCAGCCGGGGAAATTTCAAAGATTTTGGTGTACACGTATTAGAACTATTCAAAGACCTATGTCTAGGGATGGACTCTACAGCAGTAGATCGCAAAATATTACAAAACAGATTGAGCGCATCTATCGAAGACATATTTTCAAAATCAATATTAGCCAAACAAAAATCAACTGATTGCCTGTACATTTTCCAATTCACCTGTTTGTAATTTGGGTGAATGGGCAAATGTACATTATTACATATTGGATTACTTTGTGAGCTATTTTCATTACCAACTATCATTTTTATCATTACAGGCAAATGATAACTGCTGCCAAGGGGACAATCCATAACAGACCAATCCACAGAACACCTCCACTAGAAGCCTAATGTTTGTAATTTTGTTCCCGACGCGAGTCACCAAAGCATGAGGAAGAGGTGAGGGGAAGGGCGGGTGCTAACAGCGTTGCGATTGGGCGATGCGCTCGCGCGCGGAATGCGTAGTGATGGGACATGTTATCTCACACCAACTCCGAGTTCCCTCGCACTTTCTCGAAGTTCATCATCAGGCCCATCTTGTGACACTTGACACAACTGCTCACTGAGAGGATTCTAAGAAGCCCGCACAACGTATATCTATCTCACACCAACTCCGAGTTCCCTCGCACTTTCTCGAAGTTCATCATCAGGCCCATCTTGTGACACTGGGCCCAACTGCTCACTGAGAGGATTCTTAGAAGCCCGCACAACGTATATCTAACTCACACCAACTCCGAGTTCCCTCGCACTTTCTCGAAATTCATCATCAGGCCCATCTTGTGACACTGGGCCCAACTGCTCACTGAGAGGATTCTTAGAAGCCCGCACAACGTATATGTAACTCACACCAACTCCGAGTTCCCTCGCACTTTCTCGAAGTTCATCATCAGGCCCATCTTGTGACATTGGACCCAACTGCTCACTGAGAGGATTCCAAGAAGCCCGCACAACGTATATCTATCTCACACCAACTCCGAGTTCCCTCGCACTTTCTCGAAGTTCATCATCAGGCCCATCTTGTGACACTGGGCCCAACTGCTCATTGAGAGGATTCTTAGAAGCCCGCACAACGTATATCTAACTCACACCAACTCCGAGTTCCCTCGCACTTTCTCGAAATTCATCATCAGGCCCATTTTGTGACACTGGGCCCAACTGCTCACTGAGAGGATTCTTAGAAGCCCGCACAACGTATATCTATCTCACACCAACTCCGAGTTCCCTCGCACTTTCTCGAAGTTCATCATCAGGCCCATCTTGTGACACTGGGCCCAACTGCTCACTGAGAGGATTCTTAGAAGCCCGCACAACGTATATCTAACTCACACCAACTCCGAGTTCCCTCGCACTTTCTCGAAGTTCATCATCAGGCCCATCTTGTGACACTGGACACAACTGCTCACTGAGAGGATTCTAAGAAGCCCGCACAACGTATATCTATCTCACACCAACTCCGAGTTCCCTCGCACTTTCTCGAAGTTCATCATCAGGCCCATCTTGTGACATTGGACCCAACTGCTCACTGAGAGGATTCTAAGAAGCCCGCACAACGTATATCTATCTCACACCAACTCCGAGTTCCCTCGCACATTCTCGAAATTCATCATCAGGCCCATTTTGTGATACTGGGCCCAACTGCTCACTGAGAGGTTTCTTAGAAGCCCGCACAACGTATATCTATCTCACACCAACTCCGAGTTCCCTCGCACTTTCTCGAAGTTCATCATCAGGCTCATCTTGTGGCACTGGACCCAACTGCTCACCGAGACGATTCTAAAAAGCCCGCACAACCTATATCTATCTCAAACCAACTACGAGTACCCTCGCACTTTCCCAAAGTTTATTATCAGGCCCATCCTGAAACCTAGACGCAACTGTTCACCAAGAGCATTCTAAAAAGTTACTAAAACAGTAAAGTAACTACTACTACTAGTACTACTAATACTTATTTATTATATATTACACTATTTACTTTAAATAACGAACAATAAATAAAACTAAATTTAAGTTCTAATCTACAGAATAACTACTCAAACCAAAATAAACGAGAAATCTGTATTTTTGTTACATTTCTTCAAATCGGTATAGACCAAGAAATAAAGCGTAACCTAGACATAATTCGATAACTCGTTGTTTTTATTATTTTATTGGATATTATTATTAAGTACCAAATATAAATTAGATATATTATGTAAAAAATCCGCGGTCGTAACTGTATTTAAAAAAAAAACATGAATATCGTACACTTCCTAACTTTGTCCTAAAAGGAAAATAGGTAACCAAATACCTTGTTAGTATAATTTTGTGGTGCATTCGAATGCGATAACTTAATAGCAAAATTAAACTGAAACAACATTTGCATCTACGTTATTTTTCAGAGTTTTCATCTGACCTCAATATCTAGATAAGCCAAAATAATAACAATAATTTTTGTATCTGTTTAGGCTATATTACGTCTTTTTAGATATTTAAGTCTAAAATTAAACATTTAAATTAACGGTTTCAATAATACTATATTTCTCAGTAGTTAAAAATCGTAACCGTGAAATTTTTGTTTAATGATAGCTTTTTGTGTACTATAATCATGTTTTCATCAAAATTAAACATGTTAATGGCACGCTTAACAAATTGAAAATACACGCTTATATAATCGCTCCAGAATTTAAAAAAAATGTGTCCCCCCCCCCCTCTAACTTTTGAACCATAAGTTTTAAAAATATGAAAAAAATCTCGAATGTAGAAATTTATAAAAACTTTCTAGGAAAATTATTTTGAAATTGATAGGTTGCCGAGATGAATAGGTACTAGAATCGCTCGCGAGCCACGACTCGCGACAGCACGGTCGGGAGTTGAGGCACAAAGAAATGACGACCTTATGGTGCAAGAAATAACGTTCATATTGAAACGTAAGTAAGAAAAAATATCAATTTATTAGTTTAACGTGGTTTTTTTTTGCTTAAGTTGTTTCTTATAGTACTAATAATATATTAATGGCATAAACTAAACACTTTTGAAGTAGTTATGTATTTTGGTTTTCCAAAAATGACCAATATTTGAGATTTTGCATATACGCAAAGAGAATCAGTTTAATTTTTGATAATTTATCAACATACATTATATTCTATTCAGAATAAGTTGTTGAATTACAGTTATCTATTATTTCTGGTAAGATTTGCCAGAAAATGTGTCACTTACTGAACCTTCTTTATTAATGATAGTCCCAATTGATGAATTAGTTTAATTTAGTGTTCTTTAACTGGAATGCAAGCGTCATATCATAATACAGGTACCTTTACAAAGTTATTTATTATGATGTACTTATAAAATCAAAATATGTTTAAAATCTAGTATTTCGTTTTTTTTTATAATGACGCGCAGCCTTAAAATGTTTAATTCGTTTTATTTTAACTGTAACTAACCATACTTTATAACATAGAAAAAGAAAATTACAGTTATCGAATTATGTCTAGGTTACGCTTTATTTCTTGGTCTAGTAGGAACGAAAGCACGTGGTTTGTCGATTGACCATCATAGCATCATCGGGACATCACTAGTCGTGACGTGTTTTCGTAAGAAAGGAATAGCATATTGCATTTTCAAAGTGATGAAAAGTGACAGACATAGTGTGTCTGTACCTCAGTATTCGCACCGGCCAGTATAAAATGGCCTCCGCTGGCTATAAATATTTTCAATGAAATATTGAATTTGACTCAACTGTGGAATGCAATTCCATCTTTTTGTAATTAGAAGTCTTTGACGACTTTCCGCACCACCTCACACTACAAAAGCCCATAATTAGCCGCGAAAATCCTATTATTTTGTTTTTTTTTTGTAAGAGTCATGCACACTCCGCACAGGTCGTTAACATGGACGCAACTGAACGGAAAGGCGGGCGACCGCGGATTAAATAAGCGCAACAACACCAACGCTTGGTGACTCGAGTCGCGAACAAACTGAGAAACATTAGGCTTCTAGTGGAGGTGTTCTATGGACCAATCACATGAAAGTGCCAATGATGGAGAAACGAAAGTTAAATCCAGAGCATTAGGACGCCAAGAAGAAGAACCAGTTGTAGTAGTTTGACCATTATTTAAAAGAACCAAGTCATTGCCATCAATAATATCTAAGACATCTCTACCTCGAGGCTCGTATCAACACAGCCCCATGACATATGATGAGCATTTAGATCGCCTCCAAAAAGCATTGGCTGCGGAATAGATTTTATCAAAGCATCAAATTTACTTTTATTAAATGGGGGATCAGAATTTGATGGACTATAAAAACTTACTACACTCAACTGCTTGTTGTTTATAATTATTCGTACACAGATATTTTGTAGAGCATTGTCAAAATAAGTTTTAATATTAGAATATACTATATTGTTATGAATAAGTATTGCTACACCATTATGTTTATTACCACAGTCATTTCTAATGACATTGTATCCTTTAATTGAAAATTTTTGATGTTGTTTTAACCAGGTTTCAGAAATTATTGCTATGTGAATGTTATTTTCATATAAGAATCTAGTAAAGATTAGCCTATTGCTTATTATACTCTGAGCATTCCACTGCACTATGTTCAATATGTCCATAAAGAAAAAAATTAAGGTTGTTTCCTGAAAGTGTTTTTAAGTGTTTCTTTTATATTGTTAGAATTTATTGGCGTTTCTTTATCAGCACAAATTTTAACTATAGCTTCCACAAGTAGATTCATAAATCTGTCAGATTTGGTCAGATTACTTAGATGGGTGTCAATATATTTTGAGCCGAGCTGCGGAAATGCAACGTCACAAAACAAATCTGAATATTTAGCACTACGTGATTTTAACTTATTTTCCTCAATTTTCTGTTTTTTAATTGGACATGCAGCAGATATAGCCACGTGATCCCCACCACAGTTTGCGCATTGTGTTTTAACCTTATTACAATTTTTGAAATTATGAGGTTCAGCACAAATTGAACATACTTCATTATTTTTACAATACTTTGCTATATGACCAAATTTCATGCAACGAAGGCATTGCTTTACTGGAGGAATATCAATCCCTACTTCGTGCCTCCAATGGTCAAGTGTTACATATTCAGGCAACTGTACAGAGGCAAAAGTCACGGCAACCGTCTGAGTTGGAACCATTGAGACGATACCCAGCGTGTCTTTTACCCGCCGCATAAACCGTCTTACGCTTATCACCTTTTTACTGGAAGCTATTAATTGGAAAATCTTCTGGTTCGAATAATCAATCGGCACTGAAGTGAGAACACCCGTAACCTCGGTCTCAGATGCTGGGATTGAAGCATTCATGTGAATTTCATTTAATAATTTTTCATTTTTTAGGAAGACATTGGCGTGATTTGGGAGATCGAACATAATCCCAACTTTGTATGCATTAATTGTTCTTAGATGCATCACGCCCGACACGCGATGCTTTCGGATTGCATTGGACAAAGCAAGTCTTATCTTTGTCAGAAAATTTGTGGTCATCCTCTCTGTGATTCAGAAAAACAATAAATTCTTTCTTAGCTGAATTTTCGTCGTACAACCTGTAATAACTTTTGGCCCTGAAAGGAGTATACTTCTCTTTGTCATCTTCTTTAGTCTTCTTTTTTGCAGGTATGCGCTCCGAGGGCGCACCTGTATCCGCATCAGAACTACTTTCAGATTGAAGATCTGGCTCCGGCTCCAAGCCCTCCAACCGAGAACGCTTTCCCGTACGCTTCCCCATGACTGGGGAAGCGCACCAAACCGATAACCAAATCAACTATGAATTTAAATTAAAATTAAGAGTAAATATGTACAAATTAACACCTAAAATTAATTTACAATAAAATATTTTATCAAGCGCGCCTATCACTTTCAACGTTCCCGCCAAACTCCCGCACGACGTTGAATGCCAAGTGTCAAACTTTCAGTGACAGCTAGCTTACTGAAGACGAAGCAGTATGGCCCATGGTCTTAGCCTGTCCGAATGGACGTATTATAAAAAAAAAATCAGTGGCAGCTAGTACCGTTCTCTTCTCTTTTATGTTTGGAACGAAAGTTCAAACTTCAAACAAGTGGCCGGGTGTGGGCCGGGTCCCGTTGTTGCGGTCCCGTTACATAGCGAAATTCGTGTTGTGGTTCAAAAACACTATATCTTTTAGTCAAAAAAATGTTAAACGCAATAGATTTCATATTTTTAAACCTGGCCTTCATGGTTACCTTTACAGGATACCTCATAAATAATTTCGAAAGTTATGTACCAGCGTTCGTAATCAAAGGTTTTAAGTATGGTAGTTTCGCATATCAAGGAGCAGGTGGCAATTTCCTTCAAGTTATTGAAATACCGAAGTCGTACTACAGGCATTTTTATTCATCTTCGTCGGTATTTAGTGCGGTGACGCTATTTTACATGTACTTGGTTTACTACCTGGATTTTAGTGTGAATAAGTATGTTCAAAGTGCTTTGAATGGAATTTTACAACAAAATGAGCCAGCAGGTACGGTCCCATTCAATAATAATCACTTTCACATATTATATATTACAGTGCAATAAATTGACGCTCTATATCAGTAGCATGATCCACAGATCCATTGATGTCCAAGAAGGCATTTACCCTTGCTAGTGGATGAATGATTGACTACCAATTGTCGGATTAGAATATTCACTTTGTGTGTGCACAACACAACACAGCCATATTCATAATCTATGTCTTCATTGGTTCCTCAAGATAGTTGTGACCACCAGGAGTGCAGTGCATCACTGCCATAGTCATACTCAGCCATATGAATACATCTGCAAAGAAATGTGAAGTCCCCAACCCGCACTGGGCCAGTGTGGGGACTATACTGACAGTTCCCTTTCATCCTTGAGAAGAGGCCTGAGTACAGCAGTTAGACATATTTAGCCTGTTTATTATACAAAAATGTAGTCATACTCACCTTGTACTAAATGACATGATTCCAGTGTCAGCAACAGCAGCGCTCATTGTGATGTCCCTGTTAACGGTGCAGTGTGCCCGGAGATTCTACGAGACGTACTACATGCAGGTCTTTGCCAAGAACAGCAAGATGAACCTGAGCCACTATCTTGCTGGCATTGTTCACTACTTCGCCTGCATTATAGCTGGCGTTGGAGAAGCTCCCTTGTTTTGTGGTAAGCTATGCTAATTGTATAAAACAAGTGCAAGTTTTAATATAGAAACCTCTTTTGCTTCGCAAGCAATGACAGTTATGCCTGCACAGACCTAACCTAACCTATACTCGGTTTTCTATGTAACATGTTGCCACAGTCTTAACATGTTACATATGCCTTGTTGCCTGTTAAAAAGGTTTTTTTTGTATATACTTAGAAAAGCTGGAGCTGGTAATTTTTAGTACATTATTATTTCTCTATGTAAGTAATCAGTATGTATACTTTTAAAGTGGCGTGAGTTTCATGAGAGGTATGACATGAGGTACCACTTTATATGACCTATTCATTATTAGAAACTAGCTTCTGCCCGCGACTCCGTCCGCGTGGAACTTGTTTATATTGCAGCTCCATACAAACTTTTACCCCCCCCCCCCCCACTTCATTCACTCCACCTCTACCTCACCTTCACTCACACCACTCTTTACTCTAGGACTCAAACTATCTCTATATCAAATTTCACCTAAATTGGTTCAGTGATTTAAGCGTGAAGAGGTAACAGACGGACAGACACACTTTCGCATTTATAATATTAGTATGGATATCAGAAACACCAAGTACCGGTGTTAGCACTACCAGCAACCTGGGCGAGATTTCTAGGGTGCCCCCTAACCCAATGAGGGAGAGGACATAAAGGCGACCTTCACGTCCGGCACCCTACCCTAACGCCGCTGCTGGAAATGCCCTAAATTCTGACTGATGACTATTGCTAAAAAAATTGTATCCTACTGTCATTTGTTTATTTATTCAGGTGACCAAAACAGAGAAGCAATAACGTGGAGCGACACACGTACCAAATACATGTCTATTCCCTGCATCATCATTTTCCTGTGGGCCTGGTACGAGCAATATCAGAGTAACGTCATATTTGCCAACCTCCGGAAAGACAAGAAGTCAGGCCAGGTGGTTACGGAGGACCATGGGATACCACATGGAAGGATGTTTGAGCTGGTGTCAAGCCCTCACAGGATGTGTGAAATGATTATGTACACTGTGCTGCTGGTATTGGTTCCGACTAAAACATACTTTTGTATTTATTTGTGGGTGCTGGGAAATCAGGTATGCTTTTTTTCATTTTAAGAACTGCATACTTCTTCAATTTCCTGTACACAAGTATGTTTACTCAACTGGACGAAATAGGAGTGTACGAGTAAGGAATGTATTACAAGAATTCAGATGGAGCCACAGGATGAAATAAAGCCTACATTTGTCCTGGAGGTTCATTTTAACCTGTGTAAAATATTTTTTTTGTAAATATATGCGAATTCTGGAGATTACCCCCTACATATTCTTATAATAGGAATGTTTCTGTCAAAAATCTCATTTTTGGTACAAGCTTTTATTGCCGACTGTACTTTTCTGCATACCGTTACTCATTGAGGCGATTCTAACCAGCCCAAACCCAAGTACCTCGGTTAAGTACTGAATTCCCATGGCCACATTCTGTCTCCATCATCAGATCAGCTCGATGGTAACATGTGAGGTGAGGTGGGGCAGGGCGGGTATCAATGGCAGGGGATGGGCAGGGCATGCGCACATGATAACCTGTGCTACCTTTTCTTTTTACCCGACTGCCCGAAGGAGAGGAGGGTTATGTTATTCTAGCGTATGTATGTATGTGGCTTATTCTTTGGCATGCCCTGCAGCCTAAACCGTTTGACGGATTTCGACATATGAGGTGTCGTTGGCTTCCTCTTAATCGAGGGAGTGACAAAGGCTATAATTTTTTTTTAAAGTAGTTGGGTTTTTTGATAAATCTTTTGAATTCACTTGTTATGGAAGGGTTAGTTTCACGCCGGCAACTATAACTTCTGTGCCCGTGACCGTGAGAATTAGTGTTGCCCGTGCAATAACAAGTTAAGTGCCAAGCTAAAAGATCTCACCCGAAACCGAATGCTGTTCATAAAATCTCACGGGCCGTTAATACTAATGTGTTTTTAAGGTTGGTATTCCACTTATCCAATGTGCATTGCGTCTCACATTTTTAAGCAAAATTTTAGGCGCAAATACACATTGGACAAAGATATTGGACAAGTGGAAACTGGTCCCACCGCGAGCTAGTAAGCTATGAGCTATCGGCTATAAACACGAACAAAAGATAAGCACTCCCGTGTAAATAAAAAAGACACGGCGATATTTACAGCTCACCAGTGCCTAAGCCTATAATTTGAAAATATTGTGTTTGTCTTTTTGTTACATGTGACAACAACCTCTTTACTTTTTTCAGATTCAAACTGCGATTCAAGCCGACAGTTGGTACAAGGCTACATTTAAATCGTATCCCAAGAACCGGAAAGCCATTTTCCCCTATGTATTGTAAGACTGAATGAATTTTGATATTGATTTAGATAAAAGTTTAAACAAGATTAAGGCCTCCACACACCGAATGCGGGTCGGGCGGTATCTCTATCTCTTTCGCACAGTAGCGCGGGCCCGCCGCGGTACCAACGCGGGCCCGCGCAATTGTGTGATAGAGATAGTGAGAGAGATATTAAATGCGTTGGTAGTGAGAGAGATAAACCTACCCGCGCCGCGCACGACCCGCGTTCGGTGTGTGTAGAAGTTGTAGTTGATCAAACTTACCTTATTTGTAAATATTACCAATAAGTGATATTTTTTTCATTCAACTATTTTGTCTTTAAAATCGGTTGGTCACACATGTGGTTGAGATAATTTAGTGTGTCGACTTTTAATAGCTGTCATTGAAATTGTAATCTTCTATATTGGACCTGTGATTGGACGATAGAGTTGCTTTTCTCTGCTCTTTTTATCTTATCTACCTTTCTGTTTTATCAAAGTAGTACATTCAACTACTTTGATAAAATTCGCCCGACTCAAATAATCTCAAGTTTACGTAAATTGTTTTATAAGTAAAAAATATCGTTCCGAGCAGGATTCTACATTGAGGCATATACGGCCCGCAGCTCTAGCCAACTGAGCTACCAGGACAATCTGGTCGGTCTCCAAATCTTTCAAACAGTCCCTTCATAAGTGCAACGCCGGGAAGCGTGTAGAGTCATGTGTAGAAGAATCAGCCTTCGTAAAGGCACCAACGTCTCAAATTTTATTGAGAACCGTCAGTAACGATGCGCTACCACATACTAAATAAGGGTGTAGACTCAATATTTATTATTAGTCCAAAATAAAGAAGTCAAAATAATATGACTAGTGACGAAAATCCCATTCATATATCTCAAATAATTACTGAGTTACAACCGTTTTAATGTTGCTTGTTAGAGAAAGAACGCTAGCAGATCGTGACGTCACGGTCCTCGAGCGTCATATTAAATGACAATCTCTTAAAACTTTGTGATTATTAACCTCTTGCGTTTTTTTTTTCCTTTTGACTACATTCTTAGTACTTTTTCAAGAAAATACATCTTTATTCATTATTTTATTTAGTGTCTACACCGTTATTAATATTGTACCAAGCTGTAACGTCAGCTGGCGAAACTTACCTACTATGTAACCTCGCGGTGCCTTTTATGGTCAAAATTATTTATTTACGTTATGATATACACAGTGTGACATACCTACCCGCTTCTTAAGACAAAATAACTACTTTGTATAGACATTCCATTCGAATAGTGCCTTTATCAATTAGTTGGAAAATCAATAATTATAATAGTTAAATGAAGTACATATATTTATTCGTACGGCAATAATTTAAAAAGCAAGGTTAAGTACCTACTCGTAGGTTCACTCTAACAATTATTAATTTATAATTTTCGTTATATACATTTAAATTATAATTAAATGATATTTCCATGTGCATCTGCATAAATATGATTTCTGAAACGCATATGTATGACGATTTTATTGCAGAAGTCTCTGATGTGTAACCGAATATGTAAGAAAAGTAAGTTAGTATACAATCGCTGTGTGGGGGCCGCCTTGGGCTCGTGCTAAATGCAGGTGAACTACACAAGATGACAGGCCAGCAGTGAGCAAGGAATTGGGATCGCTTGGAAGTGAATTAACAATAATTATTAAGTTTATTATACGTTTATAAAGTTGCTGTGCGTTATTAAAATGTTAAATGAAAATATTAGTTTCAATTCGTAGCAAGAGAACAGCCTTAACTAAGCTGGGTAGCGTGAGCGCCGCGCCGTTTGTTTCTGCGATAAATGTATGTAAATAGGTGGGTGAATCAAGTTTTTTCTGCCACTAGTAGTTGCCGTGGTTAAGTCTCCTGTCACTTTTGAAAACTACGATTTTACGGCCTAAAATCCACCTAATTTATTCGACCCCTTTTTTAATCGCCCGCCCGGAAAAAGAGGGGTGTTATAAGTTTACCGTGTCTGTCTGTGTATCTGTCTGCTGTCTGTGCGGAAACGGATGGACCGATTTGAATGCGGTTTTTTCTGTCATAGATAATTGTATCCCGAGTGTTCTTAGCCAGGTTTCATCAAAATCTGTTCCGCCGTTTTTGCGATATTGGACTTTGAAATGAAAATATTTAAGAGCCATCTTCTAAGCTTGTTAGATGTCCATGTCGTAACAACTTTTCAAGGAAATTGTCGTATTTTCTCCCGCGTTTCATCCATTTGGATATTTATTTATTTATTTATTCCATACAATTTCACAGCATTACAGTAACACCAAAGCACTGTGAAACAAAACAAATGTAGATATATATACACAAAGGAAACAAACTATTATTATAATAACACAGAAGACGGTCGTGCATCCATCTTCTCGCAGAACGTCAAACATTCATCACACACATCTATCCATCGGCTAGCAAATATATCACAATTTGGTGCTGATTCAAGCAATGAGTTCATGAAGTGCAAAGCTCGAATAAGCGGGGACTTTCTGCGAGACAACGTTCGCGCTGCCGGCGCCGCTAGTAAATGTTGACAACGAGGTCGAAAATTATATCTAGAGGGCGAGGGAACATACAGGCGCACCAACTGAGCTACTAATCCGGGACAGTCTGAATCACCACGCAAACTTCTACCAGCTAAGGAAAGAAGACCGAAGTTTCGCCTCACCTCTAGTGAATTTAAACCTAAAACGCCTAGCAAAAATTTTGTAGGGTATAGAAATGGGTAGTAACCGTACATTTTTTTGTACAGAAAACGCAAGAATACTTTTTGTACCTTTTCCAGAAGCAAGATATATGTTGTCTCATGAGGATTCCACACAACAGCGGCCGATTCAAGCTTGCTTCTGACAAGAGCGGTATACAGGAATTTTATTATTCTGGCATCAACAAAGTCCCTAGCATTCCGAATGACGAACCCTAATCTCCTGCAACAATTAAGAGCCAGCGAGTTGATATGCTCATGGAAATTTAGGTTCTTATCTAAAATAACGCCTAAATCCCGAATGGAATCGACCCGGGTAATTGCCTCAGAATCTAAGTAGTAATTGTTATACAGCGGATTACGGGCCCTGCTAAAAGTTACGTGCGCACACTTAGCAACATTGAAAAGAAGTCTATTCTCGATGCTCCACTGATACAACCTATCGATGTCACTTTGGAGAGAATTGCAATCCAAGATATCTTGTACACCATACATTAGCTTCAGGTCATCGGCATAAAGCAGACAACTGGCGCACTTTGGAACTGAAGCCAGATCATTGACCATAATTCCGAAGAGAGCAACGGACCTAATATTGAACCCTGGCTGACTCCAGAACGTGTCGGGTATGTATTTGATACAAAGCAACCGTGCTGCACGTACTGCTGCCTGTCGCGTAGATAGCTAGCAAAGAACCGGAGCAGTTTTGGTGAAAAACCAACACTGCACAACTTGCCCAAGAGAACATCATTATCTACGCGATCAAATGCTTTTTTAAAGTCGAAGTACAGCACGTCTACCTGAACTCCGCTATCCAAATGATCCGAAATGGAATCAACCAGGGTTAGAAGGTTAGTCTCTACTGAACGACGAGGTCTAAATCCATGCTGAGCATCGCAGAGGATCGGTTTTAATTGAGGAGCCACAATCTTATTTATGACTGACTCAAATAGTTTAGCAATCGAAGATAAAATAGCTATTGGCCGGTACTCCTCAACCTTGCCTGTAATATTGGATTTGGGAATAGGCCTCACTCGAGTGATCTTCCATTGGTCAGGGTACTCCCCAGTAAATAAAGCTAAATTGAAAATATGAAGTAACGGAGATAATAGCGATATCCACGGGCCGCGCCAATCCAACCTATCTTTAAGACGGGGGCCGCAATCGTCGGGCGATTGACGACCAACTACAATTTCAGTACAACTTAAACATCTTGATGTATGCAGATCGCCGTCGCGTCGCTATCGCTCTACCAGTGCGGCCTCGGCCTAACCGCTATAGTGTTGACATTCGTGGACTGATTTTGGTCACTTATTCCAGTAAATGTTGATTTATTTACACCAATAGACACCAACTATGATACAGCATCAGTTCACTCAATTTAGAAGCTGAAACAAAAGAGTAAGTTATGCACATTTGGTACACAATGATTACCATTCTCAAACGACGTACCTAAGGTTGTTGAACGGCTCACACGCGTCGAGGTGACAAGTCCAAGGCACGCCGAGATCACTTGCCGCTTGGCGTGTAGGTACATACTAATCGGCTCCGAGCAGACAATGTTATTGGCTCAGGCGTGTTTGTTGAGCGACTTTGTCGGTCAAACTTGATAACAGTCAGCAGTGGTGATTACCAAAATCTAAGCACAACGCGAGCCTCTTGAGGGGTGTCAAGCTCGGCAAACCTAAATACTGCCACTGAATTAGCATCTTAGCATCATCATATCAGCCGAAAGACGTCCACTGCTGCACATAGGCCTCCCCAAAGAGTGCCAAAGTGACCGGTCCCGCGCCACCCGCATCCAGCGGACTCCCGCAACCTTTACCAGGTCATCAGTCCACCTTGAGGGGGGCCTACCCACCTACCTACCTACCCGCGCCTTCCGGTAATTCAAATAATCTCAAGTACCTATATCAATAAGCGCGAGATCTTGCTACACTGGTGTGTCAAACAACGGGCTCCAATTACTGTACGAACGTAACTATAGTTAGCTTTTTTGAACAGCCGCCATCCCGATCACGTCAAACAACACATGACATGGACATGATGACAAATTGTACTGGGATCATCATATCAGCCAAAAGACGTCCACTGCTGGACATAGGTCTCCCCCACAGAGTGCCACAATGACCGGTCCTGCGCCACCCGCATCCAGCGTACTCCCGCGACCCTTACCAGGTAATCAGGCTATCCGCAGCAGAACCAAGGTAACCGATATATAGCCCTCCGAATCGCTAAACATTGCACGTTGAACCGTAGCCGTTGGGGCGGAAAGGTTCTCGAGTGGCGACCAAGTACCGAACGGCGCAGCGTGGGTACGCCCCGCACAAGGTGGACTGATGACAGGGATGACAGCTGTCAAATATTAGATGTAAGGGCATTTTCATATCATTACGTTTCGTGGCAATCGGTCGATGGGTGACTTATTGTTAGTACAAGTTGCACCGACCTGTATGGATACCACGGCCTCTTCACTGTGAACGCGAACAGAAGCACGGAGAAAGACACGAGCACCAACCCTAAACCCGCCAACATTTGCAGCCGTTGTTTCTTTCTTTCCCCTCTTCTGTCTACTCCCGTCCCCCTCACTCCTCCCGACGCCTCTATAATCAGTATCAAGCCCAACACTGCCGCGCTATCTATAGAACGTCTAGTCAAGGAATTCCAAATACAAAAAATAAAAATTATTGTTTGAAAGTGAGTGATTATAATAGGTCACTGTAGTATCGTTATTGTTCGTCACAATCAGCCAGGGTTTGGCACACAATGTTTGTTGAATTTATTCATTGCATGTCATTGAACTAATGTATTTTTATGGTATGACAATAATAATATTTAATAGAAGAAAACAAAAAAATACACGAAAAATAAAAAATGATAATAATATATGAAATATAAAGTGATGAGATGACGTTATCCATCATTGGAACGGTCTCAAACAGTATAGTTGACAACCGCGCAAAAAAGTAGGTACAGTGCTTGTAATAGGTTCCTCTGCCGTCCGTAGGCCAAGGCGTCTGCTTACCATAAGGCAAAAAAATTGTAACACAAAAAGGCGGGGAGAATTAATGAGGAACTCTAGATGCTAAGATGTAGATATACATAATTGACAACGCGCGCGTAAATTTCTCTCTAAGCTTTTTAAAGGATACTCGTAACAGCAATAATATAACTCTCCGCCAAAAACTGCAGTTTCTGTCCATTGCTAAAAAGCACCGGGCCGTCCTTGGTATCAACGGAAAACACGGGTTTTCTGATCTTGTTCCACATATGTCCCGACATCATGGTGGAACAGTGGAGGATCGCAACCACGGCCCATGTGTCCCTCTTGTGTAGAAGTTCCAGAATTTTCCATCGAAAGTATATTGCAAGGACGATGATGAAAACTGCTACGGCAACGGTCCCCGAGTTAGCTGAGTGGAATTGACGATACTGGAAAGTTGAAGTAAATAACTTATACAGTAACGTATACGTGAGATTATTTTAGCTGGCCGAATTTCATCAAAGTACATTCAAAAAGCAACTCTGCTCTAAAGCAATTCCAATTCTGCTGAGAGTTTTAAAAAAATCGGTCACATCAACACATTATACAGAGTGTACCGAAAATGGGGTGTGGTTTTTTTATCAAAACACGATACCTGTTATGCCCTTGATCGGTTCACGTCCCATTTGTGGTACATCCTGTATAATCTAAAATCTCAACCGTACTTGCCCAATCATAAACTTTCATTAACCAATTTTAGTACAAAAGACGCTAAGATTACTTTGTAAATACCTAACGTCAAACAGGACACTTTTGAGGGAAAGAGACAAAACATATTTTAGTAAACATGTTTGTTAAGTTTTACTAATAAGGGGGTATATTATGAAGCCCGTGTAATTGAATCTAGTGGGTGTCGACATGCGTTTGCCAGTATTGTTCGTCAACGTTGAATCAATAAACAAGCAACTAATTATAAGACAGGTGCATAATACACATATTATGCACTCATCAAGCAATTAAATATTACATGATACAAGTTTACTTACCATGTTATGCATCCAGCTCATCGTGAATAATGTGGTTTAGATTTAAACCTATGAATCATAATACATAATTGAAGTGACACTTAAAATATTTTTTCTCAAACGAGCATTGAAATATTGTATTGCTGTTATGTTGCTAATGTACAGTCGAGTGCAAAAATATGTATAGATTTCATCTTCTCATAAATATGTACCAAAACCTTAATCCGCTGACATAAGAGCTATGGGAGATATTTATGAGTAAGTAGATATGCAATGCACCCATATTTTTACATTTGACTGTACTATGTTGAATAGGCTGCGAAGTATTAAGCCCGTTACAGACGTAGCTATAATATATATTAATATACCAAAATATAAAAATATAGCTAGGCATCTTACGATATATTTTCCGTACTAGTTGACAGAGTCCACACACGCAGACATAAATATATATTATAGCTAGGCATCTTACGATATATTTTACGTATTAGTTGACAGAGTCCACACCGTAAGTAATATATATTTCGGTATCTTACGGTATATTTATATATATTATAGCTACGTCTGTGACGGGCTTTAAGTTTAGGGTACGGCGAGACGAGAGAAGTCCATAAGGGAATTTCATACAAATTGGAGGTCTAGGCCTACAAAGTGACCTTGTTTCAGTATCAATCAACGGAGTCATTATCATGGCGCTCAGCCATATAAAAAAAAACTTGGAGCTTTTTATTTATCTTATTGTCTGTTTGAGAAAACCACTATACATACCTCGCTACGCTCGTCCGTCTATAACTCTATACTACTTGGCCGGTAATCCCTATTTTCCCGGCCTCGTAAATCCCACTACGGTCAAGGGTAGACTTAAAATGTACCGTCACCTACGCACCTTGCCTTGCATAATTGTCTTATTTAACCCTTAGTCACAACAATTAATATTGAAAACGCATAACGGCTACCACGTATTACATACCTAGGGCGGAAAATAAATAATCAATAAAGCCGCCTCTGCGATTTACAAATTTGACAATCTTCGTCCAACATGGCGGTGGGAATATACGATAAGTAGTAAGCCGTAGGAACATGGAAATTGGCAAGTATTAACTATAATTGATTGATTACTTGAAAATTTTACGATTGGTGATATAATTGCGTCGTACCGTTTTGATAACAATTTGTGATTTGAGTAGCAATAATTTATAATAGGAAATTTCGCTTCAGTAAGAGAACCTTTCTTGTATCAATTCATTGAGGACGTAGCGGCGTAGGACGTAAAATGAGAGGCAATAAAAAAAACAAAAATTTTAACACTATATTTCCCCACGAATCGTTCTCGATGCATGCATACATACCCGAATGAATAAAACAGTATTCTTAAATAAAACAATTATCTTCACTCACATTATTGCATAACTATCAGTTAAATTATCTCACAGACTTCTTACTTGAACAGGAAACTGAAACAAAACAATGTTAATATAATATGACTGTGTATAATAATAATAATGTCGCTTGTAATAGGGATTATCTCGCAGAGGACGAATCACCGTCTGCCAGAGATAACAAGTGAGACAGTTTTTTTAGGCAGGCATCCAAAGTCTCATCCAATGGCCCAGCCAGATTGGACAAATTCCATCATATTCAACCAATACCCCGTTTCATTTATATTGCATCAACCAGCTATGTGTGGGCCTACCCATGTCATAACACGGGCAACACGCAGCACGAGTCAAATAGAACCGCCGTCTCTTTCCCTCCATCTCTGCACTCTCTCTATCATCATCTCAATGGGTCTCATAGAAAAGTATAACTCACCTGTAGGGATACCCCTGAGTCTTAGCTCTGAACACGGACAGCAGCAGCGAAAAGAACACGCACACTAGCACGAGTCCGGCCACCGATTGGTACCGCCATCTCTTTCCCACCATCGGGCGGGGCTCTACTATTCGCTCTCTCCATCATCATCCATGGTTCTCATAGAAAAGTAAAACTCACCTGTAGGGATACCCCTGAGTCTTAGCTCTGAACACGGACAGCAGCAGCGAAAAGAACACGCACACTAGCACGAGTCCAACCACCGATTGGAACCGCCGTCTCTTTCCCTCCGCAGCGCTGCGGGGCTCTGTACTCTTCACTCCTCCTGCGGCCTCTATCATCAGTATCATCCCCACTACTACTGCCGCGTCTGATATTATGCTAAGGAATCTACTAAATATAAAGTTTATTTTTTCTAATAAAACACCTTTAGCCTAGCTAACCTAGCTCAGTGTGGTTGAAATTTAGCAAGTGTAACATATTTTTCTAATTACCTTCTAACATCATTTGTCAATATTTTTTAATTATTCGCTACGTCAAAGTGACCCGGTCGAAATGACCTCAACGAACTTATATTCAGAGCAATGACGCGTAGTATCCAAGAGGCAACCGGATGGCTCGCGGTAATTGAGCTACCCAAAGTGTTGTGGAACCATCCCGTGCAACCGAAATCGAGCCAACTTGGACTGGGGCGGAAATAGAAAAAAGTGTATGAAAAATTATTTGCCTCTCGGACACCGAAATTACGCGTCATTGCTTTAAATATTAAGCAATCAACTAGTAATTGAAGAATATATTTTCGGATATAATCAGGTGTAAAGGCAATTTCTCTGCAATTCCCAGAATTTCTCAAAAAATAAACCTTAAAAATAAGTTTATTTTTGAACCATTATCTTTCAACTCTTTTCGTGAGTTATTTTTTTTATCCTTATAGAAGTCTTCTTTGGCACCAAGATTTAGCGCAGACACTAGTTTTACGAAAGCCACTACCATCTGACCTTCCAACCTAGAGGGAGAACTACTTCTTGGGATTAATCCGGTTTCCTCAAGTTGTTTCCCTTCACCGAAAAGCTACCATTAAATATTAAATGTTTCTTTTAGATAGTAGTCGCATTCGTCAATTCTTAGCATTAAGTGCCAAAGCGGACCCTGGGGCTCCTTTAGGGTAGAACCGGGTAGAACTAGCAGGATGATGATCACATGATGATTTTATAAGCTTTTTTGAAAACCCCAGGAGTACAATACGCACCCCATACCCAAGTTTGAGTCTCTGAAGTTAAGTCGCACCCCGCACACCCGTCGCACCCCTCCGACACCTGTGCCACGACACATCAGACACGCAAAGTTATATGGCGCGTATTTCAAGAGCAGGGGTTCGAACCAGGGTTGTTACAGACATTCGCATCCGGATCCGCAACCACAGAAGTTTTTTAAAGTAAAAAAACTTCTTGTCGTTTCTGTGACCAAGAGCTGACGCGTTTTTGATTTGTTCGTGACGATTGTAATTAAGTATCAACATGTTTGATGATTGCGTGATATCATAAAATGGACGTTGTGTATTTACTTCTTTGAGTGTTTGACCCCAAAATCCGCATCGCCGGATGTCAAAAAATCGTGGCATCCCTGGTTCGAAACCACATCTTCAGAAATAGAAAAACGAGTCATCAGCATTTCGAATGTTTCAAAAGGATACTCAATATAGCCACAATATAGCTCTCGAGCACAAACTGTCCGTGCGATCCGCCATTAATGTACACTGGACCGTTCTTGCTCCTATGGAAGAACGGCGGGCCTCTAATCTGGTTCCACATCTGTCCTGACACCATGGCGAAGCAGAAGAATACCGCGGCCACCGCCCACATCTGCTTGTTGTACAGGAACTCCAGGTTGTTCCTCCTGAGGTACAGGAACCCTCCGATCAGGACGAAAAGCATGGCGAATGCTACAGCGCCGGAGTAGTTTGGTGGACGGAATAGGCGGATCTGTAAAGTTACGTTATACTTTTTGAGTCATACCTTGCCATAAAGCAGCAATTACCGCACGCGTGCAGAAAATCCCGCTTTCTGGCCAGGGTAACGTTAAATTTTGCCCCTATTTATTGCTCTTGCCTTTGGCTCGAGCGTGAAATACCTGCAATTTGAGACAGTCTTTATTTTACGGTCAACGTATTCAAGAGTGTCCAGCCGATCCTGGTCGACTTAAGTTGACCCATAATAACTACAACTTAGAGAAGTTAAAAAACCCCCGAAATTTTCATTTCAAAGTCCAATATCTCAAAGACGGCAGAACAGGTTTTCATGAAACATGTCTAAGAACATTCGGGATAAAATTATCTATGACACAAAAAAACCGTCTGGGATCTGCGAATCTGTTTGGGAGCTGCGATTCCACAGACATATTCAGACAGACACGTTAAACTTATAACACCCCTCCCTTTGCGTTGGGGGTTAAAAACGTTGTTTGGTTCTCATTTTAAAACTACTTGCTAGAATAACATTAAACATTGTATACGCAATGGCATCCGCCACATCTACGTAGGTACGTATAATATAGTTTTAAAAAAAGAACAGGCCAAGTGCGTGTCGCGCCACGCGCAGTGTTCCGTAGTTGCCTGTCTGTATTTGCTACATTGACACGCGCCAAATAAATGGCTTTCAAGTACATTTTAAGTTGGTCGATTATTAATCGGTAACTAGTAGCTGTGATAGTTTTCCTTTTAAATTCATTGTATGTACTACTGCCACGAATTTTTCACATTCCCAGTAGCAGCCGTTTAGCCGGCAGGGGCACATGACTAACAAAAATTTGGGCTTTACAGCCCAATATCACACAAATGGACCACTAAGTTGAAAAATGGTTTCTAGAAACTCATAATGTTTTACTCATGCCAAGCTATCAAACGACACCCCACAGCATGGGTTTAAGGAAAAAAAAATGTAGGGGAGATACCACAAAAGATGTTTTTTCTACCATTGTGTTGGCGTGACTGATTTATATACCCATGCCGAATTACAGCTTGTAAAATGAGAACCAAACTATTGAGAGCCAACTTGAATCCCCTTTGGAAGCCTGCGAAACCAACGCCACGTAACTAGTTACGTGTGAAGTATTATTTTTTCTTGATACAAACTAGCTACTTACAACAATATTTGTTTAACCAGTTACAACATTACTGGGGACTCTTTAACTTGACACGGAAACTTTTTTAGTGTGTGAATAACTGAATGTGAACCTTAGTTGAGAGCATGAAGGTGACTTTGGCTGTATATACCATATGCCATAATAATAAATAAATATAAGGGGATAATCTTCCACAAATCGACCTAGTCCCATAGTAAGCTCAGTAAAGCTTGTGTTATGGGTACTAGACCATATATATATAGTAGATATAAATACTTAAATACATAGAAAATATCCATGACTCAGTAACAAATATTCATGCTCATCATACAAATTTTTGCCCTTACCGGGATTCGAACCCAGGACCTCTTGCTTCATAGGCAGGGTCACTACCAACTAGGTCATAATAAGCAACATCAAAAAATTACGTAAACACATCCCCCATTCGAACGCCTTTTTACCGTAGATTTCAAGTATCTACTGCAATAGGTAATTTAGGTATTAAAAGTTGCAGGTTCCAATTTAGCTTGTGGTAAATCATGTTCACTTAAATTGGAAATTAAAAAGTTAAAGTAGATTGTGCATAATGGTTTCCCATCGTTTTTTCACGGAAATGTACGAACGTGTCTTACTATTTCAGTCAGTCTCGGTATAAAACGTACTGAGGCTGATTGAAGTAGCATGACATATACGAACATTTCCGAGAAAAAATGATGGGAAACCACTACATCTGTACCTGGACATCAGTCCTATCCTGTATCCACTTAGCAATGGCTTCTGCATGTATACCAGCTCTCTCAAAATCCATTGAGTCAGCTGGTTTAGGCTTGCCCTTGGCCGGAAAGTGCATGATTACCGGAGCGGTGTTGAGACGCAACTGAAATGAAATTGTTATAATAAATGCTTTAATTAAGTAGGAATATCAGAAAAAGAGACTTTGTAGGCATGCTGAATCCGTTTTATTTTGTATGGCTACAGTTGATTTAAGAGCCATAATCCTCGGCCCATAGTGTACAATATTATATATCAGAGTTTATGTTTAATTCAACTAGGCTTTGCCAACTTCACAGCTTTTCGTTATAAAATGAAGGCCTTATGCCTGTCCGTATGAACTATGATATAAACATCCATCCCCAATTGTATCATATCAGGATTGATTTCAATAAAAAGGAATAAAAAGTACACATTATTTTAAGCCAGGTCATAACAATCTCTATGTCAAGTTTAGGATTGGTTGCATCAGAGTTTACTAACCAGTGAACATTATGGCTCCAGCAGGTCACTATATCAAACAAACTTCCCATAAAGACTGATTTTAACTTGTTACCAACCTGAATATATTCAAACTAAATCTTGGTTGATCAAGCATCTAAGTTTCTAAATAATAGTAAGATTCTGTACAGATCTAATCTTCAGAAAGTGTAAACACTGTATTTTTTTACATGACTTACCAATTGGAAAATATCAGATCCCTCATCAAAATCAACCATACCAAAGAACAGTTTGTTATTGTAGGACGGAGAGAACCGAAACGAGTTGGCCACGATCATGTATTCATCGTAGACGTGCTGGCAGATCGCGCAGCGCCGCGAAGGGGCCATAGCCGTAAACATCACTATAAAAGAATAATCCCTGGGCGGCGACCGCACGTAGTCCTTAAACTTGTTAACATTCAAAGAAACAATAGCCTTCTTTGCCGTCATATCTGTCAACTGCTGTATCTTCTCTTCAAGCTGAAAATTAAGGAAAATCGTCAGCCAATATACACGCCGGTTTCAGTTCCATTATCTAAGAACACACGTACCCCTTTCGCCCGGGACTGGGCCGCGCCCTTGTAATAAGTAAGTAATATCATGAAACATAATAATCCTTTATACTTCATCGTGGTTTTATAGAAATATTCGAGTAATTAATAATTATATTAATAATATGAAACTGCGGCCAGCCAACTCAATAAGATACAGAGCTGTCAAAATAAATGTCAAATAATCTCTGACGTGTTGAATAGCATTTATGAAGCATGCTAGTGCCGCTCTTTAGATTTTGTAAAACCTCACCTACACTGATTCGAGAGATTAAGTACATACAACGTCATTTGATTTGATTATGATAAATGGCTAAGAATGTGCTGAGAGTATTAACCGCAAGATGGAACAGGATTTGAAATTGTGAAAACTGAGACATGTGCTGCTTAAGCTCATTGTCCCTAGCAGAAGTCAGGTTTTTGCTTCCGATCGTCCGTGGTTTATTTATATTCGTTCCGCGTGTGTACTTGGCTTAAACTAGTGTGATGGTCCGACAAGGACTGGGTTACTGAAATGTTTCGAGTACAATACAATCTTCTTTTGTTTGAAAAACTTTCTTCGATTGAAGCGGAATTCTAAATTTTAAATAAACAAATTGTGAAATTTAAACATACTTCATTGATACTTCATTCTTTGATACATAACAATATCCAAATTTTATGTTATATACATTATTTTTTTCAAAATTCTCTAAATTTATATTTCTTTTTATTTATGTTTCTATCGAAACTGTACAGCGCTGCAAGTGTAGCGCTGGGAAAGGTGTCAACAGCGGTAGGCTTAGCGCCAACGCGGCATCTAGCTCAAACGCGAAACGTAGCGCCAGGACTCCTGGCCCCAGCTCGGCGCCCCGTGCCCGAGCTCCGGGCACCTACACGCAACATCTTCGGTTTAATACCAGTGAACCAGTATGAGAATAACCAAATCCCAAATAAGTTACGGCTTGGCTACGCATTGATTCACCACTGGGAGATCATTCCGCTGTTCTTATGTGTTGCCTTCGATATGTTCGTCGTCTTATGTGGATCCATATATGTTGGCATCACACAGAAGGTAAGCAATTACAGTATTGCAGTGATTCGCCAGGCTCTAACATTTATCAGCACGACTATCATGAGACTCGATTTTTCTCGGACTATACCTGTTGTTCTAAGTGTTCTACTTAATAAGAGAAAGACTGATAGTGCTAGAATAATCGAGAGAGCTCGCGCGCAGTCTTGTGATAGCCGTGCTGGGTGGATCGACTATTTCTTGAACGAATCAACTTTTTTTTTAAAAAGATATACGGAGTTTTAAGTCCCTGGTCCTATAGGGTAAGGCATTGCTAATACTCTCTCTCACTCGCACTTGAATCTTGTGACTCAGCAGACCTGCGTTTTAGTGAGGAAGCAAGGACAAAGACGAAAGTAATCATTTCTATACCTAAATTAGAATATTGCGTGCACATCAATTGAGATTTACTTAAACATAGGTATTATGTTTTCTTCTGACTGATAAATACAACCAAAAGTAACATGCCAAGGAAAAAATATTCAGAATATTACATGAAAGTAGAAAAGTAAGCCAAATTTCATCGCCTGTGTCATGATGTCTTTGTGTTAAAAAATATGCAAACATGAATCGTTCTGATTGTTTGATCATGTCCTTAAAAATCGTTAACAATAAGGGATTTATTTTTAATTTTTACTGAAGTGAAAAGGACACGTTTTTACGGAAAATAGTTGATCCGCCCATCTAGGTAATAGGTATAGGCTAATATTATAAACAGGTAAAATTTATAGAGGCACCTCTGTAAGTTTGTGTGTGTAGGGGGTAATATCCGGAATTACTCGTCAGATTGTATATTATGTATTATAAAATGGACATAGGCTAAAGATATTTGATCCCGCGGCTTCGCTTGCGTTCTTTATACGACACGTATGCGGTGACACCGATAGCCGATAAGGTGACGCTACACGGGCCGATATCGCCAACCCGTGATTCGGCCTGTATGGATACGTATCGGAAGCACTGCGGCCGGTAAAGTCAAGAGGCCACTCCATATATTCACTGCCACAATTCACCCACAAGTAAAAACAATGATTTCGGAGAAAAACCTATAGGTTCAAATATGTTTGTCTGAGTCGCCCCCCGAATCAAAGTAAGTCTGCCCATTCCAAGGTAAGTCTATCTCCCCCCTAACCACAGATTACAGAGAAAAGCAGATAGGCCCTAATATATTGAACGTTTTCTATACATCCGATCTCTTCTCACTTACGTACTGAACGCCGAGTAAGAAAGGGATAGAACCATGTTATCTGACAGGTCTTCATATGTCATTGTCTCCGCTTTCTCGCTCGCACGATGTAATTCGCTCTCTCGCTCGCTCGAGATTTAGTGTACAGAAAGATATTTTCTTACAAGTTATCGATATCGATATTTACTGTTAATAAATTCGTAATATGCGATACTCGTAAGTAAATTGTATCTCTATCCATACTATGCAAAAATTAATATGGTACTTACCAAATAGAAAACAAAAACCATTACACGACTACGAATATAATAAACTGCATTCATGTTTCATATGTTCGCTACAAATTAAATTATGCAAATACATAGGTAGTCAGACGAGTTACTTTTTAAGTCTCACTATTTTGTGGATCTTTAGTGGAACACATTTATTTTTAACCGACTTCTGAAACTTATCAATTCCGCTGGCTCTTTATTTTTTTATGTATGTTCCTCGATTACTCTTAGACGCCTGGACCGATAAGAATGGTGTTTTGTTAGAAAAGGTGGTCCTAGGCAGGTCAGGATCTGAAGATGGGATCCTGGAGAAAACCAGGGCAATCTTCAAATCTTATTTTGAAACGATTTGGGTACTTTGAAATCGTGCATTTGCTTTCAGAAAGCAGTTCATGCGGTAATATGTAATTAAATATCTTTATTCATAGACCAACTTGGATCAATCAGTGTTAGTAATACTTATAGGTAATCATATACTACGGTTAGTAACAGCCGATTTTATTATATTATATTATTATTATTATTATGATCATCGAATTGTTCGTATTATAGTTACAATTTAATAATAGGTACCTATATATTCCTACGCACATGAATCAGGCAGCAGTTGTTTAGGTAGGTGCCGTCCACCCTGTCTGCAATCATGGTCAGGACGCTGTTGGAGCTAGCCCGGACCCTGCGCACCAGGGAGGTTGCTCGCTTGCGCATAGTGGTGTAGAAGCAGTCTACCCGCGCTTCCGCGAACATCCCTGATGCGCTACAGAACCTAGGCAGCCCCATCAGCATCCTGTACGCATTATTATATTGAATGTGGCTTCGTGAAGTATTGATTTGAAGTCGATTAAAACTTTGTTTTTAAAGTAAGGTAACACAAAATAACAACGCAATTATATTCCTGAAAATATCTCATTTTAATAAGAAAGTTTCATCTAATGCTTTAAATAATAAATATCCAATTATATAGAACTTTTTGCAATCAGTAAACTTGCATCACCTGAAGAGGCAATGCAGATGTCTTAGGTATTGTATCTGGTAGCCTTTCATTACTGCTCAGCATCATTTTGTTGTAGTTGCCTTCTAATTGTTGATCCTGGTGAGATCCCTGCATTAAATACAGTAACGAAAACATTATTATACAATCTCTATCAGTTGAGCTGCTTAAGTATGAACAGGTAAACAACAAACCGACACAGAGTTACTTTCGCATGTATAATACATATTATAGTAGGTATGGATATATAAAGAAAATCAATGTACTAATACAAATTCTTTGCATATACAAAACTTAAATGGAACTAACTCATCTGGAGGGACCTCAGAAATGTCAAGTAATAAAATAAATAAAACTCACTATACCAACTTACCTCAAGCGGCCTCTGAAAAACTGTAGGTATCGCATCTGGCAGCAAGTGTTTTATGTTTTTAATAATAACGAAACATATTCTATGGTGTTTATTCGGCGTCCAATTATTGCGCCCTACTGCGTCAATCCATTTTTTTCGAAGCTTATTATTTACCGGAAACCTGAAGTTAACAGTTAAGACATGTAACATTAAAATATTTTGTCTAAACGCCTACATTAATAATTCATGTCGACGAAATATCGATATATACATGGTAACAACACTACCCATGTTTACGACAATTGTATTTTTACTAAAAATCCCAAAAATATCAAGTTTGATCCATGTAAAAAGTACTTATCCGATAGTATCAAGCATCTGCTGTAATCCCAGACCATTATATTGCGTAATGTACATGAAATATTTGAAAGATAACCAAATGATTCTTACCGATGAAATCCGATTGTTTCTCCGGTCTTTTTTAACAATCTAGCGTAACTTCGGCAGTACGGAACTGCACAAGCCATTGTGCCACTTCATACAACTTAAATCATTAACTTATTACAGAAATAGGTATTTACTTTTTCAACACAATATTCTTGAAATAACCAACTTTCCTCAAGATTCACAAGAGATTTGACGTTGATTTGACTTTGACAGATTGTTTAGCATTTAACACCGTGGTTAACAGTTTTTGGAGACAAGTCGTCAATAGACTCAAAATACCATACTATTCGTCTCATTCTAACTCACATCAGCTGACCATAAGCAGTGACAGAGACAACTATATGAAACATCGTCTTGCTTTATACTGCGCGTCTGTATTCTTATTAGTCTGTGCCCCTAACGCATAATTGCGTCCTGTATGGTGGGCTATGAAGACACTGACACTTGACAGTGACATCTTCCACTTAAGTAATAGTCCCAGAAATGTCCCAGAATAACTACATATATTTTTTTTAATTAAATGAGTAGCTATGTAGGTTATGATGATGATGTCCTCCCAGACATATCCGTCGACGGCGACATCCTGACAAAGTTATATACCTATAGGTACTAAGGTTGGGAAACTGCATGGGCACGAATGTGACTTGCAAAACCAAATTTGGTTTTGAACGTACGACCGCAAGAGACACAGTGAAGCTGTCCACTTAAGAGTCATAAGTGTAATTGTAGGACTTGTAGGAGGGTTTGGACCGAGTTTTACGGAGCTGGCGTTTGGCGTCCAGAGGGGCTATTGCGAAGTGAAAACGAACTTCGTTCGAATATCTCCGTCTGTCGCATTTGCTAGTTCGAGCGACAGAGACGGAGATATTCGAACGAAGTTCGTTTTCTCTTCGCGGTAGCCCCTCAGATTTTTGAGACGGGTGCTGATAGCTGCACCCGTACTGATAGCAGTTCGCCAGTCCGATCTCTGAGTAGCAAGTTCCTCCCACAACTCGCATCATGATATACCGGTGGCAGACAAATGGCGTTTTAGGACATCCTTGCACCGTAGGTACTGCCCACCAGCTCTACGTTTACCGAAGGGCTAACTCAGAACAGAATAGAAGAAAGCAAATACAGTTTGATGAGGTACTTACCTATCAAACTGTATCGATTGTACCTACCTACTGTTGAGCTGACTGGCGACTTCATATCAGTTAAAACTATACCTTCCACAGGTAGACACGCAGTTCACGAAGCACAATTGGAACTGCATCTCCCGAAACATGGACCTCCGGAACCCGACAATCCACAAGCTCCGTGTGCTGTACCAGCGCTACGAGCCGTGGCCCGAGATGCAGGCAGTTCTGGACAAGATGAACCAGGCTGAACACCGCATGAAGGCCAACTTGGATCAATGCGGGAAACCTTGAACTTGAACGGGCAGTTCCATGGAGTTCGAAGCTCCAACTCTCTCTCTCGGGAAGAGCGCGATACTTGAGACATTCGAACTCCCTGGCAGCCCGTGGTAAGGCAAGGCGGGGCAAAGTGAGTCTACTGGTAAAGATAGGTACTGTCAAAGAAATATGTTTAAAATCTTTCACTAAGGACAAAAGGTTTTAAATTTGTTTCTCTAGTTGGTCTTATTTTTATCGGGGATTCGATTTGCCCCGAAATGGCTTTGTTTCAATGACTTTGGCTTAATATGAATACCCTCGCGGGTCAAAACTACAATGCCAATTGGCCTGAAACTGAGTCATTTTGTCCAGATATTCGCCTTTTTTCCTATATGTACAATTCTCTATAAATTATTCTGTAGATTTTTCAAAAAGGTTCCACTGCATATTGGCTTAAAATTACTGACTAAACGAGTCAAAACTATAAAGTCAGTCTGCTCGAAATTTTAAGTTAGGCACTTTTACTCCTGTGCGTTCATAATTATTAAATCGTGTTAGTCTTCCGTCGATTTCAATACTTTGTAGCAATTGTCATTGTTATTCTGTTGTTACGTACATCTTTAGACAGTTTGGGTGTTAAGGGTCAAACAGTAGACTAGCAGGGCTGGATGAGCGCGTGATGCGGGCGGGAGGCCCGGCTACACAGCACGCGCGCATCGCGCTGGCCTCGCGCTATTGGTCGCATCGCGCGGCGGGCTGCTGGCGGGACACGACAGAAGTGTTACCTGTTCGACCACGCTTGCGGTATGTAGGGGAATAATATCACGCTGCGCGCTCGTCGCAGAGGCCCTACCGTGAAACGAAAACGAATTTCGTTCGTGTATCTCTCTCTCTCTGTTGCACTTACTTGATCGAGCGACAGAGAGGGAGATACTCGAACGAAGTTCGTTTCACTTCTCGGTAGCCCTTCAGGCCGGGCGCTGTCTGTTTGAGCCTTTAAGATTGATTGTAACTGTTTTGGAGCCGAAAATACATTATTCGTATTTAAACGCAGGCATTTCATTTGACTTCTCATTCACTGAACCCATTTTCAGTCAGGCGGAAGCAATAGGGAGGCAATAGGTATATGGATCACATCTATGTTAGGACCTAATTAGGCACTTGTCCCACTGCCGGCAATTAGTGAGTACTTTCACAGTAATTCTATTGAAACTGTGGGATATTGTTTCTGGAGATCCCTTCTGTATACTTCAGTAAGTACCAAAATTTGTAACTCGTTTTTACTCGCACGAGTAAATTGCTATGAGAGTAGGTACTCGCTACTCGCCGGCGGTGGGACAAGTGCCTTATGCAGCCTGCGGTTTATTCACGCGTGGGGAACACTACTATACCTATTACCTTGAAAATGGTAGTACAGAGGAACGCCCGTCGACATGTGACACGCAGTCTGATAGGCATCTTCATCAGGCGCGTTAAGGCTATACACAATGACATCGGACGCAGTTATGCAATGGAAGTATGTCTCTCCCCTTAACGCATTGGCGTCCTTTATGATGCCTATAAGACTTAAGCCGCGTCCAGGACGCAGAGGTTGAATCTAGCTCATGGCGAATCGTTCTCAATTTTCCACTTTGATCGAAATTTAGAATTTGTTTAGCGGACGTTTAATCTGCTTAATAAACACATTTTGTTACAATTTTTTTAATGATTTTACACGTAACATTATTACTGTTTTTAGGGTTCCGTAGCCAAATGGCAAAAAACGGAACCCTTATGAATTCGTCATGTCTGTCTGTCTGTCCGTCCGTATGTCACAGGCATTTTACTCGAATACTATGGTGTAGCTATTTGAATAAAATTTTGAGGATAGGTGTATTTTGTTAACCGCTACATAGCTTCGTAATTAAATTAGTAAAAAAATTTTTTTAGAGGTGCTCCATACATAATACTGAAAGTAAAAAAAAAATTTTTCATTGCAAGTCCACGTGTGGCACATAAATCGATAGGCCTTTCAAAATAAATATAAGGTTTCTCAGAAATTGTTTGATTAATTGAATAGAGTGAGATAACAGCACCGAAAGTCACTAAAATTGTGTGTCCCTCTAATTTTTGAACCGTGCATTTTAACATTATGAAAAAAAAAACATTGAACGAAAATTGTTTTGAACAAGATTGGTTCAAAGGTTGTCGAGATATTTCTAAAAAACTACCTTCCTTAAAGAAAAGGACATAAGTGCCGTAAGATTTCAGTAACGATACGAACTTTTTAACCTTTTCACCGCTAGATGGTAAAGCAACTTGCCGTGCCACCTCACGCCACAAGGGTAAAAAAATAATGGATAAAGAAATAATGCCAACGGTTCTCTATTATATGGGCAAAAATCATTTCCCAAAGTGTCACTTCCCAAAAAATGTTTCCCAAATGATCATTTGGCAAAAAAACACTAGTCAAATTATTGTTTCGCATTATATCACTTGGCAATATCTCCTATGGCAAAATATTACTTCGCAAATTATTGTTTGGCAAAGTTTTACATGGTTCAAGTTTCATTTGGTCAAACGTATTATTTAGCATAACATTCTTTTTCCAAATTATTGCATGGCATATGATTTAGATCCTAATTGTGTAGTGCATACGAAATCTATTTGAGTGAGATTACATAATTTTGCTAAGCGGGTAGTTTGTAAAAAACAAAAGTAAATAATTTACAGGTAAGTTTATGTTCTTTCGTACTATAGGTACTTAGGTAACAATATATTATAATCCAAATAAGCAGCATGCATGCAGGCAAGCCCCGAGTCGGTTTCGCCCTTTTCGTCGAGTCTCCAGCGAATCGACGCCACCCCGCTGCGCGGGGTGTCTATTTCTGGTCTGAGGGACACAAGTGAACCCTAACCTAACCGACCAAAAACAGAGTTCGCTTATGACAAGCCATTTTTTCCACCCTGGTACCTAATGTGCGAAATGAAAATTTGAACAAATGTTTTGTTTGGAAAACAATATTAGCCAGAACAAAGTGTTTGCTTAATAAACTTTTGTCTTAATAACATTTGACAAAGCAAAATTATGCCAAATGATATTTTGACCAAATGAACAAAATGCGAAACAAAAATGTGCTATTTGTTCGTTTGGGAAATGAAACTACTGCCATAAGTTTTGTGGGAAGTGAAATTTGGCGAAAAATATTTTGCCGAAACAGCAGGATACCAATGCCAACATCAGAGGTTTTCATAAATAAATAAAATGTCGGCAAATGCCGTCTTTGGCGTGGGTGTCACGAATCGTCGATGACGTGATTTCACGTGTTTGGCGGTGAATTAACCTTTTCACCGCCAAACACTGGTTAATAGGCACGGAACCCTGGTTGTGCATGGTCCGACACGCACTTGGCCGCTTTTGATAATTAAGGTTCTGCTATACAGTCTTCAAGGCCAGGCGGCCGCTGGACTGACATAGAATGTGTTAATGTTAAGTCTAAGAATCTCAAGAGATTGTATTAGAAATTCACTTCCAAAAAATTGTAACAAAAAACGAAATTGACGAGCCGATTCGAATATTTTTTTTGGACACAATTACAAAACGATTTGCTGAGATAGGCCTCACACTAAATTTGAATAAATGTGAAGTTTTTATATCAGACAACCTTCCTGTCAGTACTAGGGATGACATCATACAAAGTTTCAATAATGTCACACCTAACTTTTCTTTACTGTCCCGCGATTCTCTCACCCTACTCGGTGCTCCAATCTATGAAGACGCCATCGCCCCAACAATAAATTCCAAATTAGATATATTCCACATTTCATCGGACATGTTATTTAAGATTCACCCTCACATTGCCATTTACATTTTACGCTTGTGTCTTTTCTCTCCAAAATTCTTATATATTCTTCGGTGCTGCCCGGTTTGGAAATTCCCTATTTTGACATCATCTATTGACAATGTGCTAAAAGATACTGTGAGTAATATTTTAAACATTTCGTCCAATTCTCTTACTTGGTCCCAGGCAACTCTGCCTATTAAATATGGCGGACTGGGCATTCGGCGTACAGGTGACCTGGCTCTTCCTGCCTTTCTCTCGTCTGTCCACAGCACTGTTACCCTCATCAGTGGAATTCTAAATGTTTCTGATCCCGCTGATGTGGTAGTGGCAGGCTTGGCTGATGCAGAGTCATTTTGGAGAGCCGGGTACCCTACTGAAGGCCCACCTACTGAAAAAGCCAGCCAAGCTGCCTGGGATCATTTAAATGTCAAATCCTTCCACAAAATAGTCTCAACACTGGTGATCACGCTCGACTGCTGGCAGTATCTGAGCCGGAGTCGGGGCACTGGCTACATGCTCTTCCGTCGCGGAACATTGGCTCCCTGTTGGACCCGGAAGCATTGCGTGTAGCTGTGTGCCTTAGGCTAGGGATCAAGGCCTGTGAGCCGCACCCCTGCAGCCGCTGCGGAGGATCGGCTGACGCCTTCGGTCACCACGGCCTTCACTGCCGGTCGAGTGCCGGTCGGCCGTACAGACACGCTGCCCTCAATGACCTAATTCACCGGGCTCTCGGCTCTGCAGCAATTCCCTCTACATTAGAGCCTGTAGGTCTGTCTGCAGTAGATGGTAAAAGGCCAGACGGTTGCACTCTGGTGCCTTGCCATCTTGGCCGTCCGTTGGCATGGGACGTGACTTGCGTGGATACGTTGGCCCCGTCCCATGTCGTACGGTCTGCCAAGATGCCGGGCTCGGCCGCTAATGACGCCCAAACAGTCAAGTGCCGCAAATACGCTTTCTTAAGGGATAATTACGTATTTGCGGCACTTGCAGTAGAAACCCTTGGACCATGGTCTTCCGACACGAAGGATTTTGTGAAAAAAGTGTCCCAAAAATTGATCGGGGTCACAGGTGATCTCAGGGCGGGCTCATATTTCGCCCAAAGGCTGAGCCTGGCGATCCAACGGGGTAACGCGGCGAGCGTCTTGGGCACGATGCCCCGGGCAACATTGGGGTGTGTCGAGGGCGGACAATTTTATTTCTAGATAATAAGTTTTTGTTTTGTTTGTTTGTAATTTTTTTTATTTGTATGTATACCATGACCAATTTTATATTAGCCCTACGTAGAACCTTGCCGTAACAAGCCGACGAATTTACGTCACTATATGATCGAATTTATGTCATTATGACAAGGTTCTACGTAGGGCTAATATAAAATTGGTCAGGGTTTATATGCTTCCAGATGGGTCCCATTTTTTTCAAAATTCTGTGTGTTGATGGGATCCATGAGGGATTGAGGGAACTCCTCAATTTTATTAGGCTCGGGTGTAGTGATTTTGGTATTTTCTATTAGTACTCGTGTATTTACATCCGGAAATCATAAATTAGTTGGACAGACTCATGGTCACACCAGTGTGACGACGAGTAATTACTTTTAATCGTGGTCACACCATTTTAATTTTAACAGGCCCGTGTAGGTACGACGACGAGCGAAGCGAGCAGTGTTAGTTGTACAGTGAGCCTAAACGCGCGAACCGCGCGTGGCGCGGCAGCTGCCGGGGAAGCGCCAGAACCAAACAGTGTGGCTACGAGGAAAATAAATTCCTCGTGGTCACACCAGTGTGACACTAAAGAGTCCGACGTCGATTTGAATATACTTAATTTTCGTTACAAAACTGACAGTTATTTATTGTTTAACAACTCACGCTAATTTCACGATTTATTGAAAATGTTCAAATATCCGCTTTTTACCCGTGGGGCGTGGTCCAACCAACATGTCCCCCTGTTGGGACCAAGGGTTAAAGGCGAATAAAAATTAGGGCAGTGGGTGGGTGTACGGGGAAAAAAAATAACCGTGGACCCACAGTGGGTCAAAAGGCTGTGGGACCACGGTTAAAAGGGCGAATTGTCATTGTCAGGTGACAATTGCAGTTTGTGAAATAGTGTAGTTGTCATTCCTTGACTAGCTCTAGGTGCAATGCACGGTCAGTTTACCAATACCCTGTGTAGGTATTCTGGGAATTAGGAGTTAATTTTAGGAACGAAGACAAATAATGAAATGGCGAATGCAGAAGCAGACTTCTACGAAAGACGAATGGGACGGGAATAGTCTCAATCTTAACGAACTAAATTAAAAGGATGAAAGTTTTACCTCCAAGGCGAAAATAATTTACTACCTACTGAAACAGCAAATCACTGAAGGATGTCAAAAAAGGTAATTCAGAGTGTTAGCCGAAAAACCTGAGCACACCTAAACTATTGCTAAATAAATAAAAAAATAGTTGAAGTATGACATCACCACCAGTACCAGTACTAGAGGAAGTGACCTTCGAATGTAGGTCACCGTGTGAAAGGCTCGGCGACTCTTGATTGCTTTCATATTGATTTAGTCTAATTTAAGAACAAACTAAAACGGAATCAACAGAAACACCCCATTCATAATTTACAGTAGTTGTTTTCAAAATATTTTATTAACACAATTCATTCAATAACACCAAAGATTATAACATTCTCTAACATGAACCTAAAATAAAATACAATTTCACCTAATCGTATTTACTTACCAATTTATATCATTCAAACATCATTTTGACTATGAGGTATACAGAATAAATATTATATTTGAAATATATTATTTCACATAAATTAGTCGTCAGAAGTGTATAATATTTGCTATAATTTTTGATTACTTATACGAGCAGCTAATGTCAGAATAGCATATACCCTTCCTGTCTCATTCGTTCGCATAAAAGAAGATCGAAAAGGAAAATAAAACAAGTAAAACAATCAAGTAGAAACAAAATAATATGGAATGTACAAATCATGTTTATTTACTGATTCCTGGCTTTACAATATTTGTGACTCGCTTTTGGATATTTCTCAGTGGTCACTCGAGAGATGTATAAACAATACAAGCCCAACAGTAAAACATAAGAACACATACACCCAGTATGACACTGAAAGCTATTTAGCAAGTAGATTAGCCAGGTGAACCTTAACATTCTCAGCAGACGCGGTACACAGTACCTTGGGGGTTTTAACGGTTTATAAATTATTTTTAAGATAACTTGTTTGGACTTAAATTTCTATTCTAACTGTACATTAGTTTCGCCTTAACGCTAACATAATCTAAATATGATATCATCAGTGTTAGAACCTTGATACCATTAGGATGGTAGATCCGTTCGCGGTGGTAGGAACGCGCAAATAATAATTGATATGTCGAGTGGTGGAACTTAATTCTCCTGTCACCGAAATTATTTAAGTTGAGCCAGCAAAATAAAAATAAAGTTGTCGTCGCGCGGTAGCGGGGCTCCATGATTAACGAAGATGTTTAGTTTAAAAATATATCGATAGAAAATACTGAAGTGTCCGCGGCTCAAGGCGGGCACGGCCGCAGCATCGAGGCCGCGCGGGCCGGAGGTATGCGAACTGTCTTCACTATACAGGTGCTCCGGGGCTCTATGCGGTCGCTACCGGCGACGACAGGCTTTGCGCATACGCGGGGCATAGAACCTCGAAGCACGGGCGACGGGAGACGAGTGTTTGCAGATTTACTGTTTCGTGTAAAGGTAGATGGCGACGATGAGACCGTACAGACCCAACACTTCAGCGAAAATGAGGATAAGGATCATTCCGACGAATAATCTGGGCTGTTGCGCTGTGCCGCGGACACCAGCGTCGCCGACGATGCCGATGGCGAAGCCAGCAGCCAGGCCAGAGAAACCGACGGCCAGACCAGCTCCCAGGTGGATGAAGCCTCTGTAAACAAGCAACACGTATCATTATTATCTGTATCGATAATTAACACCTCCTGAATGGTATTGATTGCCCTTTGTCAATATTTTGTCATTAACCATTGGACTGGTAATTTACTTCATGCAATACAATACACCAGAATAGTTTCCTAATAAAAAAATAAAAAAAAAAACAATAAATTTTAATAGATGAAAGAATTACTAATTGAATATCTATGAACGGTCAAATAAGATTCCTCTTAGTCTAAGGGCACATTTTTATTCGTTAATCAAGAATTGTATCCTATACTGAATAACTTAAGAACCAGACAGCCCATATTTTAAAATGTGTCTCTGATAGTATGGATCGAGTCACATTGCTATAAGATCTAAATCAATGGAATTTGCTAACTATGTAAACAAACAGTCATACTGAAATTGACATTAAATGTCAATTTCAATACATTGTTTACATAGTTAGCAATTTCCATTGATTTAGATCTTAATTACCTCGTTTTCGTACCGTCGTAAGTTTTGAGACAAACTTTTTACTTAATAAAATGAAACAAAATACTACTGGGACCTATTTTATTCTTTTTTAAATTTTGAATTTGGAATGTTAGTGTGCTATTTTAATGTTTTTAAAATTCATTTCTTTTGTTTTTCTCGTGATTGAGGGAACGAAAGAATTACGTCAATAACGTGCGACTGTCATTTCGTTACATGTGGCGGGAAAAAACCAGTGGACATTTTCCATGACATAAAATGTTATGGGGTAAGCCGCAACTTCGTATATTACACTATTAAACGTTACAAGGAGACTAATTCTTTGACAGATCGCCATAGGAGTGGTCGCCCGCGGTCTGTAAGGACGGCTGCAAACATCAAAATAATCAGAGAGCGACTTCGCCGAAATCCATGTCGCACCCAGAAAAAACTCGCTCTGCAGACTAACATTTCGCGTATTTCAGTCAACAGGATATTGAAATACGATCTCAAAGTAAAGGCTTACAGTCGTAGGAAAGTTCATTATCTAGTTAGAAAGTTAATGCCAAAAGTAGCAAAGATGTTCCAGCTACAGCACGAAATGTCTCGCGTGCCCACCATCCGGCGAGTGTGATGGTATGGTGGGGGGTTTCGTACGAAGGTGTCACTCTGCTACATTTTTGCCAACAAGCTGTCAAGATGAAAGCAAAAAATTATCAGTGACATTTTGGAGACTGTAGTAAAACCCCCATCTGATACTTTATTTCACAACAAAGAATGGATCTTCCAGCATGACTCAGCACCTGCCCACAAGGCTAAAACGACTCAAGCTTGGTTAAGGAAAAATTTGCCAGGCTTCATTGCGGCGGAAGAATGGCCATCCTCCAGCCCTGACCTCAATCCGCTGGACTATTCTCTGTGGACTGAATTGGAGAGCTCAGGGCCTGCCAAAAGTCCCACCCAAACTTAGATTCCCTTAAGCGAGCCTTCATCAAAGCAGCGAAAGATATCCCACTGGAGGAGATTCGTGCCGCAATCGATGACTGGCCAGAACGTCTAAAAGCTTGTATTAAAAATAGGGGTGGTCATATTGAATAGTAATTGCTTGTAGTTGTTCTTTAATATCTAATTATCATTGTAAATTTTATAAATATACCTTTATTCCTTAATTTTTTATGTGACATTTATTTCATCTCAAAACTTAGGAACTACATGAGGTAGGAATTAATTTGAAGTTACTCATGTTAAAGTAGAGTTGTTTGAAAAAATTTATGATTGATCATTTTGATTAATAATCAGCCTACTTATAAAGCAATAAGCGAATTTTACTATGCCCAGAATAAAAAAAAGTTAAAATGCTAAATCAACGGTATCACATCACAGGAGAATGTTCTTATCACTTGTGATTGATTACACTTCTTATCAGGACAGCCACAAGTGCCCTAGTTGTGGAAATTATAAAACATCTGATATTAACTTAAAACTTTATAACTGTAGAATGTTTCGCCAATGAATGTGGAAAGGTACCTATAAGGCCAAGCCAAAGCCACAAAGGTACAAATTGACAAAGCTAGCTGTGTCTTAAGGTTTATAAGCAAACCCCGGATGACGGGAGCAAAAATGCGTTGACAGCTTTATAGTGCGAGGACATACATTTTATATCATTTAAATCGATGTCGATAAAAAGCACGATGTACCTACTGGACTACCGCTATGATATGCAGAAGTATTAATTGTTGTTGAAAATAAAATTAAAACGAAATGTTTGTATTTTTTCAGTATTTTATAAAGCTTTCGTAATATACAATTAACATTTTTTCTAAATTTTCTGATTTTAAACTCCTTCGCCTTGGCGATAAAATCCATTTCATCCAACTAAAGGACCGTTCTAAATCTACTGTAGTAATCGGAGCAAAATTAAATAATTCATAGTGGTTATGGATTTCTTCTGTACAACGTACTTCCACTTCTTTACCAGATATCAAATTATTTAAGATGTTTAAAGTTAAAAAGCCAACGTTTTTCTTCAACACATCCTGATACTTGTTGTGAATAACTTTACCTTGAGGATGTAACCGTAATGTTGACAAGTGCACTTTCAACTTGTGTACTATATTTAAACTGGCTTCCAGGCTTAAATTTTGATTTTGTAATTGTTTTATTGTACTAGGTATTATTGTCAAATCACTGTTTATCCATTTTAGATCATTCAAAATATTTAAATCGTTCCCGTGAGTATGATATAATTATAGTACCAATGTAATTAGTTGACTGAAATGGTATCTATACTTACCTGATGTACCTAATATTGTGTAACAACCTGACATGTAAGATAATAAGTTTGATCTATAAATTTCTGATTCAATAATTTGTTCGTATGGATGTCGATAGAATAGTCGATATTTAACTAAGCACTAGTGACAAGTGCATTTTTGCTCCCGTCATCCGGGGTTTGTTTATAAGGTTCGGTTTTAACCTAGCTCACAACACTAACAACAGTAGCATAAAAAGTGACCTTGCATTATGTCAGCAATTATCATTTGTCACAAGCAAGGTCTGAGGATGTGACATCAGGCTCACTGAAGTGTAAACTTTTAAGGGCAGTCCTAGTTTAATTGACTGGAGAATAGTTAGGAATTAATCAGGCTTTGAATGAGGTCAGCCACTACACTATATGATTTGAATATTAAAAGGCACAACAGCAAAAAATACTCATGAACTTTTATTAAATACCAGCCAGCTGCCAGTATAAAAACGGAAACCTCTTAAACCCCTTTAGTGTAATAAACTTCTCTTTTAGTACAAGTTGCATTCCAGCAGTAAATGCATTACTTTATGTCTGTAATCCAGTCAGGATCACGGTGTCATTTATTTAATAGCAGCCAAATATTACGGTACACGTCTTTATTACTATAAGAATAAGGGTGTGTTACGAAATGTTTGCATACTCTGGCTGCTACCTATATGATGCTGACTGCGTTCATATTAATTCTGCTAGCTGTATTTAGTCAGGTTGCGAAAGTGTTAAGTGGCTTGCAATCACTTGATTTAATCTTCCAGATGAACAGTTGCAGACCCAGGATTTAGAATTTACGGGTGAGGTATGATTTTGATAGGCACTCTGAAGATTGGATTGTTTTTTCGTCTTCATTTCATGGGTCAAGAAATAAGACTTGGATAACCCACTCAAATATTGAACTTACTTGAAGAGTGTGTAACCAGCAGATGGGGCCTCCAGGGAACCAGCAATCAGGACAGCCACGACCAACCCATAGATGGCAATGATACCGGCCATGACAACAGGAATGATGGACTTCATGATGAGCTCAGGCCTCATTACCGACATGGCGGCAATACCGGTACCTGACTTGGCCGTGCCATAGGCAGCTCCCAGCGCTGAAATTGCAGAAATTAACTTGTCAAATCATGATGCTATATACTATATACATATTTAAAGAGTGAATAGACAACTTGTAGTGTAGATGTCACTTAAGTTGTCATTGTATATGGAGAAATGTGTACTTTATTATATGACCTTTCCTCTATGCCACCAAGTGGTGGTGTTTTGTTCCTATACCCCTTTATGTAAAAAATTCACCATGTGGTGTCGGGTTAGAATTTCACCACCCCCTTTCTTCCCGTGGGTGTCGTAAAAGTCGACTAAGGGAGCAGGGTTGAAGTGTGTTGTGGGCGATGGGCTAGCAACCTATCACTGCAATATCACATTTTGTCAATATTTTTTTTTTATACCCACATGTATGCTATAAGTGGCACTGGAACATAAGTTTCATGTGCTCTGCCTACCCCTTTTAGGGATAAAGGCGTGAATGTATGTATGTATGTATGTAAAAAGTGAGTATGGTATGGCACCATCATATGCAGTCCTTGGAATTAAGTTATGCAAATTTTATAATACATAAACAAGATCATTGTAGTAGAAATTTCAAGACTGAGCCATCTAGTAGACTAAATATTTAATATATAAAGTGGACAGACATTCATAGTTGATAATACTCAATGAGGCTAAGCTTCATGTGACTCAACAAAATTGCAAACTATCTTCATTGTTCTCAGCATGAAATATTTATTTGAAGGCATATAGAACTTCAATATTAGGGACTTTTATTGAACATTATACTAATAACACAATTTGCCAAAAATTAATTAATTAAACATTTGTAAAAACTTCTTAAGTGGCCCAGAGTTTCAATAGACTTAAATCAGTGATTATATAGGATAATTTAAGGTAGTTATCTAAGATGTTTAGGTTTAAGATAATATATATCACAAGCAGCCTCATCACAGGACCAGTCACATGATGTCAGACCATAAACTAAGTAGAGGTATTC
Source organism: Epinotia demarniana (assembly GCA_945867215.1). Taxonomy (NCBI): domain Eukaryota; kingdom Metazoa; phylum Arthropoda; class Insecta; order Lepidoptera; family Tortricidae; genus Epinotia; species Epinotia demarniana. The sequence continues at coordinate 11,762,397 of OX244262.1, forward strand.
AAGCCTATGCTTTAACAAAACAATTGTCATAAAGATAATTGCTTATTACTTTAATATAAAAGCTCGTTAACTTATGATTAGAGATAAGTTTTTAAAAACATATGACTTGTCACATGATGTCCTTAAGTTAGGTCATGTGACCAGTGGTCACGCTTCTCGGCGCAGGATCTATGACTTAAGTCACGGGATTTCCTGTAACCTATGGTAAATAATCATAAAGCTCAGAATATGTAAAGTTACTAAGGGCATTCAAATACACTTTGTCTTGAAGGAAAACGACAATCTGTCATAATTTAAGTCATGCGCCTGCAAATAACGAGGTTTTATTGGCGCAATCACTATAAAATTAGTCCATAATAGTATAGTCAATTTAAAACAGATCCTCATGTATAGCCAAAGGCGTAGATAGCCAAAGCTGCAGCCACTATAGCTGGGTTTTCCAGCCTTGGCTACATTTTGGTTATATAGAACTACCAACATGGCACAACTTAAATGTCAATCACATGACCATGCAATGAATCATAAGTTGAAATAATACAATTAATTATTTCAGGAATACGCCCCTCGCTTGTTCCAGACAAAACTCAGTCTGCGACACTTTCGTCACGCATATTTTCGAATGTCTGTCTGTCGTATGGCACAAGGTGCGGCTATTCCTATAATTAGGACGCCTAAAATAACATCACTTCATATATTTTATACGTATAATCGGTATCTCGAGCGAGTAACTAGCGATGAACTCTGTAAAGCATTCCACCACATCACCGTGAGAAAGTAAGCCCTTTTCGGCAGATCGATAAAAACGAATCTAGACAGCCATTCTAAAACAAGTTACATTGAATCTCTTACCGCTAAAGATGATAGCGGACGCCGCCCCCATAACTCCGAAGAAGGGTGCATAGATGGGACTTTCAGCGTTCACCATTTTGGATGTTTTGTGTGGGAGTATTTACAGGTCCCAAAAACTGTGATGACTATCTGCACACACTCACTCCACGGAACTACTTTAGCACAGACAAATATGGCCCAAGCCTTACAGACTCGATAGAATGGGTCATATGACGATTGATGTGCAAGGCAGTGTTCGATATGCCCCAAGTTCTGATTGGCTTTGATACGTCATTTCCGAAATGCGCAACCAATCCTGAGCTAAAGATTTCGCAGCGTTATGACGTAGAACATCGATATGGATCGCTGGCCAGCAGTTTCCTTCTGCGCATGTATGTTTCGACAAAATCCTTTCTTCTTTGGTATAATTTAAAACAAGTGAAACACATTTATGTTCATTGACTTACAGTAAATATTTTTTTAGTAATTATGTCGACAGGGTTTGGGTAAATTATTGTCAAAAATAGGATTTAAAAACAATTAAGCAGCTTTTTGAAAACGTTAGTGCTGCCAGGTTGCAACTAGCTACTATTTTAATAGTACAAGAAATATTCCCAAACTTCTATTTTTCTACTAAACTTAAATAAATATTATTATTATTAGATCTGAAATTACAACATCTGATTCGGAGTATTAATAAGCATGTGTGACATTTGCCTTTTTCATACTATGGACCCTCTCGTCTGTGGTAAAAAAACATGGCCACTTGTGGCTGATCATAGTTTATAGGGTGTTGTAGTGAATTGCTAAAATTAAATCTGAATTAGTTTTTTATAAAATCTAATCCATAGCTTAAAAAAATTCTTACTGTAACCATGTAACATTATATTCGCATTATGCAGCATTATGCCTACCAGGGATTCTACATTTATTTATTAGTACCTTCCACCAGACCTCTTGAGTACACTTGTTATAGGTACCTGTCGTGAAAAACAAGAATGGAGACTTGACAGATACAAACAACTATAGGCCTATCTCTTTAGCCACCATAGTCACGAAAGTATTCGACTTTGGATTTGCTTAACCAACAGTTAAATAAATATCTTTGTTTCCATGACAATCAGTTTGGTTTACGACCGCAACTTTCAACTGAGAGTGCAAAACTGTCACTTAAGCGCGTCGTTAAGTATTACACCGACCGCAAAACGCGTGTTTTTTGGATTTGTCTAAAACGTGAGAGTATTAACTTGCCTCAAGAACTTATTAACATTTTAAAGCACTGGTGTGGACACCAATTCAAAAGCGTCAGGTGGGCTGGAAAGGTGTCTAAAGAGTATAAGTTTTATTTATATTCATTTATTTTATTATTGGCGAGCTCAGCAGTCGTCAGGTGGGTTGTCATTTGGATGCGATTTGCATCAACAATTTAAGCTATGCCGATGACATGGTCCTGCTGAGTGTGATCTCAGGTCCCTGTTGAAGAGCTGAGAAGACTATGTACATGATCACTGGTTACAATACAATGTCATTAAAAGCCAATACATGGTTTTTGAAGCCAGAGCTAGGCGCGTACTGAATGTAAGAAGGGAACCCTGACAAGGGTTTACTTTATTCATTTATTAGGCCCACAAAACAGATAACATTCATTGGCTTGACTGGCCTCGATGACAATGAGTCATCCGCAAAAAGTATACATTTGTGAGAGGTTGCCAGAGGGAGATCATTGATGTCGGTATACCAAAAATAGTAGAGGGGTACTGCCTTGGCGAACACCAGACTTAATCACGTCAAAGTCAGACCGATATTTCTTTTTTACGAAATATTTTACCTTTTACCTAGTTGCGTAACAGTGTCCGCCGTGGTAGAAGCACAAATAGAAAACTTGTCACATTCAGAACTTGTCAGATTTGATGCTGTATTTGGGCAAATTTTTGTCATTCATCCTTTTGTTCCTAGTTGCGCGACACGGTCGCAGATGACTGTCGTTTCAGCAAGTTCCCAACGGAGATATTGGCGCATAATATTTCACTGCCTCCATAAGTCGATAAAAATGTATTACATTGATAATAATAAAAAAAAAAAATCGTATACCACATAATGGCGGGTATCTTCATGTTCATTTATTCGTAATGGTTAATATTATGTCAGGATTTATGTAAGAATTATTTGCATTTCACAAAAGGGGTGTACAAAAAGTTAATTAAATAATGCTTGGTTAATGATAATAATTAGGTAAGTCAACAACAATATTTCTATAATATCATTCCAACAATATTCGTATGTATACTTATCAAAAGAAATGAAACTACGCGACCATTATTATATTAATTGATTAGGACACAACTCTCAACACTCACTGTATCCGCTCATAGATTCAAAGATACCTCGCGAGATTTTAGTTTCTGAATCACTGGTCCCCAAGTCACTGATACATTGAATCCATCTTCCCTATTGAAATTCTTGAGGTTTTTCTTGGTTAAATAAATAAAGGTAAACAAAATATCGTGTTAGTTAGACCCGTATAAAAAAATAATTGAAGTACTCTCGATTTTTCTTGCACTATATCTCTTGATCGAACTGTTCTAATAAGAAAGAGACGGATAGTGTGAGAAAAATCAAGAGAGCTCGCGCGCCGTCTCGTCACAGCCGTGCTGTAAAGTTTAGCGAATATTTTATTTTATTTCGATTTTAAAGCTTAGCAGCTATTTAGTAGTTTGTGTAATTTTGAGTTGGCTACACCAACCACGTGCGTTTGGCATCTGTCAATTCAAAATTGACAAATGTCAACCTGGAACAACATGCTACATGCTTGCACTTGCCGCATTTGTACAAAAACTTGAATTAATGATAATTTTTCAGTAAGAAAGTGATATTATAAGCATAATGAAATTTAATTACAAGGTGGGTACATCGTTACAAGAATATGTAATGATAAGATAATTATAGGCATAAAAGTTATAACTATAAGTTATTTGTTTTCCTTTTATTATGAAGTATTTTTTGTAGTATAAAATATATATTATTGATTTACAAACTAGATTCTCACCGTTATTCTAGTCTGTGTTTATTACTCGCCTTTTATTCTAGCAATAAAATGTTTACTTTAGTATATAAAGGAACCTACCTGTTTTCAGTTTCAAAACTTGCTGGGAACGGTGTACCGTCGTGGTGATATTCTGTTTATGAACAATGGCAACTGCGTGGTTAGCCCGGTGGGGAATAAAATAACCATATACAATCTAGTACAGTGAGTATTATGGAGGGACTTATCCACTGGTTCTATCTTATTGAAATACTTGCTATTTAGATATTTTAGATTATTCTGACACCAACTGCCTTCAGCCACCGTGTAGTGTTTAGTAATAAGTTATGATTATTGTTGAAGTTACTTTATAGTGCACAATTTCTTGTGAAACTGGTTGCACATCCATAGACTTAGCCAAAATAATTCATAATGAAAAATCTTTTAGCAGCCGTGCTACTGAAGTGTTGTTTTAACCCTTTGTATGCTTAGGTATGAATCTGTGCCAAGTAAGAAAAAAATATTTAAGGTCTCATATGGTTTAATTGGGTTTAACAATGTGAAAGGGTACCAAGCCCCCTGCCGCCTGCCACCCTTCCACCATTTCAGTGAAGAGACAACCTACTTTTGTGACATGTTATTTTTAAGAAAAGCCTCGGCTAAGGGATGACCTATATACAATCCTTGTTTTCAGGCATTACTAGGTGGCCATATAGAAGGTGCTTCCAAATTACATGCCAATACTTTCGGAGCTGATAGTACTTGTCCTTAGAAGTAGACTTGAGTATAAAACTAATTTAAACTTAATGTGAGTTTGTGGAGAAAATTAGGAAAACAAATGTGCCACCTAATAACACTGTTAATTAAATTATCAGAATTCAACAATTAAGACTTCTTTGATTATGTCATTGATGACAAACAAGGACACTCACTTGACAGAAAGTGATAATCCTTGTCAGTTAAAGGCACAGGATGTTCTTTTTTATTTTATTTTTTTCTTAGTTCCTATTAAAAGTAAATTATTTTTTTGTAAGTTGTTATTGATAACCACCTTAACAGTCAATAAACAGTTTTTAAAAATTATTAAGTCTTAATTACTTTTTGAAGTAAATTATTTTGATGTAAGTTAACATTTCTTTAAGTTATTGGTATCTAATTTGGAAGCACCTTATAAACCTATAGCTAAGGGGTGCATAATAATGCCTATAAAAAAAATTGAAATAATATTAGTCGCAATAACACTCTTTTCATATAATTCTCGAGTCATATAACAGCACTTAATATATTTACATACGATATAATTATCATTTTATATAATGGTTATTTGATATAATAACATTTAATGTAACATACTTTAAATATAATGCATATTTCGTATAGTGGACAAATGATATAATGCTAATTTCTTCTAATGCACAATTAGCATAATATTTTTTGGTAGACTTTAAGGCAGATCGGTGTAGGTACGACGACGAGCGAAGCGAGGAGGAGTGTTAGGTTGAACTGCAATCCTACAGCGCGCAAGCCGAGCGAGCGAAGCGAGCGTGCCGCAGTAGCGGCCGGCGAAGCGCCAGAACCGAACACTTTTTACTACCTAATATATACTTACATAGTACAATTTGCGAACCGTTATGTTTGCTACATTTTCGTTTCATAATAAAATATTATTCTACTTGTTAATTATGACCAGAGATCGGAAAAAATTGCGACATTGTTTGCAATTATGTGGACATGACTCCAAAATCAATCAAAATGTTATTCAGTCAATTAATTTTTTACTTGACATATAATTTGATTCCTAGTCGATAAATACAAAAGTTTGTTAAAGTATAGGTTTATTAAAAAAAAAATGACAGTATTTTTCCAAATTTTCTGCTGTCAGTCTATTTCTTTTTACATCGAAAACATGCGTATAAGTAAGCAATTCACGAATGAGAGCAATTACTATTTCCCAACATTCATCGAATTTTGATGAATCGATTAGTTTCAAGAGAAACTTCAAACACCTTTCTTTAAAGTTTAGATAACAGCGGCATAAACAATTTTTTTTTATTCCTGCAATAAACGAAAATATATTTAATTTAGTATCTGTATACTTGTTTGAATTTATATCACTATAAATATAAATACGCATTTGTATACCATTTCCACGTCGTATTATATTTATTTCTATATTCGCCATTGATTCGTTTTTAAACTTTCGATATTCAGTACCCATCAGTAAAGATTGTACAGAACAAGGCATTATTTAATATTACTACCTTTTAGATACCTACGGAGGGTAATTTAGGTACGGTAATTATGACACTTATGACGAATTTGGCAACAATAAACGTCAAAATATAAGAAAAAGTGAATCTATGGAGGTTTTATATCTGTAGAACTAGAAAACTTCTTCGTCAGAAATAATAACCATAGCGTAATATACCATGTTATTGGGTATTATTTCTAGTGTAAGTAATCGTGACAGTTTAAAATCGTTGTTTATTTATTATATATAAATATTTACGGAAACGATACCCATTTTGAATACGAACCTTTTGCTAATAATTATTTATGTAATTCATAGTCGTCGTAACGTCATTTTTTTTAAAGTTATTATAGTATATACGTGCTTATAAGCACTTTATAAATAAACTATTATCTCCAATAATTCAAATTATATTTCAATGAATAATTAATTAACATTTTGATTGATTTTGGAGTCATGTCCACATAATTGCAAACAATGTCGCAAAATTTTCCGATCTCTAATTATGACATATAACTTGTATGTAACATGAGCATTATACCATATAATTATTATACAAAATAAGTTTTATATCCGATGATCGTTATACAAAATAAACATATATATTTTGAGATTATAACAACTGTTTATTATATACAATGAGTGATTATATACCTTGAAAATATATCAAATGTTATAGCGAATGAAATTATAGATTACACACCCATAGCTAGGGGCTATAACTTGCTGTGTAGCTATAGCAGTGTCACTCCGGGCTCAGTGACTTCTGTTTCACAGTACAAATTAAAAAGAGAGGGCCATAGATTTTCTCGTCTCTGATGTGCTAGCTCCACTGGACGATACAGTGCAGGAAATCCCTTCTTTCCTCGGTGTTGCACTAACGTGTGGCTTTCTATTATTTAATATCTGTGTCCTGTCTGTTTGTGAATAAATATATCTTTCTTTCTATCTTGCTTTCTTTCTTACAGAAACAAAAGTGTCACTTTGCCTGTGGAGAGTCACTTCAACTACACAGCACTTGATGTATCTCCTAATGGCTCTATGTTATTGGCAGTTAATGAACGTAAGTAAAATTGAGTGCCATATGAAATGAGGTTCTCGACTGGCGACCACGTATGGAAGGAAGGCACGGCGTGGGTAAGCCCCCCACAAGGTGGACAGATGTCTTGGTAAAGGTTGTGAGAGTCCGCTGGATGCGGGTGGCGTAGGACCGGTCACTTTGGCACTCTTTGGGAGACGCATATGTCCAGCAGTGGACGTCTATCGGCTGATATGATGATGAAATGAGAATAGAGTTTATTCCCAAATTTCTCCATACGATTATTATTTTTAATCTTATTAGGTATTGAGAGAATTGTTTTTTTGAAAGAGTAATTTTTACATTAATAAACTTATGTTTAGTTTGACACTTTTAAAGAAGCACTGAAATATACCCTTCAAACACTCCTCCTGAGAAACACAGTCTGAATCTTTTTAACTAAATTATGGTCTTTTTAACTAAGTTATGAAAAGGTCATAAAACAGTTGGTTTATGACAGAAACTTATACTTATGGGGTCTATTCATGACATGATTTGTCAGCCCCAATTTATCAGAAGCTGACTGATTGCTATTATCTGGAAGCATGTTGCATTGCTGATCCAACTGTGAAACGAGTTGTACCTACTGAGAAATTGCATGCACATGTGGTCGGATTGTTACATCTGTACAACACAGCCAATTATGACTTTGACATGTTGTACTGACAAATTGGGGAAAATCACATAATCTGTATACCCCATTAGCAGGAGTTGGGCGCCGTTTGCGACTTAGATAGAGGGCATGACTCCCGTTCCGGGTAGTTCCTGTTGGAAAGGTTGTCGATCGCTACTCATGGCGGTAATGCGGCGCTAGTAATGGGCACCTTTGCCTTTTGATGACACAGGGTTATTTGACTAAGTGTGATTTTATTGACTCGTGTTAATTTGCTTTGTTCAATAAAACTTATTATATTTTTATTTCAGAGGGAGAAGCACAAATGATCAGTCTGCAAACATGCCACGTGGTGCACAGATACAAGTTCAAACAAGATGTGGTGGCCGTCCGATTTAGCCCTGACGGAAAGTATTTCGCCGCGTGTTGTGCTGATACAGGTATGTGCCCACACACACCCAATTACAACCACGGGTCCACACCGGACGCATGCCTCGCCCGAGCGTGCGCGCTCAGTGCAGACGTGCCTCGACCGGCCACAAACGGTCCGCATGCTCGGCCGTACGCCTGGCCGGAGCGTGCGCGCTCAGTGCAGACGTGCCTCGACCGGCCACGAACGGTCCGCATGCTCGGCCGCACGCCTCGCCCGAGCGTGCGCGCTCAGTGCAGACGTGCCTCGACCGGCCACGAACGGTCCGCATGCTCGGCGCACGCCTCGCCCGAGCGTGCGCGCTCAGTGCAGACGTTTCTCGACCGGCCACGAACGGTCCGCATGCACGGCCGCACGCCTCGCCCGAGCGTGCGCGCTCAGTGCAGACGTGCCTCGACCGGCCACGAACGGTCCGCATGCTCGGCCGCACGCCTCGCCCGAGCGTGCGCGCTCAGTGCAGACGTGCCTCGACCGGCCACGAACGGTCCGCATGCTCGGCGCACGCCTCGCCCGAGCGTGCGCGCTCGTGCAGACGTTTCTCGACCGGCCACGAACGGTCCGCATGCACGGCCGCACGCCTCGCCCGAGCGTGCGCGCTCAGTGCAGACGTTTCTTGACCGGCCACGAACGGTCCGCATGCTCGGCCGCACGCCTCGCCCAGGGCATGCGTGCAGTGCGGACCCGGCTAAAGAGGGCAACTCCGTCGGCGAATGAAGCTTGACGGTGCCTAGTAACTTGCAGTGGTCCAACTAACCCTGATTATATCTTACTAAGTCCCAGGTCCCTATAGAAAAGACAAAAAGATTCAATAGAATTAAGTAAAATTTTAATATGCATTTGTTTTTGTTTCATTTGAATTTCGAACAACTGAAAGTTAAAAACTGTTAGTCGGAGCGTGGCTGTTGTCCACTAGAATCCCCTGGCTTTATCCCCCAGGGGAAAAAAACGGTTAGGTTGTTAGGTGATCTGCGATCCTACACCGTGCGAGCCGAGCGAGCGAAGCGAGCGTGATTACCATACGCACGCCATATGAACGCCATAACCGAGCATTATAATTTTTTCCTAGTTGAATATAAAATAATTGCCGCTAGGTTCCCGTGGATGATCGGGGTCAGGAGATCAACGTGGATAACGCGGGAGCGTGGTGCAAATTCCATTGTTTTTATTTTGGTTTCCATTCTCAGGAGTTTAGGGCCCTAAAGTAATGACCACTTATATGAGCCCTTGTATTCCAGTGTTCATAATGACCGCGCCGAGCCACTTCACGGGCGAGTTCCGCTCGTTCGTGCTAAAACGCGTGTTCCGCAAAGCACGCGATGACGTCACGTGCCTCGACTGGTCTGCGTGCTCCCGCCTGCTCGCAGTCGGGTCTAAAGACACATCTACTAAAATATACACGGTGGATTACTTGGACAATCTGAATATGTATTCGCTGGGGGGACATACTGATAAGGTAAGTTAGATTTTGTTTCATGCCGAAGAGAAGTTCAAGATTGTATCTTTACCCCTTATTCAAAAACTTCAGTCAAAACAAAGGGAACCTGTAGGTATCTCGAAGGGAATGTATGATTTCGTGACGCTGCGCTCGTAGCCGATAACATGGGGAACAGGGACCCGCCCGGTATCCCCTTCGAGGGTTTTTCGTAATGCTTTGCTTACCAGAGCCAATGCTCCTCAAAACCCATTCATTTGGCTATTAAAGCGCTCTAATACGGTATCCCCTTCAAAGGGTTTTTGAAAGGGTTTGCTTACCAAAGCCAATGCTCCTTACCCATTCATTTGGCTTTTAAAGCACAATGAATGGGTATTCAACGCGAGGAAGCGCTTAAAAAAGCCTTTCGAAAGGGTTTTTCTATCAGTAACGGTAGCGCTTCGCAAGGGAAACCCCTTCATACGGCTAAGTTAAATGAATGAGTTTTCAATCAATAAAGGACAGCAAGTGATTTGGGCTATTAAACGAACGACTAACCTGTTCAAAGGCTTTTTTCTGGGAAGGGGTGGGCGGGTCCCTGATGAGAAATAGGGAACTCAGGAATGCGACTACGAGCAACCCAACTAGCGGGTTTCTGGCACTCAAAGTATTATGTTAAGTTAATCATGTAATACTTCTTCCACCGACCGAAAGACTGCACCTATATTTCAGACACATATATATATATATATATATATATATATATATATATAGGTACATATATATGATCAAACCTATTTCCCGGAGGGGTAGGCAGAGATCAGGGATTTCCACTTGCTACGATCTTGTCAAACCTTTCTTGCTTCATTCACTTTCATGGCATTCTTCGTACATGCTCGTCGGTTGAAGGTACTCTTGACCAGAGGCGTCTCTAGCCCATGTAGCGCCCGTGTGCAAACATTACTCTAGCGCCCCCTAGTGAGCGCGCGGTCAAAATGGAATGGTAGCGGGCGGCGCTCGGCGCCCCCTAGGACCGCTGCGCCCGTGTGCAACGCACACCCTGCACTATAGGTAAAGACGCTGCTCTTGACCTGACCTTTCTTTAGAATTTCTCCGATTTGGTCGGAGAAAGTTCGACTTGGTCGACCCCTTCCAACTGTACCATCCACTTTTCCCTCATACTATCTCTTTGTTAGTCTGCAAACACTTCTTGTTTAATTGATTAGTGCCTGGACGACCGAGCTTGGTTCGGCATTTATCGTGTTCTTCAGAGAGAAAACGATTTATCCCAGATATTAGACTCGGCTAGATTGATTTTCGCTCGCGTCAACCCGTTAATAGCAAATTAAACCGAAATCGCTAGATCCGTTTTCGAGAACGTGATCTCTCACACACACACACTCGCTTGTGTGAATACAAATATCGCTCAAAACTCAAATTTAAACTCGAAATATTTATTGCACACATAATAAAAAAAAAATCTAGAAATAAATGTACAAATGTAAACAATGACCTGTAATACCTAATTACCAATAAATTATGTCTATGTCTATGTCTAATATTACAAGTAATAAAATGGACCCTGTAAGGGCACAGCAAATAAGCTTATGACTAGGTTACATCTAGGTTGCAGGTACTACCTGGATACTACTAGTTCTACCTTGAACTAAATTTATTATTAGGTATTAATTATTTTGGTAGACAATTAGGAACTTCGCTTAAAGTTCATTGACATGAAAGTTAAATAGAAGCTATTATATATGTGTTTACAGAAATTGGAATAGTAATGCGTGAAACAGAATTTAAGATCTTTTCACGGACACTTCATCAAAAAAATCTTTCACTCGTTTAGTACATACAGAATAGGATAGGTGTATAATATTGGAGTAGGATAGAACATGTATCGATAATGCTAATTGATTGTGTACTATTCCAGATAGTGGGTGTTTTCTTCGAAAAGAAAAGCTTGGACCTAATAACAGTGAGCCGCAACGGGCAAGTCTGCCTCTGGGAGGCGAATATTGACATGGACGATCTTATAACTTCGGACGTACAGGTAAATTATATTCAACGCTGTCAACACCAAAATGTCCTTGAGGATTCGGGATACGGCGCACACAGCGGTCTATTTGTATCGGAGTAACCGAGAGCGAGTGTTACTGGGCGGCCAGGTTTTAGAAGATAACAATAAATAAATTATGAATTAAAAAAAAGTGTGGATTATTTGTGAAATATGACTCGTTAGCGGTTTAGGTATGAATAAGTTGACTTTATGTTATTAATTGCAGACCCATACGTCAGAAAAATAAAGACGAACCGTTTAATGATGACTTTAAGATCAATCTGTGCGATTATTTTCTATCGAGCCGATTTCGCCCAATTATGTATCGAGTCCGTCCACGGTCTTTGAAATATGATGAATATTAACATATATTTTTACTGTGATCAAATAAAATCTTTAAGTAATACAAATCACGTCAGCCAAAAATGTAATACTTGTTGGTGTTCATTAATACTTCAATATATTCAGAGCAATAACGCGGTCTCCAAGACGCAACCGGATGGCTTGCGGTTCGAAAAATAATCGAGTTCCAGAAGCCTCGCTACTTGTTTGAGAAATTAAAATGGGTAACTGACTCGCGTGTAAAGACCTTAAGACGTTGCACTAAACTTGCGATACCGCTGCACAAGACCGCATTTTTTAGGGGGAGTTTTAAATTTGCGGCCACAAAAATCTGGAATGATCTCCCTCCTCCGCTGCGTGAGCCGATGTCACTGTTAAAATTCAAGCGACTAGTCAGATGCCATTTATTAGAAATGCAATGCAAGTAGGTGTCTCATCTCCCCTTAGTTGTTCTCCACTTGGGTATTCATATTCATATTCATTATTCATTTTAATTTTTTTTAATTTTTTTTATTCCTTTTATTTTTTTATTCCTTTTCTTTTCTTAACACTCGCACACTTGTACATACACACACACACCCACACACAACAACGCACGCACGCTCGTACACTCACACATTTACGTACACAAGCACTCGAAAAAAGCACGCACGCTCGCATACACACACACACGCGCTCTTACTTAATTTTTGTATATTTTTTTTTTGTACGCATTTGAAAGCACAGCGTCCCACTCCGACGTTAAGGTTCTGCTACCGACCGAGCCCCAAGAAGGCCCAGGCTGAAAACCAGCGCTGAACTCTCGCTGTTCAGCACATGCTGAGTCTGGGACCTATTGCCCCAAAAGAATTGAGCTCTTTATTCGTTATTTTTTATTTTAGCATATTATTACTGTTTTGTCACTGTTTGTATATTATGTTTGTAACAAGTTTGTTTTTTTTGGCAATAAATTATTATTCTATTCTATTCTATTTGAGCCTCCCGAACTGTTGTGGAACCCTAACTAAGCCAACTTGAACTGGAGCACAAATAAACAAAATATACGATTTTTTTTTTGTTGCTGTTGAATCAGTGGTTGCCTGAAAGTGTGTACGCTGTTTAAATAGTGAAATGCTGGTCTAAATCGAATACCTGGTGTAATGTTTTCTTTTTTCACCCCTCCTCCAATTTCCGCTCCAGTCTGAATTGGCTCAGTTTGGGTTGCACAGGGCGGTTCCACAATACTTCGGGACCACAAATACAGCGACTCATTCGGTGGCCTCTCGGACACCGAAATTACGCGTCATTGCTTAAATAAAAGTCTTTTAGAAGAAAATGCATATTATGTCCTTTATCCGTAAACGATTCTTAACGAACCGTAACGAATGGCTTTTACGTGCTACGAGTAGTATATACACATCTTGTGATGTATTAAACAGTGAAGCAAAATGCAGTTGTGGTAAAGAAATGGTATTTTTAAATAAGAACTTTATATGATTACAGTACCGCAAATATAAGTTACAACGATGTACCTGCGCAGAAAGCATTTTTTGAAAACATTTTAACCAATCATAAGGCAGCGCGTTTGTGCGGGTAAAATCGTCAACGCCCATTGGCCAAAATTTTGCGTGCGACGCCGGCAGCTCCAGCGCCCGCCATTTTGTCTGGCGCCATGAGCATGAAAGCAGGAGTTCACTGTCATTGCATATTGTACCTCACGTATAGTGCGACAAGGTCTTTGCTGAAATGTCAGCACTCGTCGGCGTGGAAGATTGCCGATGTCACTTATATTTGTGGTACTACTGTAAATGTACATTTAAGATGAAAAATCGATTCGGTTAAAATCAACGGCCTAGAGTGAACCGAATTAAATTTATCTACAGATTTCACATAGAAAGAGACGGAAGCTAGAAGAAAGTGACGGAGAAGATGACGTGGATAAGAAACGGATCGTCGAGAAGGACGATGAACAGGTATTTTAAATCTTATTTTATTGTTGTTAAAGCTCAGTTTCATATACTACGGAGAATTTTAGGGATAGATTACTAGTTTTAACAATACAACCCTCTGATATAACGGTTTGATCTTAAAATACATTTTTGTCTTATTAATTCGCCAACTAAATTTAACGACCTTCCGATCAATGATACTCGAGTTATCGCCGGACAAACATTCGGACTTCAATTATCATCCTCCTAGCATTTGCCCGGTTACGCCCTAAAGGAGCCCGCTTTGGCACTAGTTTTACGGAAGTGACTAGACCTTATCGGGATTACACTGGTTTCGAAGTTCCTTCGCCGCTTCGCTTTGTTCCTTTAATATTTTTATTCCAACAAGCGCACGTTTCACAGGAAAGCGACGACGATGAAATGGAGGAGAAAGAAAAAAAAAGCACCTACAAGAAGAGGCTGCTATACAAGAAGTTGGGTCGGCACTACATCGGGGACGCGATACGCAGCGCCCACCACAAGGTGAAATTGTCGGCCGCGCAGTATCATAAGGAGAATAAGCTGCTCGTCACAGGTGACTGCTCCTCTCTTTCCCTCGCTCTCTCTCTCCCCATTTCTCTCTCCCTATCTCTTTTTGCTTATCTCTCTCTGTAGTGAGAGACGTAAAAAGATAGGTGAAATGTCACCTCGCTCATATTTTGAGCAGCTCAACTGAGTAAGTACCACGATGTGACCTAAATGTGATGTTGTACCAGAATGTGACACGCACGCATATGGCGATTTCGGTATTTTCTGTAGTTAACCGTACCTTTGCTCTCGGAAACCACTCTCCACTCTAGGGAATTGGAACTAGTGATGATTACCACCGGTGACATATGGAACTAATGATGTAGGTACTTCCCGAAGAGATTTCGATGACATAACAAAAAATGCTCTTCCAAATACACGTCTTCAAGTGGAACTGATGTTAAGGAACAGAGGGGCTCGGAACGCGAAGTGAAAACGAACTTCGTTCGAGTATCTCCCTCTCTGTCGCTCAATCTAGCAAGTGCAACAGAGAGGGAGATACACGAACGAAATTCATTTTCGTTTTGCGAAACGAAAAGGAATTTCTTTCGTGTTTTTTAGAACGTTGAATTGTTTTTTGAATTTCGTAAGGCCTCTGGAGTGTAGGTTCCCTGAGGAGTTGACGGAATATACAAAATTGTAGTAGTAATTATGGGTATTAATTATTTCACTCTATTGGCAGGCTTCACGAACGGCGTATTCTTCCTCCACGAGATGCCGGACGTGAACCTGATCCACACGCTCAGTATATCGGAGCACCGGATCAGTAGCGTGGCGATCTCCGCGCCCGGCGACTGGATCGCGTTTGGTTGCCCCAACATCGGTCAGCTGCTGGTCTGGGAGTGGCAGAGTGAGTAAACCAATATTTACATCGCCGTCACTAGCTTCACGAATGTACGAGATTCCGGACGTGAACCTGATCCACACGCTCAGTATATCGGAGCACCGGATCAGTAGCGTGGCGATCTCCGCGCCCGGCAACTGGATCGTGTTTGGTTGCCCCAACATCGGCAGCTCGGAGTGGCAGAGTGAGTAAACCAATATTTACATCGCTGTCACTATAGTCTATTTTTATATTCCGTAGACTAAAATGACATTTCATGTATTGCTAGTTTTTTACATCTTATAAATAGTGATGTGCTACAACCGGTACTAACCGGAAATAAACGATTGGGAGGTACTTATATTTGTTGATGAAGCGTCTGTAACACAATGAATGGATAATCCGTGACGTGCTAAAAACGAGAGAACACGCACTGAAAACATCCGATCACTATAAAAATAAAAAATGTGTAAAATAAGTAAATAACGAATGCCAAATACGTAAACCATAATGGCGTCGCGTCAGGTCCGCAATACGTCAATGTCATTTTAAATGTTTGAGTACATTAGTAGTGAGTAAATTTTATTTATTGTTTATTTCGTATCATTTTGTGAGTAGATTTTATTTATTGTTTATTTTGAATCTAAAATTAATTCAAGATTTTATCGGTTATTCACAAACCGATATCAAAGATCAGCACTGTTTGTATATAGCTGGTCACATTATTTCTACGCTTGACATTTGTTGTTGTCATTTTAGTCTACGGAATAAAAAAATAGACTTTAGCTTCACGAATGTACGAGATGCCGGATGTGAACCTGATGTGAATCAGGTTCACGTCCGGCATCTCGTCTCGTCGCTCAGTATATCGGAGGAGCACCGGATCAGGGGGGGATATTTCAATCAATATATGCTGAAGGTCGTGTTTAGGTGTTTGAGAGCATCTGGTAAGCTCTGACGTATTTGATTCACACTATTTATGATATGGACCAGTTGTCAGTGTTAGATTCTATCGCACATTGTACAGTCGACGCCAAAGAGATGTTAAAATTTTTCGCCTTATAAAAATGGAATAAGGTGCAAAAGTGTAAACATATTTTGACGTCGACTGTACATACGCTTTAACCTCTTATGTAATAGAATTCATGCTATGCCTTGTGAAAATGTTATGCGGAATGGATTATTAGAAATCTCCGGAGTATTAGACAATGTATGAAATTTCATAGATAAACAAAACTCGCTAATGCTCGGCCATCTATCCACTCACTTGCTTGTGGCAACCACAGTTGCCAATTTCGCGGACCCCTTAACTGATGGTGGCAACTGCCGTTGCCAATAAAAAATATGGGCTGCTTTGATAATTAAAAATTTGAAGCAATTTACTTTTTTTTAATCCGAAATCAAGTGAGCGGTTGGTACTCTCTACTAGCAGTTTCTTCTTTCCCGGTATTTGTTATAAAATGTATTATTATTTCATTTATCTCCAGGCGAGCAGTACGTTATGAAGCAACAAGGCCACTCGCTGGACATGACCTGTCTCGCTTACTCTCCCGACGGCCTTTACATAGTCACCGGCGGCCATGATGGAAAGGTAAACACGCCCACACTTTAGAATATTGAATATCTATATAATAGAACCATACTACGTTTGTATGGAGAGTCCGTACTGGGAACTCTTGAGGATCGGTCATTGTGGCACTATTTGGGGGAGCCCTAGGTACAGCAGTAGGGCTGAGTGTTTCGGCTGATATGAGGCTGATTTGACGACCTCCGTAGCGTAGTTAGTTGTGACCCTGCCTACGAAGCTAGAGATCCCGGGTTCGAATCTCGATAAGGGCATTTATTTTTGGGATGAGCACGAATTTGTTCCTCAGTTATGGATGTTTTCTATGTATTTAAGAATTTATTTATCTTTTTTACCTTATATTTTATTGATGGCGAGAAACGCTCATGTTTTATACTATAGTAACCTATTTACTTAAATCTAACATTTTGAATGAGACTTCCATTTAAATAATCTATAGTCTGTGGTCGTCTAGTACCCAGCTTTGCAGTTTGGAACTAGGTTGATTTCTGAAAGATTGTCCGAAATAAAGAAAAAAAAAGGTTGAGCACACTTTCGTATCCAGGTGAAGGTGTGGAACACGACTAGCGGGTTCTGCTTCGTCACTTTCACTGAGCACACCTCCACTGTCACGAGCGTCGTGTTCAGCGCCAACAAGAAGTTCTTCGTGTCGAGCTCGCTCGATGGCACCGTTAGGTGCTACGACTTGACCAGGTACGGCACCCTTTCAGTGGTTATGACGTTGCGCGTGAGCGTCGCAATTTCCTATACGCATTGTGACTTGCATGCCTAAAAATATGTCTGCCTAGTTATTTACTTATATATTTTGCCGTCTTGGTCACTGAAAATGTAGGCTTCTAGCTTTTTCCACAATGAATTACACCAATACCTTTGTTTTGTTCGACTTGGCGGAGGCACTGCCGTGCCCTAGAAATGTAACAGCCTTTGTAATGAAACCCTTTTAAGCAAATAAATGACTATGATTATGATATAGGTAATGTATCCGGAGATTACCCCTACGTTACTAAATGCCATATGAAAGTAGGTCCGCCTTTTGTACATAAAGTTTAAATAAATAAATAAATGCAAACTTCCAAAGCCGCAGCCTCACAGACGTTTCCTTTTTTTAAAATATTTGAGGTCAAGATATGCAGTTATTTCTGTCATAAAATGTGGTATAATTTTGACTAAAGACAAAGAGTTCAGGTACCGAAACTTCCGCACGCTGACGTCACCGAGCCTTGTGCAGTTCAGCTGCGTGGCGCTCGACTCGAGCGGCGAGCTGTGCGCGGCGGGCGGACAGGACGTGTTCGAGATATTCCTGTGGTCGATCAAGTTTGGCAAACTGCTTGAGGTAAATTGGCAAATTCATTGATTTATGTCCCTTAAACGGACAGTTACGGATACTAACAAAACAGACTATTAGACGTGACCTAAGCTCATTAGAGCCACTCGGCGCCCGACCCGCACCGCCTCAGCGGTTAGTTTCTTAGTCTTTTTTGGATTTGTACGGGCACTGCATCAACTCCGTAGTCAGTACATTTACGAGCCGGGGCGGCGCGGGTTGGGCGCCGGGTGGCTCTATTAATCTGTGACCTTTAAATATCGCTTTAGCTAACCTTAATCTGGCATTTTTTTGAAACTCCCTAAATACGACATTCACCTTAACCTACAGTGTACAATTTTCATTGATTTTCTAACTGGCAAGACACTCAACGGGTTCATTTACACAAAGAAAACAAATGACGTAATGCAGGTTGTCCGAAAAGTCAGCGTCGAACCGAAAATGGGTGATAACAGTCGTAATAGTAAAAAAAAAATACAGGCACTAAAAATAAATGCACAACTTGTGATGATATTTCGAGTACTACGACTACAACAATAGTAAAAATAGGGCAAGAGAAAGGAAAGGCAAAGATAAGACAGGGGGTACGACAGGGCTGTCCACTCTCACCTATTATATTATATTATATTAGATATTTAATATTTTCATTGAAACTGCAGTCAAAAAGATTTTAGATTCAGGCAAGGGGGGAGTCAAAATTAATGGGGAAAGCTTCCATTTCATACGCTTCGCTGATATCATCGCGGCTCTAGCTGAAAGCACCGCACAACTAGAACAGCTTGTAACAGAAATGGACAGCATATTTATGAAATTTGGGCTCAAAATCAATATAATGAAAACAAAAACATTAATAACATCAAAACACAGACAAGCCATAGATCCCATCCACTTAAGAAATACCGCCATAGAACAAGTTAACAGTTTTAAATACTTAGGTAGCATAATAACCTGTGACTCCAGATGTACTGCCGACATAAAAGCAAGAATAGCAATGGCGAAAAAAGCGTTCAATGGCAAAAAACATCTCTTTAGAGCCAAGATTTCCAGAAGTGTAAGGAAACGTTTTATAAAGTCATATATCTGGAGCATAGCGTTGTATTGCTGCGAGACATGGACACTTACCCAGCGAGACCGAGACAGATTAAGTGCCTTTGAGATGTGGTGTTGGCGAAGGATGGAAGGAATTAGTTGGACGGAAAGAAGAACGAATGAAGAGGTTTTGGATTTAGTCGGAGAGAAGAGATCCTTGCTAAGGACGATTGAAAATAGAAGAGGAAATCTGTTGGGGCACCTGTTACGACATGACATTTACATAAAAACTATAATCGAAGGGAAAATAGAGGGAAGAAGAGGCAGAGGAAGGCCGCGACGTGCTTTTATGGACCAGGTCAAGGAGAAGGTCAATGTAGTGTCGTATCAGGAGCTCAAAGCATTGGCAGAGCATAGAGCTGAATGGCGATTACTCCACCGACAAGAGCAGAGCTCTTAAGTCGAAGAAGAAGACGACTACACGTTTCTTCATTATTTTATTGTAACCTTTATGTAAAAGGGAAGTCCCTTAACGCCGGACTTCCCCCTAATTATTGGAGTTTTTTAAACGACAACTCAGTGCCTCCATTTGAAATAAAATTTAACTTTTTTCCCAGCTATCAATCAATCAATCAAAAATATTTATTTCGGACAACTTGATCCATGTTTTGTTAGAAATTACACTAATAACTTATGCCTAGGGTTAGTGTCTATAAAATAATACAAATTTAAATTAAAAAAGTAAAAGCGGCGCGTTGGAGCAGCGACAGGCGCGTGCAGCTGCGCATGCCGCCACACCAGCGGCGAATCCCAGCGCTGGGCTAACGTGCTCATGATGTTGTTTGAATAATCTATAATCAATAAAACTAGAAACATGTCACTTTAGAATTCGAAATAGCATAAAAAATCACATACTCGTATGTAGGTGTTAGTAACATTATAATATTAGATCTAGTGTTAGTACTTTAACATTCGGACATTATGATGGAGTAAGCTCCACCACACACTCTGATCTGCACTAAGGTGCAGTGGTTTATGTAAGCCCCATCCCACCTGCCTGCAAACATTGCTAGGATGCTGTTGGTGCTGGTCCTCACCCAGGCGGCTCGCTTGCGCACGATGGCAGAGAAGCTATCGACGCGCGCCTCCGCGAACATTGTTGACGCGCTGCAGTAGCGAGGCAGCCCCATCAGCACCCTAAATGCATTGTTGTACTGCACTCGTAAGGCGCTGTATTGCTTTTGCGTATAGTCCGCCCACAGGCTACCCGTGTAAAAAGACGTGCAAAATGCTCTAAATAACGTCAGCTTTACAGCAGTTGAGCTACGGGCAAACCTGCGGGCTGTTTCATGTACTTAAAATTATTAGACCAACTTACTGTAACTTACAGCACTAATAAATGTACTTCGGTTTTTTTGACATGCTTATTTTTCTACAGGTCTCTATCTATTTTTTTTTTCTTTGACAGAAACTTATTCAATGTGTTATCCTTCATCGAGTGTTAAAACATCATTACAGGTATTAGGAGGCCACGAAGCCCCTGTATCCTGTCTGGCGTTCAACCCGGTTCTATCAAGCACGCGCCTCGCCTCTGCCAGTTGGGACAAGACAGTTCGCCTCTGGAACTGTATAGAGAATAGCTCTGAGAGCGAGACTATACAGATGATCTCGGACGCATTGCAGGTTGTGTTCAGACCTGATGGAGACCAGGTAAGGGAAATTGTGCTCTATGGCTATTTAATTAGGGTACTTATTGAGTTGACCGACCGGTTGGGACAGGACAGTCCGCCTCTGGAACTGTATAGAGAATAGCTCTGAGAGCGAGACTATACAGATGATCTCGAACGCGTTACGTATGCGCATTCATCATCATATCAGCCGAAAGACGTCCACTGCTTTGACGACCGGTTAGCCTAGTGGGTAGTGACGCTACGAAGCTGAAGGTCCTGGGTTCGAATCCCGGTAAGGGCAAATGTTTGTGTGATGAGCATGAACATTTGTTTCTGAGTCATGGATGTTTTCTACGTATTTAAGTATTTGTATCTATTATGTATATCTTCGTCTAGTACCCATAACACAAGCCTTATTGAGCTTACTATGGGACTAGCTCGATTTGTGTAAGATTGTCCCCTTATATTTATTTATTTATTTATTTATTTACGTCCACTGCTGGACGTAGGCCTCCCCTAAAGAGTGCCAAAGTGACTGGTTCTGCGCCACCCGCATCCAGCGGACTCCAGCAACCTTTACCAGATAGATATGAGCGCCGCCGCCGACGCAGCACCATCGGCGCGCCGATTTCTGATTCGCGCGCGTTTCGCCTATTTTAGCTTATTTATTGTACACACTCGGTAGCGACCCTCATGTGTTTAAGGGTAAGATCGGCATCTATTTTAAATTAATAACCCTTTAATTGTCGAATGCGAAGTTTCTAGTTGCGCAAATATGACCATGGAAATAATACAAGCTATAAAAATGGCTCAGCGCTGACGCTTGTTCGTGTGATGCATTAGCTTTGCTGACTATCGGCGTTCGACGTTTTTTTTAAAAAAGCCAGACCAACCTCGGGTCCGCGAGTTGATAGCTACGTAACTCAAAAATACTTAAATGAGAGTCGAACACAATACTTTCTTTTACGCGGACGCGCTTTTAACGGTGAGAGTGAAATTTAGTGCCTTTTTAGTACAACATTGATGCCAATCGGCGTGTCCTGCAACGTCATATGCGCGTTAGAGTAAAATCAACTTCGATGAGCGATGGATAGCTTTAAAATATCGTAAATATTGTAGATTTTTTGTAAATTATTTAAACTAAAGGTTTTTACAAGGTCACGCCGCCGACGCCGCCGCCGTCGGTCAATTTTTACCGGCGCGCCGCCGCCGGCGATATGCCAATCGGCGCTCATATCTATTACCAGGTCATCAGTTCACCTTGTGGGGAGCCTACCTACGCCGCGCCTTCTGGTACGTGGTCGCCACTCGAGAACCTTTCCGGCCCAACGGCCATCGGTTCTACGTGCTATGTGCAACGTGTGCGCGTTAGGAAAAATATACTTTATGTCCGCAGAATAATTCGGTTGACCGGTGACTCAGTTGATATGTGGCTTCGGGTAGTTAACCAGACAAACTAGTGATATTTTGGTCAATCATGTATGAAATGCATGTATCAATAAAAAGATAAGTGAACATGAAATACGGTAGTAGAATTGCAAATTTATTTATATGGCAATAAATCTCTTTACTGTTTGCCTCCATTCTTCACAGCTTCACATAACTCGTATGTTTCCACCAAACAAAACTCAACCTTACCTCATCTACATTAAGGTTCATTTCAGATTGCGGTGTCAGCATTGGATGGGAGTATTACTTTCTTCGACGCGACGACGTGCGAGCAGGTCGGCAGTATCGAGGGTCGTGTCGACCTTGTCTCGGGCCGCGGGGATCGAGACCTGGTCACACCACAGCAGATGCAGAAGACTAAGTAAAACTTACTATTGCCCGCGACTTCGTCCGCGTAGAATTCGTTTATTTCAGAGTTTTTCAGAGTAGTACTTATATGCGAGCTAAGCCGCGGGAATCACTAGTTATTGTTAACATTTAGTGTAGCAGCGTTACTGCTTAATACAAAATTAATTTAGTATGGGTCGGCGCATCGTTACTGACGATTTCTCAATATAATTTGAGACGTTTGTGCCGTTAAGAAACCTAAGTTTTCTGGTAGATGTCGCTACACGCCTCCCTAAGGCGTTGTAAGAAGGAACTCATTGAAGGATTTAGTGGCTGAGACAGATTGTTCCGATATCTCAGTTGGTTAGTAGCGACGGGCCATAAATGCCTGTGGTCGCCGGTTCGAGTCCGAATCCTCGGAACATTAAATATTTCCTTTAATTTAAATCTGTAGGACCTTGTTTTTAAACAATGTCTGAATTTCAGGGCATTCACAACGATATGTTACTCGGCTGATGGTTCATGCGTGCTCGGTGCCGGCAACTCGAAGTACGTATGCCTGTACAGCATCAAGGAAGCCGTCCTCATCAGGAAATTCACCATCACGCAGAACAGGTCTTTGGATGCCGTTACCGTGAGTCCTTGTCAAAGGTGGAATGTTCTGGATTTTCGAGGATGAATGTTCTTTAACCTGTCCCCTGCCAACACCCCCGTGAAAAATGACACCTCTGTTGGCCAGGCACGTCCATAGGCGGCCGATTTTTTGATACTCGCGTTTGCCACTCCCCTTCAATGTGGGTCGCCCCGCATCTACCGCGAGTTCTTGAGTGTCAGGTAGCAAAACACTTGACTCGATGTTTTTGCTCGTATGACTGAAGTGTTTATACTTAAGGGGCTACCCGAGGTTTCCATCGATTTTTGACAAGTTTTGAATCGTATCTCCTACTTTTGCACTACAGATAGAAGTATAAATCGAACGGTTATCGGTTCTTCAACCTATTATCTCCATTTTGGTGTACCGGATTTTGAAACATGAATACTTAATTTTGTATGATCTTTTTAAACATTGTCTAAAATAACACTTATTTTGTATCTAACACATACGAAATCTACATATTTGGGTTCGCCTGTGACGTCCCTAAAAACTGGTCCAGGGTTTTCATTTTAAACCAATCAACACAAAAGTTATGGCCAGAAACCAGTTTTTTGGCGTAAAATTGTTCAACTTTGATGCCAAATATCTCGAAAACAATGAAATTTGAAGTAAATATGGGATACTATATTGCTTAAAGCCGTTGTTGTTAACATAATTAACTACAAATAACCTGAGAAAACTAAGAGATTGAGATCGAAGGTACGATCCCATACGCCAATTATGGGAGCCCCTTAAGAATGTAAATGTTTACATTTTTTACAAGGGCACTAAACGGACTACATAGTGTTTGTATTAATTATATCATACTCATCATAATTCCATGTAGAAATCATGGTTCTTTCACAGGAGGAAAAAAATATTGTCGTTCTTCAAAAATGTGTTAAAAATATAAATATTAGGGGATAATCTTACACAAATCGACCTAGTCCCAAACTAAGCAAAGCTTGTACTATGGGTACTAGACGACGATAAACATACTTATACAGATAAATAAATACTTAATTACATAGAAAACATCCATGACTCAGGAACAAATATTCGTGCTCATCACACAAATAAATGCCCTTACCGGGATTCGAACCCAGGACCTCTTTCTTCGTTGGCAGGGTCACTACCAACTAGGCTAAAGCGGTCGTCATATAAAGATATTGAATTAAAACTATAACACCTATTATTTATTCTGTGTCTCAAAGATATATGCTATCAATAATTGTAAATTACTTGAAGAAATATCGGTAAAATATTGTTTTGTCTGTATTGGAAAATCGTGACGTACAAAGTGCTGACATTTGGCGGTTTTTCAACTGGCCATAACTTCTCGAATATTTGACGGTTGAAGTTTAAGTTGGCACCCGTGTGTCGCTAATGTCGTCTCGTTTAAATGAAAAATTGCCTAATTGAATACAAACAGTATTTGCTGTGCAATAAAGCTTTTTTTCAACTGTGGTTACCAGGCCGTCTAGAGGCGGCGGCGGCAAATATATGGTACTTTTTCGCCGTCGGCTATTTACGTTCGCGGTAAGCAACGCACAAATCTTTTGAAATTTCTTGGTATGGTGTGGCGGGAAGAACCATTTTGGCCGTCTATAAGCGTTCCTGGTAAAGGACAGGTTAAGAGATGATTAGTTTAACGCGTCAAGAGGCTATATTTCCCCCTTTTATTTGCATGAGCTGTTTTTTTGTCACTAATTAGCTTTCATGACACCTCATTTGTCGAAATCGGTTTGGTAATGATTGAGTAAATCGAGAAAATTTTACATCTTATGCCGCCATCTTTGTGACGTCATATTGTTATTACCCCCTCCACTGCTTAAGAGAGCGACAACAGCATGTTTTATGCTCGGGAGATATCACTGAATCCAACGATACCACTTGCTGGTATGCGCGTCTTCAGTTAAACGAACTTCGTTATTAAACACCTTTTTCAGATTTGGCCTCTCTATTGCCATCCTTAGAGGCTCTGGAAGTTTTTAAAACGCAAAACTGGTTCAGTTTGTTGGTACAAACTACTCTTACAATTCTCATTAAGAGGGAAGTATGTATACCTTTGGAAAGTTTGGAATACCTCATACTCGTCGATACAAAAAGAGAAAACGTTTTTCCACGTCTAAATATTTTTCAATCTCAATGATTTTTTAGTACGTTATTGACACAATGAAAGAAATGGTTTATAGGTTTTCCTTTTTTCAAAATTTGCAATAAATTCAAACTTATAGGCACCAATATTTTTGAACTGATAACTTCTTTAGCTGCGCTGGATGGGGAAAAAATGGTGGAAAAAAACTCGAGACAGGTCACGAGACCGTAAGATAAGATCTTACCTTACGCAGGGCGTAGACAGGCTCGTTGTTCGAGACGCGTAAGTGCATCAATCTGCATGGCGCTTGGGACCTTTTTCTCACGGCCATTTACTGTGCGCGAGTTGCGACGGACATCAACAGAGTTAAGAAACTGAACCTTAAGTGCGCTAGGACAAAACATTTTGTCGTTAAATACATACAGAATGGATTGCATTACATGTAAGACTTCTATAACTAGCCATATTGAGCTTTTAAGGTGTGTCTGAGTTTTCACTTCTGCTTGCACTCCCGGAGTGCAACCCGGTCTTTTTCTTTTCAAACGAAACCTTTTTAAGTTCGCTATAAACCTAGATGCTGCTGCGATCGACTTCAAAATCAAAGTGACTTATTAAGATTTAGTTACTGGAAAGCGTTTTCTCCCCAAATGGACATTTCACATAAAAAGTACAGGTCTATTGTCAGTCGCGAGCTGCTAGCTAAACTTCTAGGCTGCAATGCTGTAAGAGAAAAGCACTATACATACCTCGGTGTGAGAAGGGGTTGCCAGCCTCATAACTATCCGACTTCGCTACGCTCGGCCGGCAACCTCATACTTCCCGGCCTCTGAAGTAATGTACGATTTATTTTTCGTCTTGTCAGGACTACATAAACCGCCGTCACCTGACCGAGTTCGGCAATATGGCGCTGGTCGAGGATAGGACGCATTTGGAGGGCGGCGACGTCGCCATCAGACTGCCTGGCGTAAAAGAGGGTGACATGGCCGACAGAAACGTCAAGCCTGAAGTGAGTAATGAACTCATATAATACATATAACTATATGTATTATTGTGTAAGAATCATATATTTATACAGTAGATATATTTTTTTAGTCACCAACCACCGACAACTTTTACACAATATAATAAAAGTACCAATTAAATCAAATATACATGTCAGTTTGTGTTAAAACTTTATAACTATTAACATCTGACTTAATTTAACATCACTATTAAGGACGTGTCGCTTTTGAAAAGTCAGCAACAGACTGAAAGCATTCCTCAACAACCCAAAATGTATTGTTTTTCTTTTAAATATACTTAAGTTAGGTATCATCTTAACATAGGCGAGTTTTTAGAACCCCTATTATTTTATTTTATTACAAACATAATAAAAGTAAGTACCATGAATTAAAGAGTCACCTAACTACGAAGCAGTTACTTTGAAATTTGAATACAGTGGTCTATTTTGTGGTATAAAGGAATAAAAAGGTTCACCAAATTTCGACTTTATTTCAAAGTTGTCAAGGTCGAAAAGCCAATACCTTGTTTTACTCCGAGACTGTGCAAACCGCCCCCGTACATTGAGCATTAGTAGACCGTATCTGGTTGCAATAAGGTTTAAATTGATAGTCAAGGAATAAAAAGATTCACCAAATTTCGACTCTATTTCAATGTTGTCAAGGTCGAAAAGCGGTGGCCTTCTTTTACTCCGAGACTGTACAAACCGCCACCGTACATTGACCATTAGTAGACCGTATCTGGTTGCAATAAGGTTTAAATTGTTTTATGTTTGTCAGGTCCGCGTCCACTGCCTGCGTTTCTCGCCGACCGGGGAGAGTTTCGCTGTCGCCGCCACCGAAGGCTTGTTCCTCTACAGCCAGAACGCCGGCATCGATGGGACGTTTAGGTTTGTATGCAAGCTCTCAACACAAACCTTAATAATATAAACCATTTAGGGCGGGTTGCATCGACTTACGATTACAGACCGATCAACGTTAAATATGGCGCTGACAGCTGTCAGTCCATAGAAACTTGTCAAACGTTCCATACGTTTAGATTTTAACGAACACCGCTTACGATTACTTACGGTTTGGTCCAACTCATCCTTACACTTTCTGCGCCATATCGCCAGGTTAAGTTTTTTTTCCGCCTCGTGCGACATTGAGCAGTCATCCATTATTGCTTTTGTAACTTGCGAAAACTTTCAGAAAATTTGGTTTTTCAAGCCATATTTCTGTTGTCTTCTTATTTCCGAATAATGGTCTCTTCAGATTTAAGCTATGGTAGCCTAGTTCAGGCTTGCGGCTGTTCAGCGGCGGTCGCGGGTTCGAATCCCGGCTCGTACTAATGAGTTTTTCGGAACTTATGTAAGGAATATTTACCGTTAGCTTTTCGGTGAAGGGAAGCATCGTGAGGAAACCGGTGTAATCCCAATAAGGTCTTGTTTTCCCTCTGTGTTGGAAGGTCAGATGGCAGTCGCTTTCGTAAAATTAGTACCTATGCCAAATCTAGGGATTAAGGGTCAAAGCGGACCACGTGATCTTCTAGGGCACAACCGGGATATTCCTGCTAGGAGAATGATGAGGATTATGATGATGGTCTGTTCAGATTTCGGTACGTTGTCGCTTAAACCCTATATATTAGACCTTTCTGATATTTTACACATAGCACGTAGAACTGATCGCCGTTGAGCCGGAAAGGTCCTCGAGTGGCGAACACGTATCGGAAGGCGCGGCGTGGGTAGAGCCCCACAAGGTGGACTGATCGCCTGGTAAAGGTCGCGGGAGTCCGCTGGATGCGGGTGGGACAGGACCGGTCACTTAAGCACTCTTTTGGGGAGGCCTGGCCTGGGGAGGCTGGAGAGATGTCCAGCAGTGGACGTCTTTCTGGTGATATGATGATAATGATGATGACGACGACGACGATGATGATGCTGATGACGATAACGATGTCGATAATGATGCTGATGCTGATGACGATGTCGATGATGATGATGATGATGATGATGATGCTCATCATCATGATGATGATGGTGATGACGACCACGTTGATGATGCTGATGACGATAACGATGTCGATAATGATGCTGATGCTGATGACGATGTCGATGATGATGATGATGATGATCATCATCATGATGATGATGGTGATGACGACCACGTTGATGATGCTGATGACGATGATGATGATGCTTCTGATGACAATGACGATGTCGATGATGGTGATGATCCTGATGACGATGACGATGTTGACGACGACGATGATGATGATGGTGACGACGACGACGATAATGATGATGGTGATGATGATGATACTGTAACGTTTGGCAGGCCATACCGCCTGGAAGCGGACTCGACGCCGGCCGCGGTGAAGCTGAAGCTGTCTGAGCGTGCGTGGGGCGCGGCGCTGGTGAGCGCGCTGCAGCTCAACGAGCACGCGCTCGTGCGCGAGTGCCTCGAGGCCGTGCCCGCCACCGACAGTGAGTACTGACGTCTCTACCACTAGCTGGTATCAAATGAAATGAATGAGATTAATGGAATGAACGGAATGGACAGAATGAACGGAATGAATGAAATTAATGATTTGAATGCAATGATGAAATGAATGAAGTCAATGGAATGAATGGAATGAACGGGATGTTTGATATTAGAGTATAGATTTTATATATTTGTTGGAGAAAGGTTGACCGGAGCGGGTAATTGGGCTTCTTCTGGGGTATCAGGCATGGCGACGGACTTCCTATCACGTTTGCAAATAAAAATCAGACGAAATATACCACTTATGCTATATTCGCATTCACATAGTTAAAAGATAGTTAATAGTAACACTAAACTAAATATCGAATCGGATTCACACAACTATTAACGGTAAGCTATTTATTTGCCATAGACCTTAACATTGTACTAGGGTACCTAGGTATGCACTAGATCGGAAACCGACAAGTCTCTTGGCGAGAACGTCTAATTCGTACAAGCGCTCAATACAGAATGTCCCGCAATGGCGGTTTATTCCCGCCAGCTAGATACCGATTCCCGCCAAGAGCCATGTCCAAGCGAGGGACAAAGTTGTTTAACCAATCAGCGTCAAGATATTAGCCCAACGCTTGGGTTTCCAGTGTACCAACATAAAATAACAATCGACAGCCAATCAGAATAAAGAACCACCGGACATTAGTCTACAGGTTGGCCAACTTAACTCTAAACATAACATTGCCATTTAAATCACAATTTAATTGAAACAAGTAGGGTGTTACCAGCAAATAAAATCGAATGAATTACGTTAACTGTCAAATGGAGTCGCTACCACTTGACAGCGATCAAACAACAACCGATTGTTTACATAAGATTACCCACTTTAAAATTATAAACATCGTTGCTAACTGGTGGCGCCGCCATCACAATTCGACACGGCCATCATGACCATCACCCGTCCTCGGGTGCGCTAACTGTGAACAATAAAATAATCTGAAAGTATATCGCTCGGCTAACCTGACACAAAACTTAAGTTAAGACAACATACATTCACACACACAATGTGAATTACATTCTAAAGTCATTACATTGAAAAATCAGTCCATACAGTCAATCTAAATCACACTACACAGACTCACACCAGTCCTTCGGTGTTTTCATCACATTGTGATGATGTGCCAGTCCATCGGCTTGCTAGAACTAATAACTCGTCAGAAGTTAACCATCTCAGCCGCGTAAGTGCTACTCCTCGCAAAGAGCATACCGCATAATAAAAAGCAGTCAACGTGCACCTCTTACATGCTCCGGCACCTCTGACGCAGTTACTAGATCGTGCCCAGTCCGTCGGGCGTGCTCTCAGTCCATCGAAAGCACAACATCAGACATGTAATGCCCAGTCCATCGGGCGTGCCTTCAGTCCATCGAAAGCACAAACTCAAAACAAATAATGCCCAGTCCATCGGGCGTGCCTTCAGTCCATCGAAAGCACAAACTCAAAACAAATAATGCCCAGTCCATCGGGCGTGCAATCACCATAAAGTTAATAGTCAGTACCCAGTCCATCGGGCTTGCTCTCAGTCCATCGAAAGCATAATTGTGTCAAAAGTGAAATCCAGCAGCTAAACAAATTGTCAACCTAATCACATTAATCTGATACACTGGCACCATCAATGTAAGATTCTGTCATGGGGGTATTTGTATGTTCTTTTAGCTGTCAAGTCATTTTAGGTAATGCCTATCTCAATCTAATACTTCAATAACTTCATAAAAAGGTTAGAAACTTTGGGTCCAATTTTAATTGGTTGCTTTCCTCGTTCTTGATCAAAACATAATCACCTACTTAGAAACTTTGAATCTAAACTTTATTACTATCGAACCTCCTTTGATTATAATCCGCACTTTCCACCATATTTCGGAAAGCCTGCTCTCTCATTGCCCTTGGGTTTGCTATTCTGCATGTTTATGACAGTAGCAGCAGATGTCTCAAATAAATCATAAGAGATGACAAGATTAAACTAGTAAGTAACTCTACAGTTTCAATTTAGAATGCCAGTTACAATATGATCAAGTTCACTCTATCATTAAATGATTACTCCAAACCCATATAATTTCGACAAAAAAAAGATTTTATAGCACGTGAGAACTGCATAAAAACTCCGATGAAATGTGAACTGCTCACCGGATTAACTGTAGGCCATGGTGCGTTGCCACGACGCACACGGTAAGGAAAGAGGGTCTTCTGTTATTTCGTCACTGCCAATGCCGCCCGCCTGCTCGCCGAGTTCACCACGAAAAGCACGAAATCTCCACTGCGACGAAGTACCGCATTTCATTCTGTAAATGGCAATTTGTGTGGTATCAGTTTTATCATACCTACAGACCATGACGACGTTTACATCAAGCTATTCTTCAAGTAAACTAATTCGTCTTGAATTAAATTTGAAATTAAAGTTGATGTATTATTCAGAAAATTACACCAATGCCGTGGTCTACAACATAAAAAAAGCAATACAAATCTCATCAATAATGATTGAAACACTAATTATCGTTTGTTGGCTCTAATTTTGCATGAAATCAATTGGAACGAATACTGTCCTTTTATTTCTGTTGCTTCAATACAGTCGTTGTCAGTAGTGTCCTAGCTAGCTTCAGCACAGCACGTGTCCTATGATAGTCCGACGTGCGAGAACCGCCGATGCTGCACGGTCTCGAAACTTCAATGATCCACGCTACTGGGCGAGACGTTTGCAGTCAGTAGTACTGCTTATAGATGTACGCCAAGTCACACTGAAACATTAATTTCAAACGCGTAGCAAATATTTTCAACCCCGATACGGTATCAAGGTACTTTAACCAATTGCAACAAAGTTGTTAAGCAAAACAATGAAATTAATGAAATTTTAACACTGTTCTAAAAGTTAATACGAAAGTAGGTAGTTAGATTTTCACAAAGCTATCAAAATGAAATGACTACCTACACTTATGTACCACAATTTTGTAAACATGACAACTTTTAAGGAGAACGTAGGAAAAACACTATTGTTAACGGAAAATACGTCAAATCTTGTATCAACATAGCAAAAACAATAAAAATGGTTTGACCTCACCGGATTTATGATCACGTCATTTAAATTGGGCAACGTAGTTGTTCAGTAGACCGCCCAGATCATCTCGACATAAGCGAAGTCATCATCCTTGCTGTGGCCTGTACGTAATTCATTTTCTTTCGGTCGTACCAGAAATCAATCTACGTCACTCAGGTGATGGTGTGATTGCCTCCAATAAAGCCATTTTTATTTTATTTTCTGCTCCATGAGCATTTTACACATGTTCACGTCCTTATTCACATCCTGTGGGCACTGATTACATCCCGCTTCTGATGTAGGAGAAATGGTTGACCGGAGCGGGTAATTGGGCTTCTTCTGGGGTATCGGGCATGGCGACGGACTTCCTATCACGTTTGCAAATAAAAATCAGACGAAATATACCACTTATGCTTTATTCGCATTCACATAGTTAAAAGATAGTTAATAGTAACACTAAACTAAATATCGAATCGGATTCACACAACTATTAACGGTAAGCTATTTATTTGCCATAGACCTTAACATTGTACTAGGGTACCTAGGTATGCACTAGATCGGAAACCGACAAGTCTCTTGGCGAGAACGTCTAATTCGTACAAGCGCTCAATACAGAATGTCCCGCAATGGCGGTTTATTCCCGCCAGCTAGATACCGATTCCCGCCAAGAGCCATGTCCAAGCGAGGGACAAAGTTGTTTAACCAATCAGCGTCAAGATATTAGCCCAACGCTTGGGTTTCCAGTGTACCAACATAAAATAACAATCGACAGCCAATCAGAATAAAGAACCACCGGACATTAGTCTACAGGTTGGCCAACTTAACTCTAAACATAACATTGCCATTTAAATCACAATTTAATTGAAACAAGTAGGGTGTTACCAGCAAATAAAATCGAATGAATTACGTTAACTGTCAAATGGAGTCGCTACCACTTGACAGCGATCAAACAACAACCGATTGTTTACATAAGATTACCCACTTTAAAATTATAAACATCGTTGCTAACTGGTGGCGCCGCCATCACAATTCGACATATTTATCATCATATATCATCATTAATTTGTCTATAAAAACTGTTGCCATAGTACTGCCACTTGGTGACGTAAAATGCCTAATAAACAATATGTTTAAAATAAATTCGCCCCTTCTCCTAAAATCAAGGTACTAGACTTTGCAGTCAAAACTATACCAAATTACTTCTCCTCCTGAAAAAAAAATCAACATTTACCCTAACGTTCCACAAGTTGAAATTGAAATGATGTTAAGATATATAGAAAATATTCTTAATATTCTTACAGCATTTCACTTTTTCCTCAGTCGAACTAACGGTGACGTCACTCGATGACGACTACGCACACCGTCTCACCGTGTCAGTGGCCCGGCTAGTCGAGGGCAGCCCACACTTGGAACACTTACTGCTGTGGACCAAGGCTCTAGTCACGGCCAAGACCAAGTTCCCGCAGAGCACGCTGCTAGCGCTGGAGAAAGCGCTTACTGTCAAATACTCGCAACTGAGCAAGATGTAAGTACTGTGTAGACTGTAAGCACTTAGTGATAATATAGCAGGGTCGCCATGTGAGAGCAGGCACCCGTTGTTGTCGACCAAGGGGGTAAGTAATACGAGGTATAACAACTAATCATATAACGGTCATAATATATACGCTCACTGTGTATAAGTTTGTTTAGTATAACGTTCATTGCACATAACGAACGAAAGGTATAATGACAAAATATATAATTTCGTAAAGTATAACGTACTTTAGACATAATATCAATTGATATATCGATTAAAGCGTATAATATTCATAACACCTAAGGTTTATAACATATATCACTCAATTTATCTAACATCAAAAAGTATATTGCTCGTATATTATAATCGTCTTCAGTTATTTTAATAGCAATGCCGTATGAAGGAATATATATGAATTTGAATAAAAAAACATTAAACGTTTTTAAGACTGAAATTAAATTTATTTTTATATCAAACACGCCAATTATTTTAACCTAACCTTACCTAAACACCAGCGTGTCGACGCCACCCCGCTTCGCGGGGTGTCTATTTCCGCTCTAAGGGACACAAGGCAACCCTAACTTAACCTACAAGTAATACCATTGGTAAGAGTGCTTGTTGTTTTTTACTGCGGGGGGCTTCGCCCCCCGAGCCCCCCTTTTACTTACAGCCCTAACCTAATTTTCTGTATTGTAATCCTCATACGAAAATATACTATGCGTTATGATCGTTATACGTTATGTATGTTATACGAAAATATATTATATGTTATGATCGTTATACGAAATGAAATTATTCAATTTGAGTGTTATAGAAAAAAACGTTATATAATATGATTATTATGGCTATTGACCGTTATTCCTTATAAAAGTATTGGTATTGTTGTTCATTAACGTACGTAACGTTCATTATATCTTGTGAACGTTATTAATATGAAATTATATATACTGTTGTTATATCTCGTGGGACGCACCCCGACCAAGGCGGCCAATACCAAGTTCCTGCTTTTTCGGCGAAATAGTATAGATGCCGTCAAACTTCTTGAACATTTGACCTTGCCTGCGCAAAGGCGAATTGTACCTGCGAGCTGCCCCCCCACTTCGTCCCGCATGTTCAAGAAGTTTGACGGCATCTGTATGTTTCGCCTTTCACTTCGTAACCAGTTTTTCGCAGAAGTTTCATTTGGCAATCCAATCGTTGCCCTAACTTTACTTACTTTACTTTTATGTGGCAAGTAATTATGAACAAATGCTTGGTATACTACTTTTTCGGCGAAATATGTTTCGCCAAATTTCACTTCACAACCAACTTTTTTGCAGAAGTTTCATTTGGCAAATCAATCGTTGGCATAACTTTACTTCGCACTTTTCTTATTTGGCACCATTTTTATATTGGACCCAGAAGTTTAAAACATAGGTAACAAAACCGAATCGGAGCACCCCAATATCCACGTCGTCTTCTCTGCCCTACCCCTAGAGTGTATATAAAAAGCCGGAGGCGCGGATGCTCTCCCTCCCGCACCTCTGCGCACCGGGCTAGGGAGGGAGAAGACGCACTGGCATGCCACGAGATGCCACGGCGTGACACGGAACGCCGTGGGGCACCGCAGCACAACCTGCCGTGCCATACCATGCCACGCCGTCAGTGAGCGCCGGCCCTATGGCGGAGTCCTGTCACTGTCCTGTCGACCCTGTCACAGCATTTTAAAATTCGGATCTTAGGTATTTAATTCTTGTTTGTTAGCTCCGGTAGACGGTTGTCATTGTTACTACGTTACATTTTATATTGCCATTCAATATGTTGCTAAAAGCATGGTATGCCAATCAATGCATTTGACGAATCTTATATGACATCATAAAAATATCCCAGGTAATAATTTGCCTAACAACAATTTATCAAATCAATAGTTGCGAAATGATATCAGTGCTAAAAGTATGTTATGCCAATCAATACATTTGACGAATACATAAATGACGTATTAAAAATCCCAGGTAATAATTTATCAAATCATTAGTTGGGAAATGATATCAGTGCGAAACGTTGAGTTGGGAAATAAAACTTTGCCCAAATAAAAATATGGGAGATTTCGTTTGGGATTCAAAATTTTACTAAATAATTTTCACCGAAACATTAGTGTCATGTATTAGGTACACCACGGAATATGTGGGGGGTTTAGCGGGATAGTATTAAAATACGTGCGTACTATTCAAGATGTAATCGAGAGAATGACCTGCGGATTTTTGACACACGTCAATCCGCGTTTTGTATGTTTACCCACATATATTACACCCTCGCACTTATACATACACATACTGCGTTTAAGAAAATCTCTAATACTAAAATTAAGTACTTATCTTGTTCCATAAAACATGATTGCAAGTAGTTATAAAATACACACAATAAATCCACTTAACCATCTAAACTTATACAGTTATGGTTGAGATTATTTAAAGTGGCCGACCTTTTACAAAAACTGCCATTGGAATTGGAATCGTCCACCTAGGACAGTAGAGCTTCTTTCAGAATGGACCACTTTGATGCAATTCGGCCAACTCAAATAATCTCACATTATACTATCACTAATTTAATACCTATACAAATACTTTAATCTATTTCTGGCATAGGATAATATCTAACGGGTTTTATTGGCCGGCCGAAACGACTGACGGGCAACGGAGGCAAGGGTGAAGGTAACGCTTGCTCCCCCACTGCCGGCTCGGGCCCGCGCCCACGCGCGCGCGCAATCCCCGACGCCGCGGCCGCACCCGCTGGACCAGGCAAAGTTTCCCCGTCCGAAGACATATCCCAACGGGGCCACACCAACTGAATACCCTTATGCGAACTGTGCTTTAATTTTAATTGATCTACATGTTTTTTAACTACCGTTCCGTCTAATCTTTCAACCATGTAATTCCTACAACCTACCTCTTCCTTTATTCTACCTAGAATCCACCTATTTGGATTGGCCTGTTCACGCATATATACTTGATCACCCACTTGGAATCGGCGCTCACATCCTCCCGCCGCGCGAACCTGTCGCTCCTGCGCGCGCTGGACTGTGCGCTCGCGCTCGTCGCTGCCGCGCAGTAAGTCCAGTCGACAGCGCAGCCTCCGCCGCTGCAGTAACAACGCCGGGGAATCCTCAGTTGTACCATGAATTGCATTTCTATATGACATTAAGTATGCTTGTAAAGCTATATCCACATCTACACCCTCTCTTTTTGCTTTTTTTATAGCTTTTTTACATAGTTTTACGGCATTCTCCGCAGCACCGTTCGACGATGGGTGATAAGTCGGAGTCAGTATCTTTTTAATCCCGTTCGTTTGTAGAAATTGGTCATATTCAGCGCTACAAAATTGAGGGCCGTTATCCGATACCAATGATTTAGGTAATCCAAATCTAGCAAAAGTTTCGCACAATACTTTAATAACCGCCGACGCAGTCGTCTTGGGCATTCGAAAAATTTCAATCCATTTAGATGTCGAATCTACAATAACAAAAAACATCTCTTTTTCAATAGGACCTAAAAAATCGACGTGAAGGCGAGTCCATGGCTCTGACATGTATGGCCATGGGTGGGGCGGCGCCCGCGGCGGCGCGCTGCCCTCGGCGACGCACGCGCCGCACGCGCGGCACGCGTGCTCCACGTCCGAGTCAATGCCGGGCCACCACACGTAGCTGCGGGCCAGACTTTTCATTTTAACTATGCCCACGTGACCAATATGCAATTCCTGTAAAATTTTCTCTCGAAGACTACCCGGTACGACTATCCTATATCCCCAAAGTATACAACCGGCCTCCATATATAATTCATTTCTCCGGATGTAAAACGGTTTAAGGTTTTCATCATAGCAATACACAGGCCATCCCGAGGCAATATACATTAAAACTTTAACTAATACCGGGTCTTTATTCGTAGCTCTTTTTATATCTGCACTCGTTAAAGGCAAGAAGTTTTGAACGTAATTTAAGTAAGTTACCTCCGATCTTTGAACCCTATCCGGGCCGGTTACCAACCGCGACAAGGCATCCGCTCCATTGTCTTCGCTTCGTACGTATTCTATATCATAAGTATACCCAGACATGATCACCGCCCACCTTTGTAGTCGACTCGCCGCCATCCTAGGTATACCAACTTTATCCCCAAAAATAGTCACCAGCGGTTTGTGATCGGTTTTCAAAAGAAATCTCCTCCCGTACAGGTACTGGTGAAACTTTTGGACGCCGTAGATGATCGCGAGGCCTTCCTTTTCAATTTGCGAGTAGTGCTGTTCTGCGGGGTTGAGCACGCGGCTCGCGTATGCCACAGGCCTCTCGCCCTGCGACGTGCGGTGTGCGATTACGGCCCCGATGCCCGTGCTGCTGGCATCCGTCGTGAGCACCAGCGGCAAGTCGCTCGAGTAGTGCGCGAGCACCTCACTCGACTGCAGGAGAGCTTTGACCTCCTCAAATGCGTGTTGGCAATCTTCACTCCATACGAATGTGACATCTTTTTTTAATAATTCATACAATGGGGACAATATTGTGCTTATGTTTTTAACTTATTTCGCATAATACATTATCATTCCCAGAAATGACCTCAACTCCGACACACTATGCGGCCTAGCCATTTTATCAATTGCTTTAATTTTACTTGAGGAGGCTGAAACCCCGTCCCTAGATATGATAAACCCTAAATAGGTGACGGACTCCGCGAAAAACGCGCACTTTTCCTTCTTTATTTTCAACCCATACTTTAGTAATCTATCAAATACCTGACAAAGTATATTTAAATGCTCGTGATCATTTTTCGCCGTAATTATCACATCGTCCAAATAAACACCCACCGTGGGCAGATCGGCAAACATTTGCTCCAGCTTGCGCTGGAAGATACCAGGACTGGAAGCCAGCCCATATACGAGGCGGTTATACTGAAACAATCCTTTGTGAAAAATAATTTATTGAATCAGGCGTTACTTTGCGGAAGTCCATGATATATTAGGAGAACAATATTTCTTTGCTATTCCGCTAAAAAACGTGCTGGTCTATTAGTGAAGATAAGATGCAACTATTTGCGTAAAAACATGCAAAAAATTACAGCAAACCACCACCAATAATGACAAAAACCTCGACACGTGTTTCGCCTCTCTACGAGGCATCATCAGGAGATGCTGGCAGGAGATGTTGCTTGCGCCACGTCCACTGAGCAAATGACCCGCCCGGAGCCATCCGCCATATTTATATTCTGTCCCCCCATACTACCGTTCATGCGTGAAAGAGATGGAAGAACACGTAACAACGGTGATGACGCAACATTCAATTGTTCGTTGATAATAATGCCTCTATTGCTGTACCTAATTATTTCTAATTGTTCTAGAACACTTAGACGCAATCCTTTTTCGCAAACATGCAAGATGTTGAAAGAATGATTGTCAGATAACGCATGGTTATTCTCCAATAAATGTTTTGCGAAATTAGACTTGTCCGGGTGATTATGCCGATACGACGCAACATGTTCCTTATACCTTGTGCTAAAACTACGGCCTGTTTGTCCCACATAAACTTTATTGCAATTATCACAGGCAAGTGATTTGGCACGACTTTTTGGCACTTTCCACTTTCTCCTTGCCATTGCACAGTCTAAAGCTCAAGGTGTTATTCCTTTTGAAAGCCACGTTTATGTCGTTAGACTTTAAAATATTGTAGATCTTATCAGACAACTTGCCAACATAAGTTATGCTTGCTTTGTACTTTTTAGGTGGGTCCGAAGATCGTGCAGCGTACAGAAGATAGTTTGTCATTCTAGCCCGTTTTTTCCTAATAATACCATCCACATGAGACTTGCTGTAACCGTTTGAAATTGCTAAATGGTATATATTATTTAATTCCATTTTATAATGAATATCAGAAAGAGGCACTGTCAATAACCTATGTGCATAACAATGAAAAGCAGCTAACTTATGTTGCCATGGATGAGCGGAAGAAGCCGGGATAACAGTATCTGTATGCGTAGGCTTACGGTAAATTTGGAATTGATGTTTGTTATCCACCTTAGTAATCGTTAAATCCAAGAAATTCAGTGAGTTATTCTGTTCTAATTCCTTCTTAAACTTGATTTTAGGATGCTTGTTGTTGATTTCATTCACAAAAATATCCAGTTGACTCATACTACCCGTCCAACAAATAATCAAATCATCAACATACCGAAAATAATATAATATATTATTATTATCCACAATGTGTTGGTTCTCAAAATGATCCATGAAAATATCTGCCATCAAAGGACTAAGTGGGGAACCCATTGCCAAACCATCACCTTGCAGATAATATTGCCCCCCAAATCTAAAATAATTCTGTCGCATACAGACTGTCGCCAATTCTATTAATTCATCTACCTCCCCTGGGTGCAGCCTCTGTTTTTCAAAAAGTGCCCTGAGAATGTCTAAAGTATTCAAATATGGTACATTTGTAAACAAACTATCCACATCCAGCGACAAAAGAATAGCATTTTGTGGCATGTTGATGTCTTTGATCCTTTCGATTAAATCCAAACTATTCTTTAAACAGTATTTTGGTTCAAAATTAGACTTCTGTCTTATGATACCATTCAACCTCTTAGCCAATTTATAAGTCGGTGCACTCAAATACGAGACAACTGGACGAATCGGGATATTGTCTTTATGAATTTTTGGAAGACCATACAGAATTGGTGCTTGAGGATTCATGGATATGACCGTGTTTTTCTGATGCTCGGTTTCAAAGACAAACATAGAGTTCTTGACAACATTTCTTAGATCTTTCTGGAAACCAGGCGTTGGGTCCTTCCGTAAAACCGAAAAACCATCATCCTGTATAAGATCCATTACTTTCTGGTTATATTGTTCCCTACCCATGATGACTATGCAATTCCCTTTGTCTGCTTTTGACACCACTAAATCGTTGTCATCGACTTTCTGTTGAATAGACCTCAGCAATAACCAGTCAGAGTCAGGCGCACTCCTCCTCAATGGACATGTCTTTTTTAATGCATTCGCTACGGTGAGCTTTGCATCCATATCATTATTGTTAAGAACTATCGCAACCTCTGCGTCCACAGCTACATTTTCCAAAACTTTTTGCTAAATAAATACTTTAATCCCTTATCTAACAGTTTGACCTCATCTTCCAAAAACTCAATGCCGGTTAGGTTTTTTACACGAGGGTGGAAACTGTGCTGAGTCGTTAGGGCATCACGCCTTTCTGTTAAGTTGAAATCCGAACCCGACCTAGTAAGCCTATGTAGTTTATCGATCTGTTTCACATACATTTGGTGCGCAAGCTCAGAGGCAAAATATCTCGCTTTTTGGTCTAAAATATCAAATTCAATGTTGTGCAATTTAAAGGAAAGCTCTGAATACAAAACTTTAAGGTGTAGCTTTAAGTTATCCCTAATTGAAAACCAAGATCGTGATTCTTCATTCAGCCATATTTTCCGAGCCCTATTAATAGCCACCTGAGATGCCCTACTAGAACTATTACAACGTATGTTGATATAATTAGGTACCACATTCAGACGTTTACACTGTTGATTAAACCAAACGTTCTGGACAGCTGCTCGGTGTTGTTTAGTTAGTTTGACATAAAGTCGTGCCTGTTCGGCTATGCTTGCCGTTTTCAAATAATTTATTGAATCAGGCGTTACTTTGCGGAAGTCCATGATATATTAGGAGAACAATATTTCTTTGCTATTCTGCTAAAAAACGTGCTGGTCTATTAGTGAAGATAAGATGCAACTATTTGCGTAAAAACATGCAAAAAATTACAGCAAACCACCACCAATAATGACAAAAACCTCGACACGTGTTTCGCCTCTCTACGAGGCATCATCAGGAGATGCTGGCAGGAGATGTTGCTTGCGCCACGTCCACTGAGCAAATGACCCGCCCGGAGCCATCCGCCATATTTATATTCTGTCCCCCCATACTACCGTTCATGCGTGAAAGAGATGGAAGAACACGTAACAACGGTGATGACGCAACATTCAATTGTTCGTTGATAATAACGCCTCTATTGCTGTACCTAATTATTTCTAATTGTTCTAGAACACTTAGACGCAATCCTTTTTCGCAAACATGCAAGATGTTGAAAGAATGATTGTCAGATAACGCATGCGATAAAAAGTACAAAGCAAGCATAACTTATGTTGGCAAGTTGTCTGATAAGATCTACAATATTTTAAAGTCTAACGACATAAACGTGGCTTTCAAAACGAATAACACCTTGAGCTTTAGACTGTGCAATGGCAAGGAGAAAGTGGAAAGTGCCAAAAAGTCGTGCCAAATCACTTGCCTGTGATAATTGCAATAAAGTTTATGTGGGACAAACAGGCCGTAGTTTTAGCACAAGGTATAAGGAACATGTTGCGTCGTATCGGCATAATCACCCGGACAAGTCTAATTTCGCAAAACATTTATTGGAGAATAACCATGCGTTATCTGACAATCATTCTTTCAACATCTTGCATGTTTGCGAAAAAGGATTGCGTCTAAGTGTTCTAGAACAATTAGAAATAATTAGGTACAGCAATAGAGGCGTTATTATCAACGAACAATTGAATGTTGCGTCATCACCGTTGTTACGTGTTCTTCCATCTCTTTCACGCATGAACGGTAGTATGGGGGGACAGAATATAAATATGGCGGATGGCTCCGGGCGGGTCATTTGCTCAGTGGACGTGGCGCAAGCAACATCTCCTGCCAGCATCTCCTGATGATGCCTCGTAGAGAGGCGAAACACGTGTCGAGGTTTTTGTCATTATTGGTGGTGGTTTGCTGTAATTTTTTGCATGTTTTTACGCAAATAGTTGCATCTTATCTTCACTAATAGATCAGCACGTTTTTTAGCGGAATAGCAAAGAAATATTGTTCTCCTAATATATCATGGACTTCCGCAAAGTAACGCCTGATTCAATAAATTATTTGAAAACGGCAAGCATAGCCGAACAGGCACGACTTTATGTCAAACTAACTAAACAACACCGAGCAGCTGTCCAGAACGTTTGGTTTAATCAACAGTGTAAACGTCTGAATGTGGTACCTAATTATATCAACATACGTTGTAATAGTTCTAGTAGGGCATCTCAGGTGGCTATTAATAGGGCTCGGAAAATATGGCTGAATGAAGAATCACGATCTTGGTTTTCAATTAGGGATAACTTAAAGCTACACCTTAAAGTTTTGTATTCAGACCTTTCCTTTAAATTGCACAACATTGAATTTGATATTTTAGACCAAAAAGCGAGATATTTTGCCTCTGAGCTTGCGCACCAAATGTATGTGAAACAGATCGATAAACTACATAGGCTTACTAGGTCGGGTTCGGATTTCAACTTAACAGAAAGGCGTGATGCCCTAACGACTCAGCACAGTTTTCACCCTCGTGTAAAAAACCTAACCGGCATTGAGTTTTTGGAAGATGAGGTCAAACTGTTAGATAAGGGATTAAAGTATAACTTAAGGCCTAAGATGTCTCAAAAAGTTTTGGAAAATGTAGCTGTGGACGCAGAGGTTGCGATAGTTCTTAACAATAATGATATGGATGCAAAGCTCACCGTAGCGAATGCATTAAAAAAGACATGTCCATTGAGGAGGAGTGCGCCTGACTCTGACTGGTTATTGCTGAGGTCTATTCAACAGAAAGTCGATGACAACGATTTAGTGGTGTCAAAAGCAGACAAAGGGAATTGCATAGTCATCATGGGTAGGGAACAATATAACCAGAAAGTAATGGATCTTATACAGGATGATGGTTTTTCGGTTTTACGGAAGGACCCAACGCCTGGTTTCCAGAAAGATCTAAGAAATGTTGTCAAGAACTCTATGTTTGTCTTTGAAACCGAGCATCAGAAAAACACGGTCATATCCATGAATCCTCAAGCACCAATTCTGTATGGTCTTCCAAAAATTCATAAAGACAATATCCCGATTCGTCCAGTTGTCTCGTATTTGAGTGCACCGACTTATAAATTGGCTAAGAGGTTGAATGGTATCATAAGACAGAAGTCTAATTTTGAACCAAAATACTGTTTAAAGAATAGTTTGGATTTAATCGAAAGGATCAAAGACATCAACATGCCACAAAATGCTATTCTTTTGTCGCTGGATGTGGATAGTTTGTTTACAAATGTACCATATTTGAATACTTTAGACATTCTCAGGGCACTTTTTGAAAAACAGAGGCTGCACCCAGGGGAGGTAGATGAATTAATAGAATTGGCGACAGTCTGTATGCGACAG
The DNA here is from genome assembly GCA_945867215.1 of Epinotia demarniana. Taxonomy (NCBI): domain Eukaryota; kingdom Metazoa; phylum Arthropoda; class Insecta; order Lepidoptera; family Tortricidae; genus Epinotia; species Epinotia demarniana. Next base: position 11,806,173 of record OX244262.1, read on the forward strand.
AATTATTTTAGATTTGGGGGGCAATATTATCTGCAAGGTGATGGTTTGGCAATGGGTTCCCCACTTAGTCCTTTGATGGCAGATATTTTCATGGATCATTTTGAGAACCAACACATTGTGGATAATAATAATATATTATATTATTTTCGGTATGTTGATGATTTGATTATTTGTTGGACGGGTAGTATGAGTCAACTGGATATTTTTGTGAATGAAATCAACAACAAGCATCCTAAAATCAAGTTTAAGAAGGAATTAGAACAGAATAACTCACTGAATTTCTTGGATTTAACGATTACTAAGGTGGATAACAAACATCAATTCCAAATTTACCGTAAGCCTACGCATACAGATACTGTTATCCCGGCTTCTTCCGCTCATCCATGGCAACATAAGTTAGCTGCTTTTCATTGTTATGCACATAGGTTATTGACAGTGCCTCTTTCTGATATTCATTATAAAATGGAATTAAATAATATATACCATTTAGCAATTTCAAACGGTTACAGCAAGTCTCATGTGGATGGTATTATTAGGAAAAAACGGGCTAGAATGACAAACTATCTTCTGTACGCTGCACGATCTTCGGACCCACCTAAAAAGTACAAAGCAAGCATAACTTATGTTGGCAAGTTGTCTGATAAGATCTACAATATTTTAAAGTCTAACGACATAAACGTGGCTTTCAAAACGAATAACACCTTGAGCTTTAGACTGTGCAATGGCAAGGAGAAAGTGGAAAGTGCCAAAAAGTCGTGCCAAATCACTTGCCTGTGATAATTGCAATAAAGTTTATGTGGGACAAACAGGCCGTAGTTTTAGCACAAGGTATAAGGAACATGTTGCGTCGTATCGGCATAATCACCCGGACAAGTCTAATTTCGCAAAACATTTATTGGAGAATAACCATGCGTTATCTGACAATCATTCTTTCAACATCTTGCATGTTTGCGAAAAAGGATTGCGTCTAAGTGTTCTAGAACAATTAGAAATAATTAGGTACAGCAATAGAGGCGTTATTATCAACGAACAATTGAATGTTGCGTCATCACCGTTGTTACGTGTTCTTCCATCTCTTTCACGCATGAACGGTAGTATGGGGGGACAGAATATAAATATGGCGGATGGCTCCGGGCGGGTCATTTGCTCAGTGGACGTGGCGCAAGCAACATCTCCTGCCAGCATCTCCTGATGATGCCTCGTAGAGAGGCGAAACACGTGTCGAAGTTTTTGTCATTATTGGTGGTGGTTTGCTGTAATTTTTTGCATGTTTTTACGCAAATAGTTGCATCTTATCTTCACTAACAGACCAGCACGTTTTTTAGCGGAATAGCAAAGAAATATTGTTCTCCTAATTAATCCTTTGTGGGTATTAATAGTAGTTACTTTCTTGGTATCATCCAGTGGAAACTGCGCATAAGCCTGACTTAAATCAATTTTGGAAAATTTGTCTCCCCCATTCAATTTAACTAACAAGTCATCTATTCTAGGAACAGGATATCTATCTATTTCTAACCATTTATTAAGCGTAAGTTTGTAGTCAGCGCAGATTCTAATCGAGCCGTCCGATTTGACGACGGGTACAATTGGTGTGGCCCAGTCGGAACACTCGACTGGGGTAATGATGCCATCTCTTACCATCTGATCCAGCGCATGCTCGACAGGCGTACGCAAGGCGAACGCGAGAGGGCGCGCGCGCATGAACACGGGCACCGCTCCGGCGCGCAGCCGTAGCCCCACCGGCTCGCCCGTGAATCGTCCCAGCCCGTCCTCAAAAACCTGCGCGTATCTGGAACTGAACGAGTGCAAATTAAACTTTCCCTCCGTAACTATACTGTTACACAAAGCATTCGGTACCACAATACCCAATTCCTCAATCCATTCGCGCCCTATTAATGACGTCCTCGCGTCACTAACTACAAACAAATTTAATTCTCGTGATTTATCGTTATATTTCACAATAGGCCTTATTTTACCTACAACTCCTACCGTCTCTCCGGTATAGTATCGAATCAAAAGATCAGTATTCATTAATTCACAATCTGTAAACATATTACGATAACAATCAAGGCTAATACACGAAATGCAGCTACCTGTATCTAGCTCCATAGTTAACATCTTATTATTTACTTGTAACGATATTCTATACGGTTTATAACGTTTTAAGCCACTCAAGTTATAAATCGGAGTAATTACCTCAATACTTTCATCGGTATCCGAGTTGTTTACTTCCTGAACATAATTGCCGTCCGCATAACTCGCACCGCCCGCGCCGAGTTTAGGACACATTCTTTTGAGGTGACCTTCTCGATTACAAATCCGGCATACGTATACGCGAAACTTGCATCCCGCCGTGTCATGATGGCCGCCACAGGCCCGGCAAGTCGAGCCACCGCCACCGCCACCGCCTGCGCCGCGCCCGCTCGGAGATCCTCCAGCCCGCGCCCCGCCGCGCCACTGCCTCGCGCCCGCCGGCGCCCGCGCTGTACCGGGCGCGCGCTCCGGAGCCGCCCGCCGATGTCGCGGTGCGATCTCGCTGCCAGGTCCCTGCCCGCGGAGACCCCTTCGTTATGGCATGACACGTCACTGCGCTGTTATCGGTCGTTTTATTAGCATTCACTACCGCCGCGTTCATCTCTGCCGCCTCTAATGCATAGGCTAACTTGCAGGCCTTGGTAAAATTGATCTCATCCTCCGCGAACAGTCTCTGTCTGGTTCCCTCACTAAACAATCCACATACAAACTGATCCCTTAAGCTTTCATCTAGCGCTGTTTTAAAATCACAGGTTCTAGCTAACTTTTTTAAAATCGTCACATAGTCGGATATAGACTCACTTTTAGCTTGCGTTCTTTGCCGAAATTTATACCTTTCAGCTAAAATACTGGGTGTTGGGTGCAAATGTTGTGACATAACCTTAGTAAGGTCTTTGTATTTCAATTCAGATGGTTTCTTGGGTGAACACAAGGTCACTAACAGCTCGTAAGTGTCGCCGCCGATTAAAGTGATTAACATAGGTACTTTATATTCTTCGTCCACATTGTTAATGATAAAATATTGTTCGAGACGCTCCACGTACAAAGACCAATTATCACAGTTCGCGTCGAAAGGTTCAATTCTACCGACCGCCATCATGCACAAACCATTAATTACCTAACTCTAACTCTGCACTGAATAATAAGTCCCGATAATCACCGGCGCACCGTTCACTCGAGCACAATTCACTTGTTACTTATCAACAAAACGTGATCCCATCCTCGTCGCCAATTGTCATGTATTAGGTACACCACGGAATATGTGGGGGGTTTAGCGGGATAGTATTAAAATACGTGCGTACTATTCAAGATGTAATCGAGAGAATGACCTGCGGATTTTTGACACACGTCAATCCGCGTTTTGTATGTTTACCCACATATATTACAATTAGGGAACCTAGTCAAATACTTGCAACTGAGCAAGATGTAAGTGCACATTTTTTTATTATTACTTTTTGTTTTCTTATTACTACTTTTTTTTTGTTCTCAATACAACTTTCTCGATCTGCTGCCATGTATTTTACATGTTGTCATGAGACGTAGGTGTATTGGCAGTGGGCTTACGTATTATACCTACACTTTATGAAACGGAACCGGAAAGTAAACATCTAGTATTTTTAAATGGCTGTGTAATGTGTATCGTTAACCCTTTCGTTCCGGCAAAGTCATACACAAAATCTACCCAGTTTTCCAGATCCGAACGATTAAACCGTCTACCGGATCAGAGAGCACATCGCACAAGACGAGTTAACTCGTCATCCGGAACGAAAGGGTTAAGGTTGCCCCTTCAAGCTTTCTCATAAGATATCAGTATACCTACTAACTTTGACGTGGGTACGGCGTCAGTACCTACCTTGTCACCACAACACAACATTTTCTTGACGTGACATAAGCGAATTCATCGATTGTAGGGTTCCCTTATTAGATTTTTATGAAGTACTAGCTTCTGCCCGCGACTCCGTCCGCGCGTAACTCGTTTATATCGCTCCATACAAACTTTTACCCCCCCCCCCCCCCATTTCACCACCTTAGGTGATGATTTCGGGGATAAAACCTATCCTATGGCACTCTCCGTCCCTCTCTGGTCTGCCGTGAAAGTCGGACAGACAAACAAACGAACACACACATACACTTTCCCATTTATAATATTAGTATGGATCACGCTTTATTTTTTCGACGACCTCTGTAGCCTTGTTGGTAGTGACCCTGCCTACGAAGCCGGAGGACCCGGGTTCGAATCCTGGTAAGGGCATTTATTTGAGTGATGAGCATGAATATTTGTTCCCGGGTCATGGATGTTTTTTGTGTCTTTAAGTATTTATTTATCTATATAAGTATGTATTTCGTCGTCTAGTACCCATAGTACAAGCTTTGCTTAGTTTGAGACTTGTGTAAGATTGTCCCCGAATATTTATTTATTTTTATTTGATTTATTTATTAAACATTGTTTTTTTTTCAATGAGCGAAACCCAATATAAAACTGTTTAAGAAAATACAGTGAATTAAACTTGTATAACGAAATAATCCGATAATATTGTTTATTATTTCGTAAATGTAGATGAAATTGTAATAAATACAGGGGCTAAAAATCTATACCTACCAACTAACTAAATTCTATGGCTTACCGACCGAAAACGAGTCTTGCGGCCGTATTCATAACGTACAAGCCTATTTTAATGAAAATGGAGTTAAAATTCGTTTGTCTTTATCCGTCCCTTTGACATTTATGTTCGTAAGAAAGGGACAAAGAACATTTTATTTAGCAGCAGCATTTTAAGTTTTATGATGCCGTTTTAGTGCATGGCTTGATGCTCGCGCAGCCCGCCTATTCTGTAACTTGTTTTAAGCTCACCTCAACGCTCACCCACAGATATATCTCGACATCGCGATGCGTAGTAACTAAGCGTAGGTAGAGATCTGGTTTCGTGACGGGTGATTGGCGGGGTGAGCCGCTTTAGCGCGTAGCGAATAACAGCCCGTCTGATTCGACGACGTCGTTTCAACGATACTTGGGACGTCCGACGGGTCGCCGCGCTACTGGATGGCCCAGTACGTTTAGCACAACTTGCTGCTCAGTCGCTTCGCGCGCGTATGAGCATCTACCGTCTCACTCGCACCGTGCAAACTAGAAAGAGGAGGGTAGAACTTACGTCGCGTCGCGTCGCGCGCGGGGTCAGTTGTGCTAGCCCCGCTGATATGTCTGTTTTGCACCCCGGTGTTCCATTATGATTTAATGTCACTTTAAACTCTCGCGAACTGTGCACGTTTAACAAGCATAAAAAGTTGTATAAACTGTAACCTGACTACGGAAAACTAACTGATAAACGGTTTTTTTAATACAAAAGGAGCCTACGTCACCACATTCATCAAAATCGGTTCAGTATCTTCAACGCTATAGTGGAACAGGCGTAAACACAAACATAGACTGCTCCCTAGTAGTCGGGATTAACGCGATATTTACCTTTAATATCGGAACTTGTTTGATGTCAGTCGTATTGAATGTACTATTGACAACACAGCTAACTGACAATCCGTGCACTTTATGTACATTGGAATAAGGCTCTATATAAATACATGACGGTGAGTTAACTGTGTTGGCGTTTGTACGGAACCTAATTCCACTTCGATCAAACTATCATGCATTTCCCAAGAATTCTCTATCCCACACCACGCGTGAAATAGACTGTGTAAAAGTTATATAGCCCGTAAAAAATGTTCAGCACCAGATTTATGGCGAGGCCATCAAACGTGATGATCCTTTATTATGTGGGTAAGATGTATACGGCCGAGTGTAGTGAAATATGTCTTTCAAGTCTTCCGACCTTACATTGCCACCTTTTGACATAGTAAATCTTTTGTGCTGTCATATTTTCGAAGCTTTTATTTAACTTGCAATGTACTATCGACAACGATTTATGTGCAGGTTCTATATAAATACAGGATGGTGAGTAAACTGTGTTGGCGTTTGTACGAGGGCTGTTCCGAAAGTTTTTAGCTGTTTCTGCTGTAGTTATGTTTTATATTTTTTGTAGATGGGTCGTTCGTCTTTTTACGGACAATGAACCGACATTTTGGTTTTTGAACTATCGAAAATTGTGGTTTTGGAGTGCGATAAAAAACAATGCACACGTTTCTTGATTATGACTAATTAAAATTTACTTTGCGGCCAATTTTTTTTTAATACTGGTTAAAAAAAGTGAAAGTGGATTCTTTCAGAGGGGATCACATTTTGGTTTAGGTACCACACTGTCACGGCAATCTACGAAAAACAAACGTGTAACAAATGCTGGTTAGAGAAAGTGAAACATTAAATGATATTAATCATTAAAATAATATGGACGTTAATTCGAACATTATTCAACCATTAATAGTCAAATGAGATTCCGCAATAAGACGAAGGACGGGCTATTATCGGTAGAAGAATGCCCCAGATACCATCACGAGGGTGATTTCAATACCTATGTACTGGGGTAAGGTCGTTTGTAAAGTGGCCGTCAATAGAATTTGCTAACTATGCTTAGAGCATACATAACTGGAGTAGCCCAGTAGTAGTGAAGAAATAACACATGCAAAAGATTACTCACTAATGCAAGATCTGTTTATTTACACACGCACACATTATGAAAAAGGATAACACATTCTCATTTTGATGCACACAAACATATCATACATGGAAAAACTTAGTGGAAACACGGGTTAAGAATACGTAAATGCCAATGTGATCGGCTAAACCTATAGGGCGAGGTTTGATTCGATACTAATTTCGATAATTGTATCGATATTTACACAGACGTATATATTTTTATTATATACTAGTTTCTAAAGTTCCTGGTAAAGGTTGCGGGAGTCCACTGGATGTGGGTGGCGCAGGACCGGTCCGGGGGGAGGCCTATGTCCAGCAGTGGACGTCTTTCGGCTGATATGATGATGGATGATGACTAGTTTCTACCCGCGACTCCGTCCGCGTGGAACTCGTTTATATCGCATCTCCTTACAAACCTTTACCCCCCCCCCATTTCACCCCTTTAGGTGATGATTTCGGGGATAAAAACTATCCTATGTCACTCTCCATCCCTTCAACTATCTCCACTTAAAAAATCACGTCAAATTTGTCGCTCCGTTTTGCCATGAAAGACGGACAAACAAACAAACACATAAACTTTCGCATTTATTATATTAATATGGATTATTGAGACTCAATTGATTACTGAAATAATTGTTAGGCTATAAAATACAATGACGCAAAAAAGAAATGACGTGTCTTATCTATCTGTATTAAAAAAAATACAATTAACTACATACCTAGTATTATATTACAAGAAATTTCCCGCTTATGACTGGTTTTTGCCTGGACCGTTAAAAACCAGCTTGCCCGGGTTATAGGAAATTAGGTGGACCCGACATAAACGTTTGTCATAGTTGTATAGTTACAAGATGATAACTAACATTAATTATATTAAATAAAAACTAAGTTAAATCTAAAAAAGGCCCTCGAGGCATTGTACCGATGATGCTCGTGCGATTTCCTCGCTGAATTGTAATGCTGATGTGTTGCGCGAGAAAACTGCCACCTCTTCGGTCACCAGTTACGTCGACCAGACGTTTCGCGATCTCCGCAAATAACTTTTGCGCACTGAGGCCCCACGGACCAAGGTTCTCGACACCAAATGGTACAAATTTGTAGAGAGCCTTTACATATATTTAATGCGTTTTAGATGTTCGGTATTTTCTGCAGCTGCACCGTTGTCTAATTAAATAAATTTGACATAAAAATAAAGTAGGTACGGCAAAACCAATTTTTACCTTTTACTTGAATGAATTCGATACTGAGGTGCATCAAAATGTCTTGAACACATGGAACTTGTACGCGCAGGCACCCAATTTGCTTGCCTGCTGAATGCGGCGGTCCGTTTTTTTTTAATTGAAAAATAGGGAAAAGTGCAAAGTACCTATACTTTTTTTCTAATAAATTGTGTTCACTCGGCAATTTGTGCCGGTTCTTAGTGAATCATACTTTTTGTCGATAATTATTGATTATCGACACTACCCTCATCTCTACTTGCGAGTCTCGTGAGGGTGATCGTGGGGTGATCTGTCATTTTAGATAATCCTTGCAAATATTATTATTAACTCTATTGTAATTACATTTAGGTTAATTTTTACAAAGCATGAAAACCGAGTCTCGTGGGGAGTGCGTAAATAAAACAAATTTTGATTAATCAATGCTAATGTTATTATAGACTCTTTTTCAAATGCCATTGAGTTATTTCTTACAAAACATGAAAACGGAGTCTCGTGGGGAGTGTCATGACGTATGCAATAAAGAATTGTAAATCGATTACATAATCGTTTAATTTGACGTGTCATGAAAATGTTTTCACAAACATAATATTAAAACAATACAAAAATACTTACAAATGCAATGTTACACCATATTTTCTAAGCTTGAAGTGTTTGAATGTTTATTACACGTGCTTACAGCATGTGCGTGCATTTTTATGAGAGGTGTTGTCTCTTGCGAGGCGATTGTATGAATAACCATTAATCGATTATGAAACTGTCTTTGTATAATTTTTTCGCACATTGTGCAAGGTTTTCAACAGAGGGGTAAGCTACTGAAACTCCTCCGTACTCCAGTTATGTATGCTCTAAGTAACTATGTAAACAAACCGCCATATTGAAATTGTCTCACTATGGCGGTTTGTTTACATAGTTAGCAAATTCTATTGACAGCCACTTTAGATGTGGTATTCTTTTCAATACTCTTGTTTTAACAAAACCCTTTTTGTATGGAGTATTCGAAATTTTATGGGAAAGTTTTTAGTTTTATGTTCTTACACTCGTTTTACCATTTAAAATTATAGATCGTGCACAAGTTAATATTGCATGTGATATTTTTCCCTGGATTTTCTTTATTTCTATAATGTAGTCGCAAATTATTCTATTAGGTACGTACTTATTGCGAATGCAACTCTTTTTGTTTAGTACTGGCTTCCGACCGCAACTTTGTGTGGACCCGGGATTAAACCGATCCTACAGTTTAAACTTAACTATCCAGGCTATAAACTATCTGCGTGCAAAATTTCATCCAAATCGGTTTAGCCGTTTAAGTGTGATAGAGTAACACACATCCAAACAACTAAACATCAAACACCCTAACTTTCGCATTTATAGTATTTGTAGGATAAATGTTATTAAAACGCGGCCCGTCATTCACGATTTTTTTTTACTTGTATTTATTCAAAATATAAACTTATGCTAATACATTTATTGCCTATTCTTACTGAAGCGTCAAGTAGGCTTATTTGCAAGAATCAGATGCGACTCAATTATTTATATTATCCTTGTATGTTTCGTGTTTACTAATATTATTTTTCAGTGCTGGTGTTATGAAACTCTATGTAATGTTTTTTAAGTGTTTTTTACATGCGTTTGGATTCTCTGCTGGTACTCGTAGTTGGTTAAGTGTATGAGGTAACATGAAATCTGAGGTACATTTGCCATATATATTCTTATAGGCAATATTGCATAAAAATAAATAAATAACCTAAATTTGTTAACTCGAATAAGTCAAATCTTGCTAGTCACTTACCTTTCATACAGTATGTGGCCTGCAACAGGGGCAAATATTTAAAAGGACGCTTCCTTAGAGCATCTGCAGTAACCCCTTGTGCCCAATATTTTAAATATTTTTTAATCCTGAGAAATGTTGATCTAAAGTTATAACCTCCAAGATTTTCAGTTAAAACCACCTGGAAATAATTTCTCACAAGCTCAATACACTACCGTTTAATTTTTGCTCCAGGCCACACCCTCTATACAAAACCATCTATCTTTCGGCCAAACTATTTTTGTAAAAACCAGTACTCCAGTAACCTTGTCGCCTGAAAGTACGGAGTAGTTTATATCAAATCCGGTAGTTCTGTGTTTTTGCTGACTTGTTTATGATGTTGGCCCAATGCATAATCCAAGTTGGTTACCTGGAGCGCCAAACGCAACTTTACAAAAATAAAAAGGACCGCGTAAATTTCCGACTTTTTTCAGATTTTGGCGATTATAACCCTGAACAACTAGTTTTAGATAGTTTCTTCTCAGGACGTTTTTAAAGTAGACTAAATTTGCTACAAGACTAGAATTGTCTCTGTAGACACTAGTTTCCGAGAATAGTTTGCCTTCTCAATTAACAGGTACGCCTTGAAAAACGCCCTGAAAAGGTACTATCCAAAACTAGTCCTTTAGGGTACTAATCGAAACAAAAAAACGAAATTTACGCGGTATTTTTGATTTTTGACACCTTGTGTTCGGCGCTCGCGGTCACAAACTTGGATTATTCATTGGGCTAACCTCATTAACAAGTCTGCAAAAAATCAGAACTACCCATTTAACGCAAGCTCTGATGTATAAAGTAATAATCTCCAAGCTAATTTCCCAAGAGGCTCTGTAATCCTACTGGATTACAAAGTGGGAAATTATACTACATTCAACTTTTCATCAAAGGTCAATGTTGGGAAGTTCGTCAATAAGGCAAGGCCGTCTACGTGCTATATCTGCCATGTTTGTATAAGTACGAGTATTCTGTTTAGTACATGATTAGTAAAGCTATAATACTTCATTCTGATTCTATATCTGTAAAGCAGGTGTCGCTAGAACGAAAATTATGGACAAAACTTTTTTTCTTGTTTTGCACTTGAATTGCGAGTGCATCGAGGTTCGGGGGAAAATAAGAAAAAAAATTGAAATAGTCAAAGCATTCGGTTATGAAATTTGTAACTAAAGTAAATTCATAACCACTCTCTTTATTCGTCTTTAATTATACCCAAAACATTGTAATTGATGTAATTACAGTGCTCGAAATATTTAATCATAAAATTGTACGAGTTGAATAATCCGTCTATCACGGTTCAAGGCAAGTCCGTCATATGCTACTTCTGCATTTACGACCTCATTTTCTCAACATATGGCGCAGGTCTTCCCTTAAAAAGAAGAAAATGTTGATACATTTGAATGCCCCTAAACTGAAAGTACGGTTTCAGAAACGCTGGTAGAATTTTTGTGCCATTACGGCCTACTCGCAGAATAAAATTCATTTATTCATTTAATGCGGCAATTGCGCACGTGGCTCGTCAGGCCAATTTGGTCTTTATTATATAGTCGTTATATAGTCGTTGTATATAGTCAAGTTTTTATTATATAATATAGGTATCTACTAATATTATAAAGTGGTAATGTTTGCGAGTTTGCATATAACGGGTAATCTCTGGAACTACTACTTAATACGATTTAAAAAATTCCCCAGTATGTATGATCCTTTGGAATGACTTATTTTAACCCGCGGCTCCGGCGTTATTCGTATTACACGAGCGGAGCCGCGCTAGCAGCTAGTGTGAATATAAATTCCGTGACTCCGTGATGACCGTGGCGTCAATATTGACTTGGTCTAGTTTCCGGGTGAGGCCGGCCTTTGTTAGGTTCCCGTATTCCTGCCGTTATGCAAGGCTGAGTATAGTGACCTGTGAGTTGTCTAAGGGTGGAACGACAGCGTGAACTTTCCATAAGAACGTTTTTTAGACTGCATAGCTTAATTACGAAACATTTATCCATTTTTTTATTATTCCTTTGTTCTGATTCCCGAAAAAAATATTGAATTCATGTAACAGCCCAAATTATAATTACATTATTTTAGCAATATTCGTTTTTATGAGAACTAGCTTTTTCGGCCTCTACTTCGTTGCCTGGAGCTCGCTTATATCGTACCTTAATACAAACGTCCACATCTCATTTCACCCCCTTAAGGGATGATGTCCGGGATAAAAACTATCCTAAGGCCTTCTCCTGGATTCAAACTGTCTCCATACCAAATTTCATCTAAAGCGGTTAAAGCGCGAAAAGGTTAGCTATTAGACAGACAGACAGACAGTTACTTTCGGATTCATAATATTGGATTAGAGAATTATAAACTTCCAATATCCAAATATAAAACTATTTGCCCCAACCGGGATTTAAACCCCAATTTTGGCTAAACTGGTCGTCAATATTCCTTCACAATGAGTATATTACAATAATTGCCATAATCTGATCTCACGCCTATTTATGAACATCGTCCTCAATATGTTTAGCTCCATAGTGATAAACTCAAAGGTGACAGACATCTCATATCGTGCTATCACGATGTATATGATGGATCGGTCTCACATTTTATCAAATTCAGTTTCAAGGTTGAGGTATTACCCAATCAAATATGATTTAACTGTGATGTGCACGACTTTGGAAACATTTTTAAGATAAATCGATTGATCAACTCTTCTTGTTGTTATAATGGTCTTGGTAAGGCCATTTCTGCGTTTAACAGTACGTAATCGGTACGGTACCAGTAAGCTGTCATATGCCAGTGTCAAGTCGGTACAGATTCTTTACTGCGCGCGTGCATTTCAATGAGTGCGTCCTGATTAACGCGGGATGAGCGGAAGGGGCGGTAGCACTTCCGCGCAACGCGCAATATAATAGGGAAGATGCAATATTTTCGTTTTAGCTTTCATTTGAAGGAATTGCATATAGAATAGAACAAGAAAGTATAAAAAAAAGACCGGGTTGCACTCCGGGAGTGCCGGCAGAAGTGAAAACATGAATAATTTTAATTTTGCAAAAAAAATCCCTCCTTCCCCCTGCGTGCCAATATATCTAATAACAACCTTATTAGTAGTATGCTATAGTTCAACTTAACTCGGCAAAATTGATGAACGAGACGATGAAATAAAATACCAATTTGTTTTTGCCTTTGCCAAATATTTTTCAAACTATTCGAATTTCCTCAATAGCAAAATGGCAAAGGACGCGTGGACAAAATTACAAATTTATTTGCAGAATATGCAATTGCAAAAAGTGTTTAACGCCTTTATACTCGTACGAATAGTGTTCAGTTTTGAATGAAATTGAATCGGCTAACAGCAAAATATAAAAGTTTGGTAAAACAAAATTGGATTTGTATTTACGGAAAATGTGTTACGACCTTATACTGTTAACGATAAAGTACAAATTAGAACTATGTGCCCCTAGTCAAACCCCCGTTTCCCCCCCCGCCCCCAAGCCTCGTCCCTAATCTCTCCCAATTCTACGGTCACGTGACCTCCTGAGATCTCTCAAAATCTGTCGCGAGTTTAACAATTTCTGCCCATCCCAAAAAGTACTCAGCGCCGCTAAAGAAGTTTTCACTTCAGAAATACTATAGTTTATAATCAAAAATTCCTATTACAAACCGACAATTTAAACTTTCGCGCCTAAACGGATCTACAGTTCCTGTGACGTCACTCATGTCCCTAGATGTTTTGACTATTGACATTTTTCTTTGAATAAACAAATCATAGCACTAGGACACTGAATAAATTACAGTGTATCACTGTGATTTGTACAACATACCGTAGTAGTTAAGTTCCTTATTCATTTCTTCGCGTGAATGTACAACGATTACTTTCTACAACAAATGCTTTCAACAAAATAATTTAGTATTTTATTTAGTAAGGCCCACGTCCATTTTTATTCGAAAACTGCTTATAACATAACGGGAATGACGTCACCAGACGCTGATTGGTAGATTAAACACGTTTCGTTTTACATTACTTCAAATAGTAATAACTGTTTGAAATTAGTATAAACTAAAGTAAAAATGTTTCAATAGCTATTTTTTTTATAACGTTTCGGTGAAAAAATAAAGTAGCTTCAGACATGCTGCTATAACAGAACCGATATTCTATACTACTAAATTGCATGATTGTTTCAGATGTGACTTCAACAAATATACGATTCGCTGTATTAACACCGTGGGTGAGCTCACGGCTAAGCAGGAGGCAGCGATGGAGGTAGACAACGCCGACAACTCCAGCGGGCGCGGATCGCTGTCCGACTCGGATTAGTTCTGAATACACGTTTATTATGGTCTCACTTCTTTTATTCTTCCCTATTCACTAGCCGTAAGTATAGGTATTATAAATTTTAAAACCAAAAGATTTTTTTTTAAATCTTATGCTCCGAGCCGGATTCGAACCGGCGACCACAGGCATTCGGGCATTTTCGCGAGAAGAGATGCATCGTTAGTGACGTCACCGAGTATAAGTTAAAAATGTTCCATTTTGTAACCAAAATTAACCATACAATTTGTATGACAAATAAAAGTTACAAAATGGAACACTTTTAACTTATACTCGGTGACGTCACTAACGATGCATCTCTTCTCGCGAAAACGCCCATTCATGGCCCGTCGCTACTAACCAACTGAGCTATCGGAACAATCCGGTTCGGGCACCAAATCCTTCAATCAGTTCTTTCATTCATACAACGCCTTAGGGAGGCGTGTAGCGACATCTACCAGAAGACTTAATTAAGCTTCTTAATGGCACCAACGTCTCAAATTATATTGAGAAATCGTCAGTAACGATGCGCCGACCCAAACTAAATTAATTTTTGTTTTTAAGCAGTAACGCTCAGTTGGTTAGTAGCGACGGGCTATGAATGCCTGTGGTCGCCGGTTCGAATCCGGCTCGGAGCATTACATTTTTCAATTTTTCCTTTGGGTTTAAAATGTATAATTTTCGTTAGCAGCGTTACTGCTTAACCCTTTGAACGCCGAGAGCTACTAAAGTGGTTGAGTGCTGTCGTGCCCACCACGCCAACAACCTTTAAAGTGGTTATGGCGGACACTGTCAAAACAATAAGTTTCATATTCGCTCTTTAGCTGTCAAGGTGCTGGCGTGTACGTCACATTCTGACACGAAAGTAAAGGCGGTCAAATGGTTAAAAACAAAAATTAGGATAGGGATTGTGAGACAGCCTTGGAGTGCAGTACTTAATGAAATATATTATTACAGGACCACGGTTTTATTCACCGAGCGAAATAGCGTCTTGCTGAGGCCAATGTGATTTCGATACGACCTATTATTTTAAAAGATGTATCTATTTTTCTGAATACGCCAGTCAGCAGAGTAATTCGTATGTTACAAAATGTTGTGCGTTCGTTTTTTAAATATGAAGCATACATACATGCATAAAATGACGCCTATTTTGCTGAGGAGTAGGCAGAGATCACGGATTTCCACTTGCTACGATCTTGACAAACCTTTCTGGCTTCATTAATTTTCAATACATTCTTCATACATGCTCGTCGGTTGAATGTTTGAACTGACCTTTCTTCAGGATTTTTCCGATTTAGTCAGAGAAATTTAGAAGAGGTCGGCCCCTTCCAACTGTACCATCCAGTGTCCCCTCATACTCTTTGTTAATCTTCTTTCATCCATCCTCTCTACATGCCCAAAACCATTTTAGCATGCCCTTCTCAATTTTCGTCACTACATCTTCATTGACTCCACAACTCTCTTTCACACAATTTTTGTTTCTATCCCTCAAAATGATCCCGCTCCGTGCCTCCCACACGAAATTATCGTTAGTGTGGTTCCATTGATTTTATTTCAGTTTGCGGTCACGGAAGGTTAAGACCGAATATCTACCTAAGATCTGTCACAGTCTCTGCCTTGTTTCAACATGGACATTGACTTATGTCATTGTTAGCGTTGCTAGGTATTGGTTGTTTAGACACTAACATTCACCACTGAGCAATTCTAGAAAAGTTCGTAAAAAGTTAGCACGGCTAAAATGTCGCACTTTTAATTTTCGTTTTTGTAGCCATTTTTTAAGTAATTTCTAATAAAATGCTTACTCCAGATTCTTTACAATTAAGACACTATAGCAGAAACTTAATCGTTAGGTATTAGGTAGCTATTATTTTAAAAAAATGTAACAATGAAATAAAGTTAAAAAACTCGTCATAATTGACTTGCTAACTTTGTACTAACTTTTCCAGAATTTCTGAATAGGTAACTAATGATACTTAATACAAGAACAGTCGTTATAAAAAATCTGGAGTTTAGGTAATTGCTAGATAAGGTGGACATGGGCCCTATATAAGTAAGTAATCACAGTGGATGGTAGGTTCATAATCATGGAGATAATGAGGATATCGCGTTGTCAAAATAAAATCATCTCTACCCAAACTCAGTGCACTTTATTACCATTATTATTAGCCGACAGCACAAAGCTGACGGAATTTGTGTGTTGCCCGAACATCGGCAGCGCGCCAGCCCTAGCTAGCTTGACCAGGCTCGCCAGTGTGACCAGCACTGCTATGGACAGGAGCACCCACCGGCCCGTATCCACGTAACCAATCATGGTATGCGACTGCTTCAGCTCCTGTTGGATGTCTAGCGGCAATTCAGCGCCCTGACGAAATAAAAATCAAATTAAGAATAGTAAGCTCGGCCGAATTTCACCTTCCCATACAAACGGAGTTTCGTTCTGATTTTAAAACTACGTGTTGGATTGTCGAAATAATATTGTTCTGGAAAGCGTGGTAAAATTTTACTGTCGCCGTAAATATTGCTATCTAAAAGCCCACCATTTCGGCACTTAGATTGTCGACATTCAGTCCAATGTTTTAATCACGACGGTTGCAAACAGGCATACGGTCTGATGGTAAGCAGCACACACCATATGGACGCTTGTGATCCTTTGTACGACAAAGCTTCAAGTCTCGAGTCACTTTGATTAACCTATATTGCCTTAACACGCCCCTGTTCGAGTGCCACCAATGACGGGTCATGCACTTGCTTTTCACGAGTCCGTGCTTAAAATGGATTCACAGCTTCGAACTGGAAGCACACTTGGACGTGTGACATTGGCAGATCCTTTTTATGGGGACAGTGAAAGTGGTAAACAGACGGCCTTATGCTACACAGTCCCTAGTCTGTACCTCTTCGATCCACAGCAGGGGGAAGACACCGGTCCGCACGTTTTCCAGCTGGGGTATCCCCTTCATTTGCCGCAACTCGATGTTGAACTGCAATCGCCTGACTCCCTTCAACACCACCCCGGTTATCTGGAAATGATAGACATAAATAAATAAATAAATATTAGGGGACAATCTTACACAAATCGACCTAGTCCCAAACTAAGCAAAGCTTGTACTATGGGTACTAGACGACGATAAACATACTTATATAGATAAATAAATACTTAAATACATAGAAAACATCCGTGACTCAGGAACAAATATTCGTGCTCATCACACAAATAACTTCCCTTACCGGGATCCGAACCCAGGACCTCTTGCTTCGTAGGCAGGGTCACTACCAACTATGCTAAAGCGGTCGTCAAAAAAATAATTAAAAACATAGTTGTTCAGTTAGATACACTATTCAACGAAGCCTGGAGCATATTATATGATCAATGTCAGTTGCCATTTTATATAAATCAATAAATATTATGGGACAATCTTACACAAATCGATGTGCATATCGTGTGTGCGTGCGGTTGTGATTTGTCGAAGATGAAGCTCTAGCTTGCTATTGGTTGCATCGGAGTCTTCATTATGTGAATTAATTAACTTGAACTATGTTTTGTTTCATTTACAGTCTGAATCTGCCCTTGTGTCAATCCTACATATAAACGTACCATTTTTTAGACGCGCGTTCCTTATAACAATTTCACAATGATGGAAGCAGGAAAAGACCTTTAATTCAGTACGTATTGACTTAACCTTTCGGAATCAAGGGCAGAACCTCAATATTTTTCAGTTTGAATTGGGCATTCGCTTAAGAAGTATTCTTTTTAGATTCTCTTGCAATCGTTTTATCAGAAAAATAACTCGATTAGGTACGTATGCGTTCACTCGCTTTCCTTAATTATAAAATGGGTACAAAACATCATTCTTATAACTAAAATGGGATTGCAACGCATCCGCATTGCAATTCAGCGAGGAAATGCCGCCAGCATCCTCGGTACAATGCCTCGAGGGCCTTTTTTAGATTTAACTTAGCTTTAATTTAATTTTAGTTAATGTTATAGTTATCATCTTGTATATACCTACTTTAGAAAATAATAGAAAATAAATTGTATATTATTAAATAGGATTTTAGTAAAAATAATACTGGAGTTTCTGTATCATGTAGGGTAAGTTGCACTAAACCCTCTATAATCGTAAGCCTGTTCGTTAAAATCTGATTGTATGGAAAGTTTGTCAAGTTTCTATGGGGTGACCTTGCAGTTGCCGGCGCCACATTTCAGGCCTGAATCACATTGGCGCGGCCTGCGGTGGCGGTCTATACTACACAGGTCAACCGACACCGCAGGTCGCGTTAGTGTGATTCAGGCCTTTACGTTGATCGGTCAGCAATCGTAAGTTGGTGTAACTCGCCCTTATTCTGTAGCTATCATATTATATCAGGTTGCCAAGAATAATTAATCCTCACCGGTTCAAGATACACGTAAGTGTTGTGCTTCTCTTTATCAGGCCGGATCCCGTCTTCAAAGTACTCTAGCAGCTCCTCGGAGGCGAGGTAGAAGTGCGGCAACGTCGCCAGCGCGGGCGCACCTTGACACGGTTCCAGGTTTAGCACCCCCATCAACAGGCAGCCGTCGTGGTTGCCGCTCCAGTTCCTGAATAACGCAGTTTATTAATGGCAACACCAGAATGAGTGAGAGTGGGTTGGTACTGGATCGATAGACATAGAAGATCGAACGTGAACTTCTTGGCAGCCACTAAATATTTCATGCTGTCGGAGATCAGGGGTTTCCAACCTTCTGGAAGTTGATCGCAAGATTTTTTTTCCGTTGCGCCAAGTTGCGCAGTTGAAACTTGCAGGGGCCGCTTTTTGAAGACCCCTGGACGTCATGGCCCTGGATTGTCACATTTGACTTTAAAACATTTGAGGCCTGGCATTGAGGCCTAGTTCAGCAGTGGACATCTTTCGGCTTATGATGGTGATAATTAATGGAAGTAGGTACCTTACATACTCGTAACACCGCAGCAGTACCAACAACACTTTACTACTAAGCTCGCTGGAACCTCCAAGAATTCGCTGTGTTGAGAGTGAGGTACCTAAATTTATGTCTAGCTGCCAACCCAACGAAACCTCAAATCAATTAAAGTTCGGTAACGTGCGTGTGACTTCTGGAGTCGCAGGCTCCCTGCTGCGTTGTCTGCGTACTACCAGGCAGGTTGTGTTCCTGTTTGCCACGGTCGTGGTTTAAAAAAGACATCCAATCATTGGGTTTTACCCTTACTTTTTGCAGAAGCATTTGTTGGCTGGGTTCGCGGTTTTTGCAGCCAGTGCTTCCTCCTTTATTTCATAGTAGATCGCCTTCATGTTGAAAATATTAGCGGGTCCGACCAGATTGGCGTACAGAGATCTGGAAAATAAGTGGAGTTAATTTACTGACTGGGCCTAATGGGTACTGATTACAGACTCATTGCATATTGCGTATTACATAATTAACGAACCTGCTCACAAAATTTCACGAGAATCGATTGAGAAATTCGACAGTATAGTAGAGCAACAAGCGTGAGCTTTGGTAATTAGATCCTATTAGCCTCTCTTATCACGCTCACCTGCGGCTCGCGTCAACAATTCCGCCTCTAATGTAATTATCAACACACCTCACTTGTATCTCAATGTACAATTACTATTTGCGCGTAATCCCGTTCGTGCATATAATACTACGACAAAGTGCACTATAAAATTTTCATATCCCTTGAGCAGCCCAATGTGCAAAAGAATGTAGGTACATTCTAGTTCAGTCTAATGTAAAACTTTTGTAAAACATGTTCAGTCGTATTTCTATAGTTTTATTCAATTTAAGTTACAACGAATTTGAGCTCGCATTCCTAAACATCGTGATTCAAATTTCACTGAAAGGTAATGAGAACGGTGGCTGGCACGAGGTTATTGGCAGTTGTTGTACATTATTTGTGAGACGTGGATGGCAAACCAATAACCTTTCGAAGAACAATGCTCAAATTCATCGGCATTTTTTCATAAACATAGGTCAATGGTAAGATTATGAAAGGAAAAAGCTAAATGAGAAGTATCTAAACTTTAATGATATGGACTAAGATCCATTGCATCATTTCTTTTTAAAAGTGACTTGCATTTCTTTAAAGTCTAGGTTTTTACTCGTGCTCTTAAAGCGCTTACAGACTGCTTTTATAACTCTACTGCTCCAAATAGCAAACAAAACTAGCACCCATGTCATTCGTGGTCAATAGAATTTGTTAAAATTCTAAACAACTTTGTACCTACCCCCAAAATACTTTAAACTGTCTTGGTACCTGTACAGTTAAAATATTGTGTACGTACACGACGTGTACGATTTTTTTCTTCAGGTATTTAAATATACCCGAGGCTCTCGTTGTAGTCTACTACTACGAGAGCTTTAGGGTACTACATTTAAATATCCCATAATTTTTACTCGTAATTTTAATGACCAATAAAGTATGAGTGTAACAAGGTTTATTGAAATTTTGGCATATTCTATGTCTATAAGATGTATGGCTTTCTGTGTAAGTAGTCTTACTTACACAGAAGGCCATACATCTTATTCGACCTAGTGGATAAGACGGACTTTACCTGCATACTTCTGGTTCAAAGGTGTACAGCCGTTCCATAGGGCTGTCAGTAACCGGGGGGAAAACCGACGCGTCTGACCCGTTCAGCATCCCACAGTACGGGTCCCGCCACGCTTTCATCACTTTCTTTCCTTTGTAAGAGACGATGTGTCCCAGCTCCTGGAGGTCTTTTGTCCCTCGCACCATCTCGTAAGGACCGGTTTCGGTCAGATTCATCTGTAGAAAGGACATTGATAGTAGATAGGACCGAGGACCAAATTATCGGGTGACATGCATTGTCTCTCTAAGGGCAAGGCCTGCGAGCCCGCCTCGCTTCGAGGACGCACAGGGTTCATAATCTTCTAGCCGCTCAACGGCCCATGAAAAGGCATCATGCTATTCAATGGACTTTATACCGTTCTAAACTGGGAGTATTAGAACAGAGTTGCATTTGTTTTGTTTCATTCGATTTAAAACAAAACTCTATTTCCCATTGTGGTTGAATCAAAAATTATCAACCAAAAAAATGGACGCTGTACCTACGCCTCGCTCGCAGTAGCACTAAAACCAAGAGACTACTTATATTATATTATATATTATAGTAGGTACTACTTATAGTGAACGGATTCATTTGACATTGATAATCCATTGATGACCTACCAAGGTATCTTCAAGTAAGTTCATTCTTAAGTCATAGAAATGAAAAAATCTGTCTGTTTCAAACATAATTAAACGGGCCACGTGAGTCTTTGATCTCGATTTGGTTATGAATCGCGGGTCAGTTCGAAACATGAAACTTAGGTATTCAAATACTCATATTATTATGTAGAGGTGTAGAAAATGATCATTGAGTGTTGTTAGTATGCACTTACATGCGAAAACATAGAGAAGTAGAAACTGTGGCCGTCTTCAGCGGGACGCATGGTGGGGGGTTTATCATTTTTCATTTTTGCGCATACTAGGCCTGAAACAGAAATGTATTAGGTATAGGTACGTATCGTACGTATAGCTACAAAAATAAACGATCGTGTATTTACAGTCGACGTCAAAGTGTTTACATTTTTGTCTTACAGTGCGTATTAAGGAGCAAAAGTGTAAAATTGTGTTCGAGAATCGCGTTCGAGAGATTTTTTATTTTGTATTTTATTTATTTAGCTAACAAAACATGTTAAGTACAGACAACTACAGTTAAACAATTGTAGCATACGGGTTCAGATCTGGACTATAACTCTAAACATCTCTGCATATAAGGAAAAAAATACGGCAAAAGTAAGAGCGCTGATGTATTTAAGATGTCAAAACAGAGAAAAGTGCGAAGTAGCTTCTGACGTGACGTAGGCTATACTTGTTTTATAATAATACATACATACAAGATATCTTCACGGCCGTTTCCCGTAGGGGTAGGCAGATATCACTTTAACTTGCTACGACCCTGACTTTTATGAATTGGAAATGGGGGAATTGGCTTTAACTATAGGCTAATAATTAAAATAACAGATGATATTTTGTAGAAGTAGGTATTAAATATTTCTAATACCGGATCTCGCACTAACATTAGATTTTACTTGCAAACGGATTGACGGTAATTTCGTGAAAATAATTTCAACATGCATGAAAGTGGTTTTCTTATGCAAATTCGTCTTAATACAAAACCTCTTCCAATTCATGTTTTCCAGCGCCTTGGTTAAACTATTATGCTGTATTTTTTTCTGTAAATAAATAAAATCATACACGACGGAACGTCAAGTACGAAAGTGTCACATTATATTATTCAATGTCGAGTATTAATTTCGATCTTTGACCTCTTGTTTATTTTGCTTGTTTGAACATATGTGGGTATTGTTTCATAAGGCCGTGTTCATGGGAAAGCGTTAGTCGGCGCGAGTCGCGGGCTATTAGGCCAGTATAGAAACGCTCGGATTGAAATAACTGTCTGTCTATATAAACTTTGACGTATCAGTAAGGCTAAACTGTCACCCCCTGTCATCTCTGTCTGGGCCGTCACATTTACTGAATACCTACTGCTGATTGGTAACGAGAACTGAATTCTGAATATAAGCCACTGCACATATTTTTTGCAGTACATATGGTGCTACTTTCTTGCACTAGTGCCGAAAAGAGCACTTTCCGTGCATATGTCAAAACTTTAAAGTGCCATATGTACAGTAAAAAGTTTTTTAATTTATCACTAACTCCTTGCGAATTTCCTATTTTCGGCACTTGTATCGTAAATAACTATTGCGCAAGCATTTTTCTGTCTCATTATTTTTGTAACTAGCACAAGAGCGCATATGCATCTGAATGTGATGAACCATCGTCTAGTAATCTCCAACTGCCCCTTTTAGTCACCCCTTTCCTCACAACATACGTAGATTACCTACTGAATATGTGTAGATGAATAATTTTGAATCTTTTCTAAATTATGTATGGTATATCAATTGTTTACTATGGTATTTCATTGCACCTATTCGCAATTGTATAACCGCTAACTTGATTTCGGATTTTAAAAATGGTAGCCTAAATTGTTTTTATTCTTCATTATCAGGGCAGCCCATACTTACAACCACACCATCAGTTTCAGGTCCGTGAACTTGGCAACTGTGGTTGCCACAAGCAAGTGAGTGGATAAACGCAAATACAACATATTGCGAAATACTTATACAGAACCTGCGAGTATTATTTAAAACTCATCAAGATTTCTAGAAACAAACTCAATACAAAACATATTTTTCTAATTAAAATGCTTAGATACTGCTCTTTTCACTGACATATTCGCCACTCGGATTTTAATTCTAAATGTGATTACGATTAGGATTAGATAACAATGAACGATTTGTTCAGTCGACCGCGAGGCCAGTTTACATTCGTGTTCAATTGGGACCCTTATTCCCTTGATTTAAGTTTCAAAATGTCGTCTACATTGACATATGAGAATATATTTTTGAAACCAGCTTAACCGATATTGGAAGGTGCGAAATTCGAGGAATCCGGAACCTTTCTATAAATGGGTAATTGTAGATTGTACAACGGATGGCTTGTATAGTGAGGCACTGTTCTTCACTTCGATTTCAATTAAAAGGAAACTCCTCAGTCTCACATACTTCGTCCACATTTTTTTTTTCATCTTGATTATTTTGCAATGATATTTACTTACATGTCCAAATTAAACATGCTGTGGGGCGCAGTATTCTAGGTGTCAGAAGGACGGATCGGGTCCAAAACACTTCACTGCGCTCCAAAACATTAACCCTTTTAATGACATTGTATCTTATACCTAAGATACACAATTTTTGGTGTTCTTTTTGTATTTTTGTAACAGACAATTTTTTTGGCTCTACAATTCGCAAACGAGGCTCGAACTTACATTTTTTTTGTTATTTGCCAATTAAGTTGAAAAACTACCAGGCTCAAGTGGGACTGGGCTGGCCTCGTCTGTCGCATGCATCCAGATAGGTGGGCTAATGTGGTTACCCTGACGGACGATGCAGACGGGGCCGACCTAGACGGAGACAGCGGGACGACCTGGATCTATTCCTCAGCACCAGGGTTTTAGTAGGGACGCATGGAGATCACGGGGAGAGGCCTTTGCCCAACAGCGGGAGACTCAATAGGCTCACAAGAAAAAAAAAACAATAATACGAACGGCCGAAACTCTATCTCTGTCTGTCTATCTCTTACTTTTTCCAGGTATTACTGCTTAACAAAGGTATGGAGATCGTCTAAGTCCCGAAGAAGGATATATCTATGATATTTTTTTATCCCAGCAATCGTCCTCTCAGTGAAATGGGAGATGTTTGTATGGTTGATATCATGGTATAAATTATGACTTCTCCAAGAATCGAATAGGAAATATTTTCTACGGAAATTAATGAGTACGATTATTCTTCGCAAATTTAAGTACAGCCAGGCGCGGGACACTGCACGATTTACGTTCATCACTACAAGTACATGCCGCTGCCCCAACGTTCTGCCGTCCTCAAACTAAAAGGTGGCTAAAGGATCATACGACCTTTTTGAGTTATCTATACAGCGTGACTCAGCTGCTTGTTAGCTATCGATCTATCTAGGTGTTGTTTCAATATCTTCAAAAACGGCCGAGATACAGACTTGACGCTAGCGGTTAAATGCAGAATTTTTGGGCTATTACTATCAACTAAGCGGCTATTTAACACTTACTTAACTTGAAGGCGATTAAGCGTCAATAGCTGCCAATTTTTAAACGTAAAACGTATTATTGTATTGGACTTAAAAGCGGCTATTTTACTTTCAACAACTTAAAAGCGACTATTGGAGTTTTGTCACCTTAAAGCTTACAAACATAATATTCACCTGCATAGGGGTTATAGATAAAAAGGCGGTCTTTCTATGTTTACTAGAGAAATAAGCGGTTAAAATCCAAAAGCCGCCTTATTATTTGTAAGTATTATTTAATAATACCAAAATACATACCTTAAATGCCGTCATGGCTTTATAAGCTAGCAATAATAGTAATAATAATATATACTTCTTTAATTTAATCGCGGCTACATGACATTGCCTAACTAAAAGGCGGCAAGTCGACTCCCGCGCAGGGGAGCCCCTCGGCACTGTCAGTCGCCGGAGCGTTTCCCTAGAGTGTGGTCGTTTTGCACGCGGTACGGGCGACGATTCCCGCCAATTCCACCATGTCGCTGCCACTAAGAAAAACGTCTACTAGGTCAGTAAAGTTAGATTTTCTCATTAGGCGGCTAGGTGTAGTATCTATTAAGTAAACTTTCATTATAGTAGCTTGTTGCCCGCTATACGTGTAGTTTATAAAATAAACCAGATTTGGGCGGGTAGCATACATACACGCCAAAGTGTGCCTTATTTTACTTCCTTCAAAAGAAATTCATTGATAGCATAGGTTTTATGTTATCATAAGGGTAAGTTTACCAAAAGTGATCCGGAGGGCTATATCGGTTACCTTGGTTCTGCTGCGGATAGCCTCATTTCTGATGCGATCACCCAGAGAAACTCCCAACATGGCCCTCTCCATTGCCCTTTGGGTGACTTTGAGCATTCTTATGAGGCCCATACTAAGCGACCACGTTTCAGTGCCATATGTCATCACTGGCAACACACACTGCTCAAAGATTCTCGTCTTGAGACTGCGGAATATTAGTGCCGTAGCTTCCCGAACGCTGCCCAGCCGAGTCCGATTCGACGATTGACCTCTTTCTCGAAGTTGGACCTACCTAACTGGATTGTGTATCTTAGGTATACATAATCGTCTACAACTTCGAGCGTAAAGTGTCCGACTGTAATGGGAGTTGGTACTACATGGGCATTTGACATGATCTTCGTCTTATCCATGTTCTTTCTTAGACCAACTTGCTCGGAAGCTTTACTGAGGTCATCGAGCATCGTACTTAAGTCCTCCACGGTCTCAGCCAAGACTCTTATATCGTCAGCAAACCGAAGGTGAGTGATGTGCTCGCCGTTGATGTTGATGCCTAGCCTTCTCCAGTCCAGAGTCTTGAAAACGTCCTCCAGTGCAGCGGTGAACAGTTTTGGAGAAATAACATCTCCTTGCCTTACTCCCCGCTGCAGCGGAATAGGTTTCGAGTTCTGGTCCTGGAGTCAGACTGACATAGTGGCGATCTCGTACAAACACTTCAGCACTTCGATATAGCGATAGTCAACTTGGCACCGCTGGAGAGACTGTAGTACAGCCCAGGTTTCAATGGAATCGAAGGCTTTCTCGAAGTCCACGAACGCTAAGCAGAGAGCGAGGTTATACTCCTCGGTCTTCTGTATAACCGGACGAAGCGTGTGGATGTGGTCTACGGTGCTAAAGCCTCTTCGGAAACCGGCTTGTTCGGGAGGCTGGAAGTCATCTAGTCTATGTACGAGACGATTTGTAATGACCCTCGAAAACAGCTTATAGGCTCAGAAGTGAGATGGGTCTGTAGTTCTTCAGCAGAGTGTTGTCACCCTTTTAGAAGAACAGCACCACCACCCCTCTGTTCCATGCCTTTGGAGTTCTCCCTTCCAGTAAGACGGAATTGAACAACTTCTGAAGGGCCGTAAGGACCGGTTTTCCACCCGCCTTCAGAAGTTCGGCTGTTATTCCGTCTTCACCGGGTGCTTTGTTGTTCTTGAGCTGTTTAAGAGCCATTACAATCTCGTACAGGCTGATGTCCGGGATGTCGTCGGTATAGTGTCGGGTTAGTCTAGCTCTAGCGCCTTCTGCCTGACAAACTTCGGGTCTGCGCGTTGACGTTTATAGCTGTCCGTAAAATCGCTCTATCTCACCCAGAATCTCAGGTTTAGAGGAAACGATTCTACCATCTTCAGTTTTTAACTTCGCGAGCTGGCTCTGCCCTATAGACAGATCTCTCAAGAATAATTTGGAGCCCTTATTACGCTGGATGACCTCTTTAATACGATTTGTAAATTTGTATTGAATTGTTGCATATCGCGGGTAAGGGACTTGGAGATCTGTTCGTTGAGCTGCCGGTATAAGGTCGCATCGGGTGAAGACTGTAGAATCATTTCACTCCTTTCCTTTATGAGCTTCTAACTGGAGCTAGAGAACCTTTTAGTTCTGTTGGTGCCTTGGGCCTTGAAAAACTTACACATAGTGACACGGACAGCTTCCACAAACCCGTCGTTCAATTCGTCCACATCGCCGCCTAGGCAATCAAAACGGTTTTGGAGTTCCAGCTGGAAGCTCTCGGGGTTTTGGATTTGGAATGATGCTGGACGGAGCGTAGACTTCATTAATCGAAAGAGCTCTTGCTTGACGCATATATTCAATGTGCCTCTTACCAGACGATGATCGCTCCCGGTTTTGACCGTATTGGTCACAGAGCCATCATTGAATATATATGCTGACTTGATGAAGTCAATCTCGTTTTTAGTTGCACCGTCGAGACTCATCCAGGTCCACTTTCTGTGCTCGCGTTTCTTGAAGAAGGAATTCATCATATAGAGTCCCTTCTTCTCCAAGAAACCAGCCAGTAGTTTGCCCCGGTGGTTCCGACTTCCAACTCACTACACACACTACACTATTAACTCCTCACCATCCTCTCTTGCCCAGTTTAGCGTTGAAGTCCCTCATGACAACAGTGAAGTAGGTTTTGGAGCTATGCATGGCCTTCACTACGCAACATTTATTTGCAACGATAAAAAAAAATACGTAGGTAGTTCATTCATTTTATAATTCTGTAAAAATGTGATTCGTTTTTTTTTTAATGTTTTAACCGCAGAAAATTTCGGTTTTGGTCCTGAGTTCTTTTTTTGTTTTCATTTTGTATATTTAAAGTTGATTAAGTTGATTTTAACATACCTAAGTGGTTTTTTATTAAATTTAATTTCTCAGTGTTTTTAGTTACTCCCCAAGTCATTGGTAAGTATTGGTAACATATCGATTGCAATCCACAAAAAAGCAGTTACTTTTATTTGTTCTGCAATTAACTGCCTTTTTCTCTAGCATTGATAATTCAAAATGGACATCATATTCCAACACATTCATCTATTTTAAACTAGAAGGCCATTAAAGTAGTATGGCCGTTTTCTAGTCATGTTTGTTTGCACGGGATTGACTAACATACATAACTAATAAGCGGCTATATCATGTAACTGCCTTATAGTTATGTTTTATATTTAACTTTTTTGTATTTGTACAATCTATCACGGATAACCTAAATTACTCAGTTATAAGGCCGCTAAACATACTTTATCCGCCTTTAAGCTATGTACTTTATTACATAAAATTTTACGGATGCATAGCTAAAAAGGAAAATTGAAGATTTCAGCTAGTAAAACAAGTAAAAACATATCAGATTTGTATGAAAAAAATAGAGCAAGCCTCGAATATTAGTATTAAAAAAAAAGTACATGGATACCGCACAAGATTCTTTAGAGACATGGTTTCGCGTGTTTTTTGGCCATAACTCGAAATGACCTTCTTACATTTAACCGCCTTTTAGTTTGAGGACGGCAGCGTTGGGGAACCGGCATGTACTTGTAGCGATGAACGTCGACGACGTGGTCTACGACGTCAGAGGGTCATAAATCTTAATGTTTTGGCTGAGGAAAAATCGCTTTTTGTAAAGATCAAAGGAGTGTCCCTTCTGTACTTGTACTATTATCCAGGGGCTGGAAACTTAGAAAAGAGGCAACACGCCGATTTATTGAATAGAAAGTGCTGACATCTAGCCAGAAGCGGCCTGTTGTATTTAATGTTGTTGACAGAAAATGGAAACAGATGTCAGTACCATAGACCCACGACAATAAATTTAAGATTTTGAAATGAAATAAATTATATTTTTATGTTTTGAGATAGAATTTAATGTCCACTTAATTTTAATAACCAAATATATAAAAAATACACAAATTATTTCAGTAACCAATTTTATCTGTAAGTAGGTATGAAATCTGTAGAAATGAAACGCATCTTTTTATTACAAACATGGCGGAATGGATAACCATAGACTAAAACAGTAATGTGGTGTACGCCGAATAATGTCGATGTCAACAAAATTACTAAAGTGCATTTTCTGCTGTTGCTATTTAAGAGTCCGCAGTAAGCTCGATTCGCCATACAAAAGTAGTTACGGTCTCAATTTAAAACTACGTGTTGGATTGTAACGAAACTTTGCATGTACAATGACATGAGGTACATCCAGGCCTGTAATTAGTTTAAGTAGCGTCAGATACCATAGTAAAAAAATACAGCGATTTAAGGTTTAATAAATAACTTGTTTTTGCTGTATTTTGTTTATTTTATAAACTGGAACTACTTAAACTAATTACAGACATAGATATACCTCATTTCATTGTACGAGTATATGCAAAGTTTCGTCACAATCCAACACGTAGTTTTAAAATAGTAGCGCAACTACGTTTGTATGGGAAGGTGAAATTCGGCCGTGCTTACTGCGACCTCTTAAGGCAATAGTATAGGTAAAGAAGTAAAATAAGAACACAGATCAAAGAATATAATGAGAATATTTATGTAAAGAGTGGCAACTTCGAGAATTACTGGGTCCCATAGCCACCAAGCGGGCGCACACACATACCTATAAATGCCCGCATACATCGCAATCATACAGTCGCACGCACACATACGCAACCACACGAAGCCAATTTTTTCTATCGTTGTCCACTTTTACTTTTCGACAGCATTGGATAAAAAGTCTTTCCACGAACTATATTTCGGCAGTGGCGGCGCTAGGGGGCGCGAGGGGGGCGGTCCGCCCCGGGTACCAAGCCATTTTATCAATTGAAAGAGACATGGAAGTCAATTCTGACAATATAATAAGTAGGTAGTAGGTAGATTATTTTAGTAAAATAAAGCCTCGTAGGTATAATGAGTGTTTGTTGTTTTATTTTGAGTAGGGGTCAGGGGTGCTCAATACAAACCCGTCCAGGGTGCTCAATACAAAACCGCCCTGGGTGCCGGTGTACCCAGCGCCGCCACTGTATTTCGGCAAACCATACTAGCTCAACATTACTGTCTCGACCAAGTACTCTGACTTCGAGTTTTTATCGATATGAAAGAACATCGCATCCCTATCCACCAAAGACAATACAGAGTATTTAAAATGTCAGTTGTAAGTTTCAGGTTAGAACAATTTCGGTTTTCTGAAAAAAGTGCAAAAAAACAAGTGTTTTACGATAAAATGGACGAATGGATTATTATAGAAATAATGGTGTTGCACGTGATAACCTACATGTTACAACAATCGCATACTTGTTATTGCGTGTGATTACACCAGGAATGTGTATTTTTCTACAGGTAAGTGATTTGTTTGCATTTTAAGACAAATGAAAAGATTTATGTCGGTTATTATCAAATCGTAATTAGAATGCACTTCGAAAGTACCGTTAGCACAAAAGCTAGAGAAAGATTGGAAATTCCTCGTACTGAAGTACTTATCTACATAGGTAGGTACTGCAGTAAACTATTTATATGCTGTCAAATGTGAATATGAGTATTTAACACTAGTTATCTAAGATTTTACTTTCTTTGTACCAGGTGATAATACAGACGGCTCTGAAGACGATGATGTTATAAAACCGGGTGTCGGAAAACCGGCAGGACGCCGCCCGGTCGGTCGGCCTAGATATCGGTTGGCGGATGTGGTGAATGCGGATCTGCGCGAGCTCCAGGCTGGCGACTGGCGGGAAGCTGCACAGGACCGGGATCAGTGGTGAGCAATTGTGTTGGAGGCCAAGACCCACTTTGGGTCGCTGTGCGAGAGGAGTAATTAAGTAAGTAAGTAAGCTCCATAGAAAATTACACCCTCCATTTCTCCTCATTTGACCAAAATTTCTGTTCTGTTAATCTATTTGTATAGAGAACATTTCTTAATCAAATGCACTCATAAAATAGGATATACATACTACATTTAATATTAACTGTTATATTGATTGCTGAGCGATTTTAGGTATAACATAGAATGCTGCTTGAATGTCATTTCTTCGGCAGTCTAACCTTCACAGTGGATAGAGCTACCTAGACGAACCCCTGAACCTCTTATTTATAAGGTTTTATTTTAACAGTAGGCAGTATTTGGTCATTTGTTTGTTTTCAGCTCTCCGTCCACTGAACTCTGACATTATTGAGCAACCATCTACATCTAAGTCTGTGCTGTATCGACAAGTGCCTCCTGAAACTCCTGATGCTCTCCATCCAGTGAACTGAGGTTTTAATGATATTTATGTAGACTGCGGCAAGAGTTTTCCAAACCCTACTCAATGATTCTTATTTGCCTCCGCATATATTGTTTTTATGTGCAGCTGTTACTGAATAATTCAATATATCTAGAGTATTTGTTTCAATTTTGATTTTATTGATGATGATGACAGTGAAACTAGATTTTTTCTGCAGAGTAGTGGCGCTAAGCCAAAAGTCAACCACAACATTTTTTCCTTAATACATAAATCCTTACCAATGTTGTGTGTTTTACTTATCTTCCAGCTATTAGTTAAGTACTATCATAATATCATTTATTAGTTCTTGGTTAAGACATATGCAACTACACGAAGCCAATTTTTTCTACCGTTGTTGATTTTAATTTTTAACAGAATTGGATAACATTTGGTAGGTTGGAAGAGCTTGTGATTCTGTGAAATGTCTGCACAATTTACTATAGTGACAGTGACCTACAATTTTATACCATTGAGAGAAAAAACGTATTGGATTTTCGCTCAAGGGAATTTTTAGCCAGGGACATATCTTAATATTGTATTTATCGCACAGAATCAGGTCTTCAAACCTTCCAAATTTTGTCCATGTCTGTCGAAAAATTGAAATCGACAACGATAGGAAAAATTGGCTTCGTGTGGTTGCGTATGTGTGCGTGCGGCTGTATGCTTGCGATGTGTGCGTGCTAATATAGGTATGTGTGCGTGCCTGTATATGTGTGTGTGTCAACTGTCAGTGTAGTTCCTGCAACATCCGCTTGGTGGCTATGAGACCCAGTAATTCTCGGAGTTGCCACTCTTTACATAAACATACTTATTATACTCTTTGCTATTATCTATTCTGTGGTACAGCTACAATCCGTCGTAAGTTTAAGTTTAACCAAAAACATAGTATGTTGTAGGTAGTTTAAGGTGCTGATAGACTTGATCAACCTGTAATGAGCATTCTAGCGAAAAAAGAAAAGCGAACGTAATAAACAGGAACGTTTTAACGAGCATTCTAGAGTCTAGAATGCTCGTTAAAACGTTCTAGTTTATTACGTTCGCTTTTCTTCGAGAGGAACAACAGTAAATTTGCTTCGAACTTTTTGCCGAGCCGTGCGTATTTAGGATCGTTCTTCCGTCCGTCGCTGTCTGCCCAGAGGGGCCAGCACAACTGACGCCGCGCCGCGACGCGAGTCGAGAAGGATCTACCGTCCTCGGTCTAATTTGTACGGTGCGAGTGTGACAGGGGACGCTCAGTCGCGCGACAAGCGGATTGTCAGCAAGTTGTGCTAGACGTACTGGTAGACTGGTACTTCCCGCAGAACATTGACTATAGAGTGTAAAGCGGCAATTACACTGCGTCGTTCACCTAATGCGGTCGCCGAATTCATTTTAAACTACTTAGGCCAACAAACGTCGCCTTCACATTAGTCTGTCCGCCTACTACTAAGCGTTGGCAGCTGTCGATCGCCGAATGCGGCCGACTAACGTGTTCTTTACACTTTTGCGGTCGCCGCATGAAGTGTAATTGCCGCTTTAGAGCGCTAGAATGATCGCGAAAATGTTCATCATCCTCCTAGCGTTATTCCCGGTTGTGCCCCTAAAGGAGCCCAGGGTCCGCTTTGACACCTAATCCCAAGATTTGGCATAGGCACTAGTTTTACGAAAGCGACTGCCATCTGACCTTCCAACCCAGAGGGAAAACTAGACCTTATTGGGATTAGACCGGTTTCCTCACGATGTTTTCCTTCACCGAAAAGCTAACGGTAAATATTCCGTACATAAGTTCCGAAAAACTCATTGGTACGAGCCGGGATTCGAACCCACGACCGCCGCTTGACAGCCGCATGCCTGAACCACTAGGCTACCGTAGCTCCTAGCACTTTTATAAGTAGGTGGTACTTAGTTATGCAATTGATTGAGTATTTATTTGAATTTAACCTTTGACTCTTTACGGTGACGCTCCTATTGTAAACATTTTAAAATCTTAACTTTACAATGACTTTAATGTCTTAACCTTAATGGAGGATTTTCCACTGGCAATGACAAGCGACGCGATTGAGTGCCGGCGGCGATGACGTAGTCATTTGTTATAATCGCATGAAATTCGCCTCGCCTCTCCTAACTTAACACATACTAACTTACTAGAGATAGGCCGAATATTTACTAAATATTCGGTATTCGGCATATTCAGCACGTTTTTAGGGTTCCGTAGTCAACAAGAAACCCGTATCGTTTCGCTATGTCCGTATGTCCGTAGGCGGCTTAGTTCAGTGAACCTTAGTACTAGAAAGCTGTACATAATTCGGTATGACCTATATAAATCAATCACGCCGAGAAAATGGTAGAACAAAACCTTGAAAAATGAATTGTTTTAGGGTACCTCCCCTTCACGTAAAGTGAGGATGTACCTAATATATATTTTTTACCTTAAACCCAATATGTTGAATATTTCGTTGCTGGCTGCTAGTAGGAATGTGAAAAAGTGTGTGGCAGTAGTAGTAGTAGTGTGTTACAAGAAAAACTATCACAGCTAAGTAGGTAGACACCGAGTAGTTTCCGAGTAATAGTCAATCAACTTAAAATATACTTGAAAATACCAACTTTCGTACAAATTCGGCCGAGTCTACCGCACCATTTACTTGGCGCGTGCTTGCTGAGGATATAACAAAGATAGTCAGGCAACTGCGGAACCCTACACTGCGCGTGGCCCGACATGCACTTGGCCGGTTTTTATTCAATATTCGTTATTCGGCGGAATTAAATATTCGGTTGAATGCCGCATTCAGCACACAAACACATATGCACACATATCTTACATTCTTGTAAGTTGCAAGAATGTAACATAGTCATCGAACTTTGTTACAATAACAGTACACCAACTTTATTGTAAATATTTCAATATAATAATCAACAAGATTTTTACCTCTGAAAAGTGAGTCTGTTTTTGGAACGGCTGATGAAGGAATTACTTTTAACCGAATAATTCGGCCGAATATTCCTATTCGGTAAAACCCATATTCGGCGCGTCTCTAATAATTACA
The DNA here is from genome assembly GCA_945867215.1 of Epinotia demarniana. Classification (NCBI taxonomy): domain Eukaryota; kingdom Metazoa; phylum Arthropoda; class Insecta; order Lepidoptera; family Tortricidae; genus Epinotia; species Epinotia demarniana. The sequence goes on from OX244262.1 coordinate 11,840,337, forward strand.
ATGCCACCGGCTTCGCAGCGTTACGTTCCTAGTAGATAACGTGCGACTAGGAGCATCGCGATGTAGCGGTACCTACCATATGTAGAGAAAAGCGCCCACCCAGCGGGATACTGATACCGAACAGTGTAAACTGAAATGACACGTGGCAACACTTACTCAAAGCAGAGCTCTCTCCCACGCAGTTAAGGAAGATCCCGTCGAAGAAGAGGTCCTTGACCTTGACTCGCAGGAAAGGGTCGGTCAGGTTGGTGAACATGATTTGCATTGCTTCGTTGATCATCCCCACCATTCCCGGCATGAGCTCTTGGACTTGCAATAGGGCGGCCTGGAACAATCCTTCGTGTTTCAGACAAGCTGCGGAGTTCGTTCAGACATTTTGGATAGCAGCATCTCGTGGCAGACCGAGACGAATAATAAATATATTAGTAGACACCTACAGTTTCATCCTTACTTGTCTTATTTGGTAAACAACATTCTAACCTCAAAATGCATCTTTTTAGGATAGAATAGCAATTTTGTGAGTCTCTTAGATCATGCCGAGACGACTTTTCGAACATCACTTCACACGATTTTTTGTCTAGCAACGCCTTTTTTATGATAAAAAAGCTGCTATAGTCTAAAAAGATACATTTTGAGGTTAGAATGTTGTTTACCAAATAAGTAAGAATGAATGCACTTTAAATGGCCCAACAATTAAAGACCTTCATCATTCTCCTAGCGTTATTCCCGGATGTGCCCCTAAAGGAGCCCAGGGTCCGCTTTGACACCTAATCCCAAGATTTGGCATAGGCACTAGTTTTATGAAAGCGACTGCCATCTGACCTTCCAACCCAGAGGGAAAACTAGACCTTATTGGGATTAGACCGGTTTCCTCACGATGTTTTCCTTCACCGAAAAGCTAACGGTAAATATTCCGTACATAAGTTCCGAAAAACTCATTGGTACGAGCCGGGATTCGAACCCAGGACCGTCGCTTGACAGCCGCATGCCTGAACCACTAGGCTACCGTAGCTAACAACAATTAAAGACCTTGACCGTACATAAATAAGGACATCAATATATGTACTCTATTGTCAATGTCATAAAGACGTGGACAGATATTTATTTTATTTGTCCTAATTTATGTACCTTAGTATATTAATACCCCTGACTGTCCATAGTTTCATACCTACTTCCCTAGTTGGGCCTCAAATGAAACCGAGATGACATTCCGCAGTGCGCTACCTCTCTCGCGGAATGTACCCAATAAATCTTATTAAAACAATCTAATAAATTCTTCTCTATAAATCATCTAAATCGACTTCCTGTAAAGGAAAATGGTTTGTTGAATAACGTTTGGGATGATAAAGTACAAATATTTGTTCAGTGTTCGGAAATATGCCAGTTGTTATGTAATAGCTAAGTTTGTTGTATCAGGTACCTTAAGGCTAGATTCGAACAGAGCTAGAATACGCCTGTACCTACTATTTATTTACTCCCTTCAAGTGTGGCAGACAGGGGGTAAAAGCTAAAATATAATGTAGCCAAAAGCCAGTTAATGGTATTTGAGCCCGGCAATAATAGAGTATACCTACGAAGTGACCCACTTAACCAAATGGTGCTCCAATGGAGAGAGTGTCAAGCTTGAAATACCTAGGTCATAATGTCATAGCTGACTTAAAAAACAATATGGACATAGATAGGGAAAGGATGAGGAAGAACTAATTACAGACATAGATATACCTCATGTCATTGTATATGCAAAGTTTCGTCACAATCCAACACGTAGTTTTAAAATGAGAGCGTAACTACGTTTTTAATACAGTTGCTCAAAAAGTGGTACTTTTTGTGGCTGCGTAGCGTACGAGAAGCTCAATTTCTCGAACTAGTGCTTTTTACTTTTTATTGAGCTTGTGTGTGATTTGATTGGTTTAAGCAAATCTAGTTGGCCGCGCGCCACTAGAATTCTGCTCTGTGATTGGTTGAAAAAAATCTAGATGGCCACGCGCCCCAGGAATACTACTGTATACTGCTCTGTGACTGGTTGAAATATTGAAGCTGCGCGCTTCACTCGCACTGATATGGAAGTGAAGTTATAAATTTCGTAAAGTTTTTTTCGCAATTGTATTAAAAAACGTCGTTTACAACACGTGTGAAATGTCTTTTACCACTCGTACCGAGTCTTGCCACGAGCTGAAAGCGAGTGGCAAGATACCTCGGTACTAGTGGTAAAAAGACATTCTTTTCACACTAGTTGTAAAATGTACTATTGCATGGGAAGGTGAAATTCGGTCGAGCTTACTGCGGACTCTTAAAATAACTCTGTTCAAATCATATTGTACTTCCCTGTACACGTGCGGCTTATGCCTCCATAAGCCGCACGTACTATTTACACGGAGCCCTGCGGGTTCAATATAATAACGCGTTCCGGTTGCTGATGGGACTGCCCCGCTTCTGTAGCGCATAAAGGGTGTTCGCAGAAGCACGTGTTTAATTTACGATTCCCACCGAACTGGCCGGGCCGGGTCGCCTGGCGCCGCGTCGCAACACCCGGCGGCGGCCGACCGCGTTTTAATAGAGTGTAGTATGCAAAAGCCGGACGGAGCTGGTCACATGTGACGACAGCCGACCACAGCCGTCCACGTCTGCGAGGAGCCGACCGGCCGCAAGTACATTCAAATATGAAATTTAACGTCCATATTAAAGCTTCAAATTTCTTTGGCTACTTGCAGAGAACGCGCAGGCGCGCTCCGGCCTTGCCCGTTCGGTGGGAATCGTACATTATGCGACTATGCGCATGCGCTGCACATCCCTGGTGCGCCGGAGGTATGGGAGACATGGAAGTGGATTATCTGCTAGATCCTGATGCAGGATAAAATCCGTTGAGGTTTAGCTTCAAGTTCACTGTGGGCTTCCGAAACATGACAGTTTGTATATTTGCTCAAAGATAAGTTAGTATAAAATAACTGTTTTTATTCTTTTGTTTTGCTTAAATATTAAGTGTAGTTGTGATAACTGATCTCAATTTGGCTTAGTTTCTATTGCTTTCTTTTTGTTGAATTTGCTAAGTTTGAACGGTTTTCTTTTTTTGACCCTCCTAGCGTTATTCCCGGTTATGCCGTACCCTTACCGAGCTCAGGGTCCGCTTTGACACCTAATCCCAAGCTTTGGCATAGGCACTAGTTTTACGAAAGCTACTGCCATATGACCTTCCAACCCAGAGGGAAAGCTATACCTTATTGGGATTAGACCGGTTAGCAACCCATTCAGGGCCAATGACGTCACATATGCGTCAGACCGCCGTAGTCGCTTTCCGCTACATACGAGGAAAACCACGGGATCGGCTACGAGCGTAGCGCGTAGCGATTCTGGGCACTGAATGGGTTAACGTAATAAAATTAATGTTTAATGTGTGGCGAATAAACATCAATTAAACTATTTAATAGACAAAATAAAAAAAAGAGTTGCTTTCTAAAATATGCCTATTCCAGTTAATTTTTACCCGGTAGCGAGTACCGCCGGGTTAATTTAATTTTTTTACGAAGACTGACTTTATAATTTTAATAGGTCCCTTATTTAATCCTAACTATATAATTTTAATAGGTCCCTAACTTAATCCTAATGAATATGTCATTTTCTGTATAAGTCATGTGTTACGTACTTAAAATAAATGTTTTCATTAATTCATTCATTCAAATACCTGATATGTTCCCGGTGTCAACCCTCTTTTACCTAATTCAAGGCTTTAGTGATTTTTAGAAAGACAAAGGCGTTATATATCTTTTTAACCGGCTAAAAAGGAGGTTCTTAATTCGTTGGACACTTTTATTTTAAACTTTTGTTCCCCGATTACTCAAAGACGCCTGGCCCAATTTAGAATTTTTGTTTTGTTTAAAGGGTACCTATCCTTTCCAAGTGGTTCCATGGTCATCAAGGTCAGGATCGAACGATTCAAATTGCAAAGGCACACTTAACACGTTCACAGTCTATCTCCACAAGTCCGTGCCCCGTACATGGGTGGGTCACTATAGCCGACCTTACTCACTCAAATCACTATATTTTGTAATAATCCGAGTGCGTACCTGGGGACCGATTTTTGACTTTCGAGCGCTCGAAAATTAAATAAAAGTAAATACGTTTTTAGTGTCAAATAGAATTGAATTCGAGTGGTCAATACCACTCGTTTTTGAATTATCTATCGCTACTTCAAAATAGCATTTAATATTTTTTATCAGTTTTCGAGTGAAAGAGTCGAGCGCTCGACAGTCAAAAATCGGTCCTCTGGTCGTTTCATAGTGACCCACACGTTGAGCACGGACGTGGGATGGAAGTAATTTGCTTGGCCTTCCAAGAAAATTGAAACATTTCGTATGGGGACTGTGAACGTGTTAAAGCTGTTTGGGTACTAATATGAAGTCGGTTAAAACTTTGTTAGGCATTAGTATTAGTCTCACCATGTATGTGAAGTTGATAACCGTCACTTCATCATCCTCTGATAGGGAGCCACTCGCTTTCTGGTCAAACACGAAGTTTTTCTTCAGCATGTACTCCACAGTGTCATTCTCCTTATATCCGAGAATGGTTCTCTCTCTGTACTCCCTAAAAAAAAATTGAGGTTAGTCATCTACGTATTCCTAATAGATACTAGTCGCTCACGCGGTTTCAGACACGTATTTCAAAGAACATCCAGAAAGTCCAATGCTATAGGTACGCAGGTGAAAGAATTTATGAAATCGGTTAAATAGTTGCGGTGATTACCCATAACATACTAACTAATAAACTTGCCCTGGAAAAGTTTTACTATTCTCTCAAGCATGAGCGTTTGCGATCCACCCACTTTTATTCTATTCTGGCGTAAAATATTAATCGTCCCATAAAGAGGTACAAAACTGCGTTAGTTTCGTAGTAAAAGTGATTATTATGATTATGATTATGATTGATTATTATGATTATTCTTACTTGTACTTATATCCACATATTTTAGGACCTCGAATATGAGTAATACAAAAATAACCTAATGATTTCAGGCGGCAATTACTAATACCCGTACCGTAATACCCATCGGCCTCGTGGATAGTTTTATAAAATGTAGACAGCAATTAGCAATTATAGTTAATGCTATCAGTGATATTACACGGAACATTAAACCATCATGAATAGACTAAATACCCCGCTGGGAATAGCATCAACTCCGATAGTTCAAGGCTAGTTACAATTTCCTGGGCAAAGTATTAGAGCGGTTACACACACGGCGACTTATTGCAGCGATACCTACAAACGCGCGTTTCAAGAACGCCATAGATTACCTCACTCACAAATCTACATATAAATGCCTTATTATATCTGGACACCGGCGGGGCCGGGGCAGCCCTGGGCTGTTATTCGTTACGCGCTCATGCGTCTCAACTCACCCGTCACGCCTAACGAAACTTGACCTCTACCTACGCTTAGTTACTACGAATCGCGGCGTCCAGATTTATTTATTTTATTTTATTTTATTTATTTATTTATTCCATACAATTTCACAGCATTACAGTAACACCAAAGCACTGTGAAACAAAACAAATGTAGATATATTTACACAAAAGAAACAAACTATTATTTTAATAACACAGAAGACGGTCGTGCATCCATCTTCTCGCAGAACGTCAAACATTCATCACACACATCTATCCATCGGCTAGCAAATATATCACAATTTGGTGCCGATTCAAGCAACGAGTTCATGAAGTGCAAAGCTCGAATAAGCGGGGACTTTCTGCGAGACAACGTTCGCGCTGCCGGCGCCGCTAGTAAATGTTGACAACGAGGTCGAAAATTATATCTAGAGGGCGAGGGATATATTTATACAGATATATTTGTGAACGTTGAGTAAACTTAAAACAAGTCACAGAATAGCGGCGCTGCACGGCAAGTACCACACCGCGCGGAAGCTGTCTTGCGACGAGATAGACTATCATAAAACACTTATTCTGCATCGATAATATCGCGTTAGTAGAGAAAACTCGCCGTGTGTAACCACTCTTCGAAAAAGAACACTTATGGTAATTGACAACAGTAGAAACAAATCCAACGAACATATTATAAAAAAAACCCTTTTATGCACGAAATAATAATTGTTCTGAATAAATCCCCTGAAACTTTCCCAGGCAGAACTTTTTGTCCCAAAAACCGTCCCCTATGCGATGTACAGCAATCTTTTCATAAATATTCAACGCTACTCGGATCGGAACTGATTCACCAATGGATATGCTCAGACCAAGAAAAAAAGACAGCGTTACGAACATTCAAGTGAAGCTAAACCACATACAAACAAAACCAAGCTACTTCAAGTTTAGCACACGCTCACGCACACATATACAAACAAAATTGTACAAAACTCTTCAGCACGTGTCGCAATGCTGTCAAGATCATTTATTTCGAGTTTTGTGCGATTTAATTTGTTTAGCGTGTGCTAAACTTATGGGGCTTGGTTGAAAACCGGTTGGCTTCACTAGACTGTTCGTAACGCTCCGTCTGTATATTTTCTTGGTCTGAGTGGATATGTCGGTAGTGGTAATGGAATTCAGTGCAATATAACTATAAAATAAATGTAGTACCCCCCACAGGGTTAAACGGTAATCCATTGCAAAGGGTATGGAGTTTTAAGTACCTAGGCCATATTGTCACCCATGATCTTAAGGACAATATGGACATGGAACGGGAACGCAGGGCTCTCTCAGTGAGGGCCAATATGATCTCCCGTAAGTTCGCGCGGTGCACAAGGGAAGTTAAAATAACTTTATTTAAAACATATTGTACCTCCTTGTACACGGGCAGCTTATGGCGGTTCTATACGCAGCGGGCATACGGAGCCCTCCGTGTCCAGTTCAATAACGCGTTCCGGGTGCTGGTGGGGCTGCCCCGCTTCTGTAGCGCATCAGGGATGTTCGCGGAAGCGCGAGTAGACTGCTTTTACGCGAGCATGCGTAAGCGATGCACATCCCTGGTGCGCCGGGTGCGTGCCAGCCCCAACCCCATCCTGCGTTCTATATCGGACCGGATTGTCCGTTTATAAGACATTGTTGCGAGATGCATATCTCGCACAGACAGTTTTTAATATAATATATAGCAGTAAGTAGGTAGTATATACTAACATTAGAAATAAGTAATTGTACTAACTATATCAAGTATGAGTCTTGTGTTACTCGAATTAAACGTTTTCATTTCATTTCATTTCATAACGAGATATTTGCCGGGATTCGAAACCAGAACCGTCAGCTTGTTTAGGCAGGGTCACTAATGACTGGGCTAAACCGGTCGTCTATAAACTATAGTCTTACTTATAGACATAGGGTCCGATCTCCTGCAGCTCCGGCTTGGCGCCGCTGTTGACATCTTCAACGTTGGTGACATTGAACACGTAAACTTTGAAGGTCAGCGGCATGGGCATTTTGCGCCATTTTTCGAACATCTGCGAGGTCGGGTCGATCTGTACGTTCTGAAACAACATTATATTCGATTAAGGGCGGTTTGCACGAACATACGATTCCATTCTATCATAATTATATAGATATATTTTTTTCCTCTTTTATTAGGTACTTAGTTACTTTAGAGCTTATACGTATTTTAATTTAATAATTCTTTACACTATTATATTCTGACTTGTTTTGTAATCACTCAATGTTTTTAATAAAAGTACCTAGTGTTGCTAAAACATTTAGTAACTGAGATATCGGTAAAAAAAAGTAATTTAGGTATATGTTTTTTTTTGTTCGTAACACAATTGTTTTACTTGTTCTTTTACCGTTGCTCTCTCTGTTTCTTTTCTGTGTATTAGTTGAAAAATGACAAATAAATAATTTATCTATATTATAAATGCGAAAGTGTGTCTGTCTGTCTGTCTGTTACCTTTTCACGCTTAAACCGCTGAACTGATTCAGGTGAAATTGAGTCCCGGGGAAGGACATAGGATAGTTTTTATCCCTGAAATCATCGCCTAAGGGGGTGAAATAGCGGGGTTAAAGTTTGTGTGAAGCTGCGATAGAAACGAGATCCACGCGGACGGAGTCGCGGATCCACGCAGACGAAGTCACGAGCTAAAGCTAATAGTCTACTCCATGTCATTGTGGGAACGCGATCGCGCGGCAAGTCACCTATGCGCTAGACTGACCAAGTGAAATCCTCAGCAGGAAACCGATTATCTGATAGTGCCAGACAGTCCGCCAACAGGGAAAGATGGCGGACGATTGTGCGGAGACCTCCACTTCTACCACCGACTTGGATAACTCGACGTGACCACGACCGCTCTGCTAAGAAAACGAAAGAGAAGAGAGATACTCCGGCATTCCATAGAAACGTGACAAACTTACCATACCTTCACATTTTAACGAACACCGCTGACGATCGCAGACAGCTTGGTGCAAATGTATGGAATTCAAATCGATTTGGAATTTATTGCGGGCATTTACTCCGCACATGTACAGTATAGGTGTCAAGCAAATATAGTACAGTTAGGTAGTATCACTTTGAAATAAATAATTTCCTATCATAAGTGAAAACGCCTCAGCTTGATTTATATCCGGTCCCATTTGCCGGCACGTCCCCTTAGTTTCCGATGATAGTATAAAATTGAGATATTAATTTCGACGGCCCCATCTGACATAAACTAAGTAGACCGTACGTACCTTTATTGTCCGCTCATAACAAGAGATCGGAGATAAATTGAAATATTAGACTAGTATTGTTATGTAAATGAATGCGAAATTGTTGTAATTCAGTCCGGCAAGCAAATAAGTCATATTGAGGGAGTTATTTAGTGAAAAAAACATAGGATAGTTCCCGGAAATCATCCCCTGAAAGTTATATAAAGGGGTTTCACGCCACGAGAATGGAGACAATTAAACATAATAATATTAGCTAAGTCCGTACGCGGGCGAAGATAACCCCATATTGAGGGGGACTAGCATAACCTAGCAAAAGAGACAAGTTTTTGAGGGGCTACAGTCAGTCAGTGAACAAAATAGTAGATTGTATGACAAGGGTCTAAAGTAAGCCATATTACCACGAGATGGATATTTACCCGAACGAAGTGAGGGGAAATAGTTCGAGGGGTAATGTGGCTTTTAGACCAGAGTTATACACTCTACTTTTTACTTCGACTGCGAGAAAATAGTAAAAACAAAGATTATCCATCCACAATCAACAATTATACGAAGGCGAAAAGATTGTTCAATTTGGCGCCATTCTTTTTAATAACTGCTTTGACACAGATACAAAATATTCACACCACGAATAAACGCCTCTGACCGTCTCATAGCTTCTATTCAGCGCGGTCGTGCGTTGAACGGGTTCTGGCTTCGATAACTTTGGGTCCGCCACCACGCGGCATAGACGACCCAAACCACAGGCACGGCGACACGCCTTCGCTAGCCACGGCGTACCGAGGCAGTTGGAGAGTGAGGGAGAAAGTGAGACCTCTTCTATTCGGTCGCACTTTCTCTAGGAGTGGAATCCGCAGGACGGAAAGAGAAAACAATAATCTCTGGTTCTCAGGGCTTGATGGTGAGGGAGATGGCTAGATGTTTTCGGCTCGAGTTGCAGGTGATGAATGGAATTAATATCGGGAGCCATTTTTTATATATATAGCCAATTCGCTTACCATGAAGTGATCAACTTTTATTTTCCAAAATAGGTAATGCATTACATCATTTTCATTATCGATTTAGTGCTTACGTCTTAACACTAATTATATCTAATTATCTCAAAATGCTGTGTTGCATTTTTATAATACAGAATTACGTGAGGAATGACAAGATATAAGTTATATGTATATAATTCAATTCTATTTCGAGAAATTACCATGTGAATGTCCAATTTAGGAGAAAGTATGAACAATTAAGATTTTAATATTGATACTGAGACTAACAGCGGGCTTACAGACTAGGTTTTACTATGTTAATAGTTATGTATAGTGATGCAGAATTACAATTTAATAAAATCTTTTAGCTACAGTTAATTGTTAGTTATTTATTTACGTGTGAACCTGATTACATAAGTAAGTTTTACGAATACTAGTACAAATATGAGTATGAACGAACGGTTTTCGATATGACGAAATGTCTTTCAGACATGTCAACTTAACTAGGGGTAGGCGCAGTGCCTTTGAAACAGAATTACTAAAGAGATTGACGTGAAGCTACTACAAAAACAAGGTTAAATAAATCTACGTTAAAAACAATGTGGGTCAATCTGTGTGAAAACTAAATTGCGGTCTGGTTAGGTTTGTGCCGACTTACACAGCAGGCTATGCAAGCCTAAGCACGACCTGATAAGGGTGGTCAACCCAGAGTCACTATTCAGGTATTATCTTTAGGTAGGCTATTCAAATGTGCGTTCCTCGGGAACGCACATGACCTAAGGCGTGCAATGTTACATTTTATTTGGATACAGGGTATCTTGTTTGCAGCCTGATAACGTGTTAACGTTATGATGTCAAATCCGGTGTTATGAATGGCTAGTAAACTATACCTATTCGTTATCTAAAGATGTTGTTATCGGATAGACGATTCGTATGACATAAGTAGACATACGTAGCAGAGAGAGCTATTTCCAGGTGGTAACTAAGTATGGGAAAGAAATAGTCAGGATTGACGGGTGTTCCAAACAGTCCCCCCCACGTACGCAAGTACTAACATATGCTAACCAAACTAGTCAATCTATCGAGATAAGTCTAATCAGTCTATCAAGATGAGTCTAGAGGTCGGGCGACGTATGAGTCCAGCAATTGTTCTCACCTCTGTGACGCGTACCTTGCCGTCGGGTCCGGGATAAACTTTCTCTATGAGCCCGCGGGGCCAGGTTCCTCTCGGCAGGGTACTGTCTACTATTAAGACGACGTCGTCGGGTTTCTAGTTCGGTTGATCTGTGGCCCGTTTGCGTAGTAGCAAAACGGGTTTTAAATATCTTCAGTCGTTTTTTCCAAAGCCTGCAGACGAGTTGTTGAACTATTTGCCAAGTGTTTTTTGAAGGCTTTTTATTGCTGAGGGGCTTGAGAAGTTGAATTGTGTCTGGCTCCAATAGAATGTCTTCGTTTGATGCTTTTTCATTCATTCGACATGTGGTGTTCTTAGCTAATCTCATTTTACACTTTTTCTTGTGAATTGCCGGGAAATGTCGTAGAAAGTATACGCGTGACGAGTCGAGGTTCGTGTCTATCTTTTCGGCGGAGTTTTGGTCCAAGAAGTCTTTCATTTGTTTATTGTATTCGTCCTTAAGTGCAGAATCGCTATTTAACCCTTTTTCTAACGAGCGTAGCCGTTTTGACGCGAGAGTCCTGTTTTCGGGTAGCGCTTCGTTGTCCGTTTTCCATAACAATCCTGCCTTAATTTGTTCTTGTCCGGGTAATTGTTCGCACGTTCTTTCTAGTATCTGTATGGCTCTGTCCTCGGGGTCGTTTGTTCGCTCGCGCGGTTCGGTACCTAGTGATTTCGTACTAAAATGCTCGCACGTCGAGGTCAGAGTAGGATCTTGGTTATCGTTAATGTGATTGACGGAATCGTCTGTTCTGCGAGGCTTTTCATTCAGGCCGTGCATAACCCAACCTAGTTGAGTTAGAGACGCGCAGGGTTGTTGTTTACCGCCCTCACATATTTGTCTGGATACTATTAAGTGTGGTGAGTCCTGTCCTATTAGTAACGTGGGTTGTGCCGATTCGTAGCACAATTCGTCTTGTAAGTGTCTTAAGTGATCGCACTTGCTCACGACGGTCCTTTCTACGCTTTGTGATGCTAAATTTAATCTATCGACCGTGTGTGCCGTGAGATCGTGAAATTCACTGCTGGACGTACCGCGAATGCTAAGTTTGACACGAGAGGAGTCGTGGTCGACGACCTCGTGCCCTCCTACTCCTTCGAAAGAGAGGGTTTCTCGCTTACCGGGGTTTGTTACTTCGTTAGCCACGTCTTTTTGAATCAATGAAAGCGTCGCGCCTTCGTCCATCAATGCGTACGTAGATACCGAACCTTTAGGACCGCTTAATTCTACCGGAATTATCTTTAAATACGCTTGTGATTGGTTGGTGTAATTTACTGAGCTAACGTGTTCCCTAACCGCGATAGTGTTCTCTTTCGGATTTAAGTTACTTCTGCCGTGTAGTGCGTTGTGGTGAGCTGCTTCACAGCCACCCTTGCCGCAGGCTTTGTAGCGACACCTACTCGAATTAGATCGATGCGTATCGCCTAGACATTTGAAACATAACTTAAATCGTTTCACCGTTTCCCATCGGTCGGTGATGTTTTGTTTAAGAAAATCGGCGCAATTAACTATCGAATGACTGCCGGAGCATATTATGCATTTATTTTGCCGATTGTCATCGTTTTTCCTAACAAAATTACTACTCTTTTCCGGTTGTGGTTTAGGTTTCCTATCACTACCGCCCTTGGTGCGCTTATCGCGAGTCGCGCGCCTATTCGCTGTCGCGATGTAGTGTCGTTCCGATTCAGACTCGCTTTCGGTTTCGTAACTTACGTTCCTATGTCTACGTGACTCGGATGCGCGGAGGTCGCGGCTTGATACGGAGTTATCGTCGTAGAAGTCGCTTTGATCCCCTGCGTCCTGGGACGACGTAGAGCTTTCTCTTGTCCTAAAATTGCGTTTAGTGTTAACATTATTAACCTGGCGAGATCGCCCGTGCGATTTCTGTTTTGCCTGCTCGTACGCGAACATAGAGTTGAAATTAACGCTTAATTCTTTTAAAAACCGGGACAGAGCGAGTAGTTCTGGCACGTTTTCGTGACCAGATTTATACCTATACCATTCGAATTTGACGATGTTATTTAATTTTTCTACTATACGACTGACCAATTCGGGTGCGTATAAGTACTGCGGTTTGTTCAGCGCAGTTATGGACGAGACTACGTTACACACGCGGTTGCTAAATTCCGTAATATTGCGGCCGTCTTCGCTCATACGCGGCATTTTTTTTACGTTTTGAATTTCCGCTAATATTATTACGTCTGGCTTCCCGTAGGATCTATCTAACGCATCTATTACTTCGTACGGGTTGCTACACGTGTGTAAGATAGCTCTTATCGAGTCGCGTGCTTGGCCTTTCACGGCCTTACGAAGGCGACCCATATTTGCTATGTCCGAGAAAGCGTTCTCGGTGTCTAAGTATACTTTTTTAAAAGATATCCAATCCGAGGGATTGCCGTCAAAGAAAGGTAAGTCTCCTATGTACTTATTTGACGTTTGCGTCGGTTGGGGCGAAGAGTGACTGTCAGTCCTATTCATACTGATAGCTTGCACTATAGCGTCGCGCAGAGCGCTTATTTCGCTCGTCGAAGTGTTCGATTCGCGATTCCTATCGGTCGTATGGGGCTCTCTCCGCGGTGAGATATTACGAGCGGGCTTTTCCCTTTCGGGTAAGGCGTTAGGCGCATTGGGTTGACTATTAAAAGTGGGTGACGGCGTATGCCTAGCCGAACGATGGCTCTCCGCTAGCACTAACTCGTACCTAGCGGCGGCGTACGACGCTGCGGCCCTAGCCTGATCCAACTGTGACGCACGGAAATCTGCCTCCGCGCGCAACCTAACTAACCTCTCATCTTCGGCCCTAGAGTGCTCCTCCATATTAATACCTAACCCGGATGAAATTCGATCGTGCCCTTCCTCAACTGGACCGACTCTGGAAACACTACGCGGAAAAAATTCCTCAAATGCGGCGCCCGCGTTGTTTGCGCCTACGGCTTTGTCGCGTGAGGTGCTCGTACCTCCTAAATTCGCGTCGGCGGCTTGGCTGCGTGGGGCGGCCGGGCCCCCTAAATTCGCATCGGTATCTTTGTCGCGTGAGGCGTCCGAACCTCCTAAATTCGCGTCGGCGGCTTGGCTGCGTGGGGCGGCCGGGCCCCCTAAATTCGCATCGGTATCTTTGTCGCGTGAGGCGTCCGAACCTCCTAAATTCGCGTCGGCGGCTTGGCTGCGTGGGGCGGCCGGGCCCCCTAAATTCGCATCGGTATCTTTGTCGCGTGAGGCGTCCGAACCTCCTAAATTCGCGTCGGCGGCTTGGCTGCGTGGGGCGGCCGGACCCCCTAAATTCGCATCTACTTGTTCGGCCGCGAACGTATTATGCCTAGGAACGCCTACTGGATACGCACCTAATCCGTTCGCGCCTACGGCTTGCACGCGTGAGGGCGCCGTGCCTCCTAAACTCGCGTTAACTGCTTCGATCGCGCCTATCTTTTGACCGTTGACTAATGAAACGGGAATCCCGCGCGCGTCTGCACCCGTGTTGCCTAACTCGTTATCTAACGGAAAACTATGGTCCGTATCGCTTGAACACGCCGGTGTGTTCAACGATGCCGTGTTGGTCGTCTGCTCCGCGGTGTTGGTTCCATGGCTCCAGGTATTCGTTTCTTGCGATGTAGTGGTGCCGTACGACGACGTGTCGCCGGTACCTCCGGATCCCTCGCCGCTGGTGCTCTGCTCCTCTTCTGAGTCCATCTTCTTTTGCTTGCCCGACCTCGTGACTGGCCCTACCCCCTTTCCTGACATCCTACCTACCTAACACTAACGGCCCTAGCTGCTCGCTCGGCGTACTACCGTAGTGATGCCGATTGAGAATAGGAATGTAGGGAAATTGGATGGGTAAAGGTACCGTCTGGCAGAGGAATACTATGCGCTGTTAATGCTCTATGACGTGGGGGATAGTCACGCCCTTCAGCTTGCCAACCTGTGGCTTAACAACACATAGCAACATACCAGCCACGGCCGAGTACTTATAAACGCTCTGAAAAGTGCGCTGCGATACCGACTCGATATACCGCACTAAGACGTGTTTACGCTCTGGTTGACACCGTTAGGCCAGAGCCACGCCACCTGCCAGTATGCATCGAAGATCGACAAAATTCGGCACTTAACAGGATTTAAAATTACTCACACGACGGCTTGTTTCTTCGACTTCGAAGTTTTCACAGCACTAAGTCCCGTTCGGGATTTTTCTTTCTTGAGGTTTCTTTGGCCTTTGGAAGGCTTTTCTTTTTTGAGAATTCTTGCTTCCTTATCCCTGTTGAGGGCTCTTCTTTCTTGAGGCTTCTTTGGCCTTTGGAAGGCTTTTCTTTTTTGAGAATTCTTGCTTCCTTATCCCTGTTGAGGGCTCTTCTTACTTGAGGCTTGAATTTTCTTATCGCTGGAAACTTCGATGACGGTGACAGTGATTTATTGTGATAGGCACTGTTTTTTCTTTATTCTTTTTTTTCTTGTTTCGTGTGAGGTTATAACGAGGATTTTCTTTTTCGAGCTTGGACTTGCTTGAGGATATAGTTTGACGACACTGTTTTCTTTCTTGAATTTTTCTTAATTTTTTCAGCCTTGATATTGTTGTTTCTTCCCTAACAGCTTCATAAAAGGACGCACTACGTATGAACACTCGTTGCGGCTGCTTCACGACGTTTCCGGAAAGTCAATCTTGCTGCGGTGCCCGTGGATTGAAGAAGCACGACGACAATCGGATTACGATACTTCTTAAAAAGTCAATCTTCTCAGTACGGTGCACGGCGATTGAGAAACTCGATGAATTCGCACGAAATATTCTTGCTTGAGCTGCTTTCTGCTTCAGTGATCCGGCCTCCGAAGGACCATTATTCAGCGCGGTCGTGCGTTGAACGGGTTCTGGCTTCGATAACTTTGGGTCCGCCACCACGCGGCATAGACGACCCAAACCACAGGCACGGCGACACGCCTTCGCTAGCCACGGCGTACCGAGGCAGTTGGAGAGTGAGGGAGAAAGTGAGACCTCTTCTATTCGGTCGCACTTTCTCTAGGAGTGGAATCCGCAGGACGGAAAGAGAAAACAATAATCTCTGGTTCTCAGGGCTTGATGGTGAGGGAGATGGCTAGATGTTTTCGGCTCGAGTTGCAGGTGATGAATGGAATTAATATCGGGAGCCATTTTTTATATATATAGCCAATTCGCTTACCATGAAGTGATCAACTTTTATTTTCCAAAATAGGTAATGCATTACATCATTTTCATTATCGATTTAGTGCTTACGTCTTAACACTAATTATATCTAATTATCTCAAAATGCTGTGTTGCATTTTTATAATACAGAATTACGTGAGGAATGACAAGATATAAGTTATATGTATATAATTCAATTCTATTTCGAGAAATTACCATGTGAATGTCCAATTTAGGAGAAAGTATGAACAATTAAGATTTTAATATTGATACTGAGACTAACAGCGGGCTTACAGACTAGGTTTTACTATGTTAATAGTTATGTATAGTGATGCAGAATTACAATTTAATAAAATCTTTTAGCTACAGTTAATTGTTAGTTATTTATTTACGTGTGAACCTGATTACATAAGTAAGTTTTACGAATACTAGTACAAATATGAGTATGAACGAACGGTTTTCGATATGACGAAATGTCTTTCAGACATGTCAACTTAACTAGGGGTAGGCGCAGTGCCTTTGAAACAGAATTACTAAAGAGATTGACGTGAAGCTACTACAAAAACAAGGTTAAATAAATCTACGTTAAAAACAATGTGGGTCAATCTGTGTGAAAACTAAATTGCGGTCTGGTTAGGTTTGTGCCGACTTACACAGCAGGCTATGCAAGCCTAAGCACGACCTGATAAGGGTGGTCAACCCAGAGTCACTATTCAGGTATTATCTTTAGGTAGGCTATTCAAATGTGCGTTCCTCGGGAACGCACATGACCTAAGGCGTGCAATGTTACATTTTATTTGGATACAGGGTATCTTGTTTGCAGCCTGATAACGTGTTAACGTTATGATGTCAAATCCGGTGTTATGAATGGCTAGTAAACTATACATATTCGTTATCTAAAGATGTTGTTATCGGATAGACGATTCGTATGACATAAGTAGACATACGTAGCAGAGAGAGCTATTTCCAGGTGGTAACTAAGTATGGGAAAGAAATAGTCAGGATTGACGGGTGTTCCAAACAGCTTCAGTCTATCCCGCTCAATCTTTATAGCTATGTCATGTATACAGTCAACCACGCTTGAACGTTTGGACGGAGCTATAGTCGGCGTTTATTTTTTTAATTATTGTGAATAAAAAACACCTAATGTTTGAATTGAATTCTGTTTCTTGATTGGTTGATTTTAATGTCTAGCTGTGTTCTGGTTAGTAGATAGCAAATACTAATGTTTTTTTAAAGATTTGTGATTGGTGGATGCAATATTGAACTGTTGTGATTGGTCAAATTAAAATGTTTTATAAATCATAAATATGTATACATATTTTCCCTAGGGGCTAAATGTACTACTTTAGCCCCGCTTGCCAAGTCTAATAAGACGCACTTTTTGAACATGAGAAGTGAAAAAAAAAATGCGAGCTCCTTACATATTTCCACCCATACACGTGCCCAAAACCCGGTACGGGCATGTTCGATCTAAACGGCTGCCTGGCGTCGTATAGGTAATGGCTATGGCACCCATTCTGTGGGACCATTTTTCGGCGCTACTTAGAGTTCTATGGTTTTTTCGGGTTACAGTAAGAAATGTAGGAATTGAATTTTATGGACTCCAGTTACTTAGTTCGCTTGGCAATGTTTTGCGTGTCAAGGCGCGCAAGCAGCATGACTTATATTTATCACATAAAGTAGGTAGGTATACCTACTTGGAAACATAATGACTGTATACTTAAGTCGCGATCATGACCTTCTGGATATTGTTGTAAACGTCAATTTTTTAAAGGTCGCGGGTCAATGATGACTCCAGAGTGACATGCATTGTTTTTAGTAAACACGACCGTAAAAACTGCCAAGCCTTGAAAACTGTTGATTTTTATTTTAAATTGCAAGAAATAGACATCAATCCCATTGAAATGTCAGTGCTTCCGCGCTGCGTCCATATGCAGAAAAACTCCTTACTTAATCATTTCTTTATTATAATTAAAACAGTTTATTAAATCATTTGTTTTTGTGATAAAAACTTAATAAGTAGGTTTCCAGTGTCAAGATTTGCTTCATAGCTATAATATTATAATGGGGGGGGGGATTGAGTTAGCGTCGCAGGTGTAAGAGGGGTTCGACTGGTGTGCGGGAGAACATTACATACATACATACATACATACATACATACATTCATTCACGCCTTTACCCCTACAAGCAATGGTGTGTAATAAAAACCGGCCAAGTCCAATCCGACACCGTTATAATATTGCTTGTTGACGTCACGATTTGCAAGCGTAATAATAAATGTCAATCATTTCATATGAATGTGCGTTTTGCGGGAAAGGGAAATAATATACTCTCTTAAAACTTTGGACATAACTTTATAATTATTTAATCCCCTGCTTTCCTTTTTCTCCATTTGTCAATATTTTTAGTACTTTTTCGGGAAAATTCAACATTATTGGTTATGTTATTTGGTGTCCACACCCTATTACATCGGTATACCGTGGACAGATTAGCATCCATAGCCTCACTGTGTCTCAGGCATTCAAAATATAAAAATCCAAAACCCATGAACAAAATCCGTGATTATGACACAAATAAATGCCCGTACAGGGATTCGAACACGAGACCGCCCGCTTCGTAGCTTCACTGCCAACCAGGCTAAAGTGGTCGTCAAAATGTAGGTATGTGTAGGACGGACGACGAGCTCAAGCGGCGCTACCACGAAAATCGAATCTCGAAGTTCGTGTAGTTGCATCCCTGTCACTCGAGTAAGGTAAGTGCGATAGAGATAGAGATACCCGAACTTCGACATTCGAAGGTTGTGGTTATACTCGTAGCTTAAGTTCGTTCACCAGCAGCCATTCGTGGCATCCGTAAGAAACTACATGGTCACCTCAGACCAAGAAAAAAAGACAGACGGAGCGTTACGAACAGTCAAGTGAAGTTAAACCACATACAAACAAAACCAAGCTACTTCAAGTTTAGCACACGCTCACGCACACATATGCAAACAAAATTGCACAAAACTCTTCAGCACGTGTCGCAATGATGTCAAGATCATTTATTTCGAGTTTTGTGCGATTTAATTTGTTTAGCGTGTGCTAAACTTATGGGGCTTGGTTGAAAACCGGTTGGCTTCACTAGACTGTTCGTAACGCTCCGTCTGTATATTTTCTTGGTCTGAGATGGTCACGGTCTATGTTTTTTCTTGGAGGTCCTGCCAAACGTGCGCCCTTACCTTTCAATAGGGGTGTAGACACTAACCCCCTTATTCATAATACTTAAAATGCCTCTGCTATATAAAATGTGCTTTATCCCTTTCTTACAAACACAAATGTCAAAGTGACAGATAAGGACAAACGAATTTTAACGCGATTTTAGTTAAAACAGGTTTGTAGGACGTTTATGAATACGGCCTTAAATAAAATAATCAATAATGATGTATTTTCTTGAAAAAGGATTAAGAATGTAGTCAAATGGAGGTAAAGCAATGCAAGTGGTCAAATAATCAATATTTTAAGAGGGGCTATTCTGTTCCGCAAAACGCAGCTTCATATGAAACGATTGTCATTTACTATAACGCTCGAGGACCGTGACGTCACAATCTGCTAGCGTTTTCTCTTCTAACAAGCAACAATAAAACGATTGTAGAGTCTTAATTTTTTGAGATATTTGTATGGGATTTCCGTCACTTGGTATATTTTTTGCATTTTTTCTTTTGAAGTCTACACTACTTTTAATGATATAGTACGATGATAGGTACGGTAGGTACAGGGGGGGGGGGGGGTAGGGTAGGTATTTTATATTTTCTCTATTACGTGGTTAGAACTATTTCACTTAATTTTCATGAAAACAAAAAAACCAGTCTTTAATAAAATGACGTATTTTATAACATCCCAAGTAGCACAAAGCTGCATCATATAATTCCACCTAAGGCCACATCGGTTGTTTAAGCACTATTAACGAGTCATTAGTGATCACTCGGACTGCAATAGCTGCATAGGAAATAACGAGACCCATTATAATGCATTACTCTTTACTACGATTCTATTAAGCGCTACACAGACGCCATATATTCACTCTTATTCAGCATTTAGTAGCGTTGTACCCTATCTAAAGCGCATTTTGTGGACACTAATAGTGCAGTTTTCTGAATAATGGTTCACAGGTGTACATTTAAAGCACAAGCATTTTGAGAGAGAACATATGAACCTCTATAACGCAAACAGTTACGATGTGTAGTTCATTAACAAAGATATAACGCTTTATGCTGCTTAAACGTGCACTTTTACGCCATTACTCAGCGGATAGAGTGTACTCGTATATCAGCGTTAATATAGGCCACAATGGTACCAAGGGGAAGTTCATTAACAAAGATATAATGCTTTATGCTGATTAAACGTGCACTTTTACACCATTACTCGGCTGATAGAGTATACTCGTATATCAGCGTTAATATCGGCCACAATGATACCATTGTGACCTTTTATGCAGTTACGCAGCAGCACACTGCTTTAAATCTGTACACGCGTGGACATTTATATAGCATTTAGCATTAATACTGGCCACTCGTTTATCCGCCATTTTAAGTACCTGACGCGTGTATTATTAAAAATTTAGCTTTTATCCTTTTGGTTATTTTATAAAATATCGGCTTAAACTGAATAAGATCAAAAATACATGAATAGGTAAACAGCTTACAAGTAAAATTAATATGAAAAAAAATGACTTGTAAATATCCTATTTTATTTTGAACATTTTCCACCTATTTTGTGGATATTATAAGAGCGCGTGAAAATTTTGACCTAAATATGTATGGTATTTCACTATAAATAAACATTCCCGATAAGATTTCACACATAATTGAATTAACCGAAGTTTTAGTTACCTACCTTAACTTTATTATTTCTCCACAAAATGGCCACTATTACTCTTCATTTGCACGCACCATTATCACTTCATCAAGCACCATATCTCTTTCGTACAGGAGTAAAAATTATAAACGCGTTTCTTCATAAGTATAAAATTACACTGATAATTTACTTCTAGCTTCGTTAAAGCATTTAAGATGTCCACACTCATCCCAATTTTGCGAATGAGTATGAGAATGGCTGCATATTAACTATAATAAGTACCACATACCTTGTTATACAAGCAATGTTCAGCACTAGGAGTAGCTGTTACCTTTATTAATGCTAATATAATGCTATTACAATTCATTTGTACAGCAATGTGCCACGTAATTTGTGCCCAAATTAGAGTTATATCAGCATTATATGCGCATATAATGCTGATATAGCTCCATTTTTAGCAGCTAATGTGTCCAAGGTGTACTTTAAAAATGCCGTTACACAGAACCTTTGTGCTACTTGGGATGGACCTGAGTTAACGTTTTTTCTTCATTTTCAAGGTGACAAGTAGATTAGAGGGCTGAGGGTGAAAAAGAGTATTAAATATGCAACGCTATAAAAAGGTTCAGAGTTGAAATTTCTAAAAAAAAAAAACGATACGCCCTATTATATATGTGTGTTTGTCCGTGGCATAGCAGCTTTTAAACGAATGGACCGATATTTATTCGGTTTTTGTCCGAAAGCTGACGTGATATATATCGTAGCTATGAACCATCTCGGTTCAACCGGTTTTGAGATGTTTAACTTTGGAATGACAATGTCAGGGTTTTTCAACTTTTCCAAGTTGTTATTATAACTACCATGAGGAACACAGTTGTGGTGGCGACTCTACAGTTGACGCCAAATATATGTTTACAGTTTTATACCTTATTCCATGGCAATAAGGAATTTGTACGTATACTGTATGTGTTTGACGTCGACACAAGGGAAGGGCATTTTGAAATTTGGAATTCCAGTAAATAAATATATAACACACACATACCAATACATATGGCATTCTCATGGCCTATTGCATAATTATACTAATACTTAATATTAGAAAATAATACAAGTTGCTATTATATTGTGTAGCATACCTAATTCTTTTACGTGTTCACTGATAATATTAGAAAAATCTGTTGCATGAATTACTAATAATATAGTTAAAGTTACAAGCCCATTTGATTCATAATTACTTACAAGTACTGACATGTTTTGTTGCATAATATATTTAGACTAACTTATAATAAGAATAAGAACACGCTTAAGTTTTACGGAAATGCCTGAAATGCTTGGCATTAAGCGAGAAAGAAAAACGAAAATTGATATGTATCAATGTGTATTTTAACTAAAATAAAGCAGCATAGGGTGGATTCTATCTTTATACAAAGATCTTGAAGTTTTTGGTTCTTAGATATTGGTGGGAAATCAGAAATATGATACCTGTTGTTTATGGTTTCTTTTGTTTGCACTTGCCATCCGAACCAAACCGAATCCGGATCCGAACTGAATCCGAACAGGGGACCGATTTTTGACTTTCGAGCGCTCGACTCTTTCACTCGAAAACTGACAAAAATTATGAAATGCTATTTTGAAATAGCGATAGAAAATTAAAAAACGAGTGGTATTGACCACTCGTATTCAATTCTATTGGTAGAGAGTACGGGTCTGCCATTTTGACACTAAAAACGTATTTACTTTTGTTTGATTTTCGAGCGCTAGAAAATCAAAAATCGGTCCCCTGTTTCTTATTATAAATAATAGTAAGAATTTAGAAAACATGTAAATTAACACACAATATATGATAATGATTTTAGTAAATAATTTATATGATGATGATTTTAGTAAATAATTTATAATATACAAATGTTCAATCATAATTAAAAACTTTTTATTTAGAAAAATTTGCTTATCAGTCATAACCACTGCAATATAAGCGGCCGATTGAAAAAAGTTAGATGATTTGACATGGGGGTAAATAATGCGTTTATGAAAAATATATGAACCATAAAAATAAGCCAAACAGTGCGTTTATGGGCCATAGAATATAGAGTTTTTCAACGAATTATTATCGGTGTCATTGTATTTGAGCTAAAGCATATATAAATGACAGATAACGGTACATGAATAGAAAAAAAAAATGTATTAAGCAGTAACGCTGCTAACGAAATTATAAAAAAAAAAATTTCACTAATAGCTTGTAGGTATGTACTTTATTATGCAATATGACCCTGGTGTAGCAAATTCACATACCCTACTCGTGTTATCCTTTATTGGACATTGGTGGTCAATATTGAATGCGTCAAAAATGTGATGTAAAATGATAAATGTTGTCTAAATTATGATTTATGTATCATGTTCGGGATTTCATCTATAATTTTGAGTAAAAAAAAGTTGTTTACTTTTTAGTCACATTCAATCGACTACAAAATATTAAGTAATCATCATATTTACCTTTTGGATTTGGCTTCTGATTATCTTAGGTATGCCCCACGTTGCCAGCAAAATTGCAAATATCAGACCACACAACGATATAAAAAAAAATAGACGCGATTGTTTTCCAATCATTGTGTTAAACAATCAACACTTTTCGATCACAAAAAAGGAACCAGCGACCAGCTAACACTCCGAAAAATATAAACCGATTGTTAAGTTTTTTAAAACCTAATAAGAAAAATCAGCAATTCATGTTGCTTTTGAAAAACAATTTTCGTTCGAATTTTAAATTTTAATTCAACAATTTCATAGCGCGGTCTGGCTGTGACTGCCTTCTTGCAGATTGGAAACTACTCGTATTATCGTTTGATTATGGCTTGCCGGTTAACTAGCATTTTCCACTTGTTTTTTCCTTACAAAGGGGGACAGTTACGTATGATATTGACACAGCAGCTGACTTGCATGAGTGCAAGGTAAGGGATTAAGAAAATCAATGCTGAATTGAATTAAACAGAGAACCGTTTCTCGTGATGCTGTTATGTTAAGTGATTGAGTTTTAGAACATAATTGCTGGCGGTGTCCTTACTTCACTGTGCTATTGTCACAAACGGGTTTTACAGAGTTATGTTACGACCTTCACTACAGATAAATATAGGAAACATGAAAAATTATGTTTTTGGGAGCCTTCACCTGCTGACCTGAACTGGCGACGCAAACGCAACACTGGTTTTACACGCAAGATAAATTAAAATAGAGATAGAGATAAAATCTGTATTTAAATATGACAAGACCAGTGTACAAAAAATCTGATACAAGTTTATCTGATCGCTTTGCAGTGTCAGATAATTATTGTATGTATATGATGCGTTTTAGTGCTGACGTTTATCTGATTTCGATTATATTATGTATTGTAAGCAATAAAATAGTCACAATTTATATTTCAAATAAATAGCCAAATAGTTTGCAATTTAAATTGACCATTGAAATTTCACTCATGAATCTTATAAATTGATTAAAACGAACGATCACTGCAGTGCAGAAAACCGACAACGACACTCATTTTTTAACAACGATATTGATTAAATGTGCAACCTGCTCGAGGCTCGACTGCCGTCACGCCACTGTCACGGTTAATTAGGCAGTATACAAACATAATTGTCAGTGTATGTACCTACATAATTTCCTTCAATGGGCATTGTCATCTAGATTAATCTACAACGAATTAAGCTACATTAACAAAATTGATATGGAGTGGATTGAAAGTTATTATGAGTGGGACCGGAAAATTGTATTTCACGAAAAATTGGTCTGGCAGTCACATGCCGCGTTCAACATGAAGATGATTGCGTTTTTGACATTCATAATTATACCTGTTGATAAAATGTTCGTCACGTGATAAGACAAATATAATTACAATTTAAAACGAGCCTTTCTACACATCTTCAATGCAAAGGCTTTGTATTTAAACAATGATATTGTATGGGGAGCCATATTTTGCAAAGTCCTGGGCAGAACCTAGTAAACGATAAACACGTCAAAAGTCATAGATTAACCCTTATGTCACTGCCCTGGCGTGTGGTAAGATTTGCTACGATGAGAAACCCATGTTACCCTTGTAGCACTTATACTTTTATATTAGGCGTAAATCAACAATTTTGCCAATTGAACAATTCTACTTGATTTGTAACTCTACACGCGCAATTAGTACTTGTCACAGTTGTCACTGAACTTTGACGACTCTTCAGTCTAGTCAGTAGTAAAGGGTCCCACAGATTAACATTTCACTTGATAATAAACCAGTCTCCTGTCAGTTAATCGTAAGGGCTCTCACAGACTGGAGCGGCCTGCGGTGGCAGTTAATAGTAAATTTGACAGCTAATGACAAGTTTACTACTGTCCGCCGCGGCCGGGCCGTGCCAGTGTGATGCAGGCTTTATAGACCACAGATTATCAGATTTTCGTCAAGTTAAGAAACTGGCGATTTTTCCGAACTGCAATCACAATAATATTAGAAAGGTAGGTTTCATTAACGTACAAAGGTACGCAAGAAGATCATTAGTCCACCCAACCCAGAATTAACCCGATGCTTGACAGTTGTAAAATTCGAATAATGAACACTTTTTTATATTTTCTTTGATATCTTCTGCCTGTAACCTGCTTCGTTATGTCGCTCGCTTCGTAGAAACGCGTCATGACTTCACCAAATAGCTAACGTGAAACCTTCTATATCCGACATAAAGCAGTCTTCACTTTCACACGTCGGGCCTAGCAGTAAGGGAATGCTGACTCTGGTATTGAACTTTCATTATAGCTGCAGCTACAGTACCTACTTACCCCAAGCCCCAACCCGACCTATCTTTGACGCCGACTGTACCATCGCCATTTCGCCGCCTTGCCCGTTGACGGGACAATGATGTCCCGGACCTTTGGGAGGCGTGCGTGGAGCTAGGTACCTACAAAGTACCAACTGAGCTAACACGTGGAGGCCCTTTTGACAATTAAATTATTATTATTACAGCCTCTTTATTTCCATAAGGAATGATCTATCAAAAACATATCTTAATTATACTTCTATGCATGCACAACATAATTATTAGATTTTTTTTTCTGTTTATACGAAGTTCTTTTCTTTTTTTTCTATAGATATATATGTATATATTTTTTCTTTTAAGTGTTTTGTCTGATTAGGGGGTTCTGCCTTTTCTCCGAATTTATTATGTCCGAATTTCACTTGCCAACCAACTTTTCGCCGATGATTCACCTTGACAACTAACTAATGGCAAATTTTTGTATGACAACAGATTCATTTCGCAGAATTATTGTCAAGTCGATTATTATAATGAATTAAAAAAATTGGCATACCTATCATTTGGCAAATCTTTCAGTTGGACAAACAACTACTAACCGAATAACGTTTCGTTAGTGCAACAGTTCCCTTTTCTTACATAAGCCAACTTTTTACTACAAAGAACAAGACAGCATAACATAGTCAGAATTTTATTCAACGTGTTCTTTTATAAGTTACAAGGAGGGAAGTGGAGACGGGGAGACGAAGTCACCTACAAAGGAGGTTCGGGGGCGAAGCCCCCGTATTAAAAACAACACACAATCGTAACAGTGATATTATTTGTAGGTTAGGTTAGGGTAAGCTTGTGTCTCTTAGAGCGGAAAAAGGCACCCCGCGAAGCGGGGTGACGTCGACACGCTGGCGGTTAGGTAAGGTTTAGGTGAGGTTAAAATAATTGGCAGGTGTTTGTTTAAAAAAAACACATGTACACCTACATACATACATTCCACCAAGCAACAGTCCAAAAGTAATGATGTTAACACTTATCTCCAATGATGCGATAATTCAGGTACCGTCATTGTCAAAAAACAAGTGAGCGGTTGCGCTCACTTTGTAAATACGTTACACAGCTTAGTTACTAAATAAAATATCTGGTAAGTGTTATACCACGAAATGTATATAAGTCTAACTGACCCATTCTGATACTCGAAAGGTGGCATTTTGAAAAGTGACTTTATGAAAAAAAGTCCAAGCATACAGTTGGTAACCGTGAGGTAGGGAAATTAAACTAAACCTTTTGATAAGTTGACACTTAATCATTCGGCGAAATGACATTATGCGAAAAATTGGTTGCGATGTGATATTCGTACATAAAATTTTCGGAGATGATTTAGAGAACCCTGATTAGTGATAATAGATGTGTCTATATTTTGTACTGATACAATTTTAATAAGATATTTCATGAGTAATTAATTGATTTATAAATCGATTTTGGGACCCCTCCACGGGTTAAGGCCTCCTTCATTTTGCTCCACGTTTGTCTTTCCTTCGATTTTTCGAGCCAGTTTTACAATTAACTGACCATTATCACATTCAGCTTTATGCGAATTGTAATAAGGTTCATTATAAAAAAAAATAACTGTGTTGGCGTTTGTACACGTACTAGTCCTCCATAGTAGTATGTACGTAGTCTAAGAAAAATATTCATAAAAACCATACTTATGCTTATTGGCTTAGACTACGTAAGTACTTACGTTCGTCTTTACGTACTTACTTAGATTAATATTTAAATAAGATTGTATTATTTATTTGTAAAATAGCATACAACAATAGCGCCGTTCTACTTAAGTACCTAACGACTCTCGTGTGCCCATACGCCTGTTGTGCTGATTAAATAATCCTCGTCTTGTGAAAATACATCTGCCGATGCCGGTCTAAAAATGTTTCATGTTCCAATTATCGAGCAACGACACACAAATTGGTACACGGTGGCTCGTAGACCTCATAGTCCAAGGGGTTTCAATTCTCGGCATCGTCGTAGTCGACTTTAATCGACTATTTTCAATATTTTCGATACTAAGTTTATATTGTATACTTAAAAAAAAATACACTGTGATATTGCTTTTTTAATGATATAGGGTAACGGTTTATTGTACAAAGTGTGTATCTACATATTATGCCCTTATTAAGTTTAATTTAAAAGATTATATTATTAATTTAATTTTATATGTGTACATGTGTAATTTTTAAATGTTTTATACTAAAATGTTGTATGCTGTTTACATTGTTAACATTCTATATAGGTATTACCTATGTATATTTAATATTTATTTTACACATGTTTTTTAACTAAAGATTTAAAGTGAGATATTGAATTCGCTTCTTTAATATTTTATTTTTGCAATATTTAATGTTGGTTTATGTAAATGCCATCGTGATAATTTTTATGGTAATTATTTTCTCGACAACTGACATGACAACTTAGAAAATCAGAAGCAACGGAAGAAAAGCGGCCAGTATTAATTATTCGAATTGAACAACCTGTCAACTGCCAGTCACGATGTTACTCGCGTATGTTGCTAACATTTAGAGCAGGCACAGAAAAGTACTCTGTGCACCAGTGACAGAAGGTAAAAAAAGATAGAAAAAACGATAAAAAACACAACCTACCTTAAGAGGGAAGAATAGCTTAAAAAATGATTTATTTCAGACCTTGGTCCATATATCGTTAGTAGTACATTTGAAAAACTTATGCGCTATGTTAGTTAGTACAATACTCGATTGTTTGATGTCAGGATCACTCGAGGTAAGTCAAAGTAGTCCTGACCATCTGAATCCAATGCCACATAATCGGGCAGTTAAATCTTCCAGCAATTACCTTCAGAATTTCGTTCCCATCAGCGACGTGATTTTATTTTGCATCACCGCTAGGAAACCGTCCGTGTGGGTATTGGCGAACATTTCCGACGCACTGCACCATTTTGGAAGTCTTAACAGCATTATTTCAGCATTGTTTCTTTGCAGCTTTGTAGCAGCTAGCAGGGCTGTTGTTGTTAAAAGTCTAGGCTACGGCACTAATGGGTCCCGACTGTTGAAGTTGCTGTTTCGTATAAGAAAGTATAGTTTGTTTTATCTGTGTCATAACGATTCGTATGCCTCGTTCCGGATCCGTCACAAGCGATTTGGACATTATTTTAAAACTCCAGGGTCCAAATTGACATACGAAATGTTAATCATGAAACTGATTCAATGTTCTCGATTAATGAACTTGTTTTTTTTCTTTTCAGTTTTTTTTTGTAAAGATTACTTTATTGCAGTCGGGTTTTTTTAATTTCTAAAATTGTTTTTATTTAACACTTTTTAGTTAGTATTATTATATAAGTTCTTACAACCAATAAATACAAACTCACACCGCACCTAGATAACTATGTAGGTATTCAAACACCCACTAGCAAAGTAGATGCAGGATTTCAATACTTACCTATTAATAATCATATGGTATTAGTTAAGTATTTATAAGTAATCTCGTCAAATATTACATTAAAAAAACCGCCGAGGTACCTATTTATTAGTAAAGAGTAAATCAATTATATTATAGGTATGTATCTGTACTAAATTAACTATCTCTTTTACAATACCTAACAAAGAAGATGGATGGTAAATACCTACTTATCAGTCAGTAACTAACCGATATAGCTTCCTACCTACTTAATTAAGTTAAGTACCTAATTATTAAGTTGCTACTTTCTACGAATCGAATGTACCAGACTATACGCCAAGTAACTTTTATACAATTATACCTACTTACAACAAAGAGGTACGAACAAAAACTTTACCTAAATTCCTAAACATAAAGTATCAAAGCAGATGAACGAAAACAAAACAATACTTATTAGAAATATACCTACTAACTACCTATCTCGCCAACTAGATATCAGGTAAGTACCTACGTTAAATTATCCGTCGACGCGGTGTTTAATAACTTGTACCTAGTGTACCCACTACGGCCCCGAGGTTCCAGCGACCCCCGGTACCCTGGTTGTGGTAGCGGCCAGGGTACCAGCGGGGTCAGGGGTGCGAAGAATCTCCGGCGAACATCCGGCTACCACCACCGACGACCCCTGGCCCTGGCAACTTACAACACGCGCACACTGCGGACTGACGAAAGGATAGCGGAACTGGAGGATGAGCATGCTGCGTTGGGATGTCATAGGGTTATCTGAAGTCCGAAGAGAGGGGGAGGACACGATAACCCTCAAATCCGGCAACTTGCTCTATTTCCGGGAGGGCGACCAACAGTCCCAGGGAGGTGTCGGGTTCCTCGTCCACAAGTCCCTCGTAAATAACGTGGTGAAGATCGAGAGTGTGTCGACTAGGGTGTCGTACCTAGTACTCGGAATATCTAACAGGTACTCATTGAAGGTCATTCAGGTTTACGCACCGACCTCGGCACACTCCGACGAAGAGGTGGAGGCCATGTATGAAGATATATCGAAGGCCATGCATAGTTCCAAAACCTACTTCACCGTCGTTATGGGGGACTTCAACGCAAAACTGGGCAAGAAAGATGTTGAAGAGCTGAGAGTGGGGTAATTTGGAGTTGGAAGTCGGAACCACCGGGGCCAACTACTGGCCGGCTTCTTGGAGAAGGAGGGACTCTACATGATAAATTCCTTCTTCAAGAAACGCGAGCACAGAAAGTGGACCTGGATGAGTCCCGACGGTGCAACTAAAAACGAGATTGACTTCATCATGTCGACGAGGAAGCATATATTCAATGATGTCTCTGTGATCAATACGGTCAAAACCGGGAGCGATCATCGTCTGGTAAGAGACACATTGAATATATGCGTCAAGCAAGAGCGCTCTCGATTGATGAAGTCTACGCTCCGTCCAGCATCAATCCAAATTCAAAACCCCGAGAGCTTCCAGCTGGAACTCCAAAACCGTTTCAATTGCCTAGGCGGCGATTTGGACGAATTGAACGACGGGTTTGTGGAAGCTGTCCGTGTCACTGGGTCTAAGTTCTTCAAGGCCCAAGGCACCAACGGAATAAAAAGGCTATCTAGCTCCACTCAGAAGCTCATGAAGGAAAGGAGTGAAGTGATTCTACCGTCTTCAGCCGATGCGACCTTATACCGGCAGCTCAATAAACAGATCTCCAAGTCCCTTACCCGCGATCTGCGCCAATTCAATAGAAATCGTATAGAAGAGGCCATCCATTGCAATAAGGGCTCTAAAGTATTCTCGAGAGATCTGTCTATAGGGCAGAGCCAGCTCGCGAAGTTAAAAACTGAAGATGGTAGAATCGTTTCCTCTAAACCTGAGATTCTGGGTGAGATAGAGCGCTTTTACGGACAGCTATACACATCAACGCGCAGACCCGAAGTTATTCAGGCGGAAGAGCGTAGAGCTAGACTAACCCGACACTTTACCGACGACATCCCGGACATCAGCCTGTACGAGATTGTAATGGCTCTTAAACAGCTCAAGAACAACAAAGCACCCGGTGAAGACGGAATAACAGCCGAACTTCTGAAGGCGGGTGGAAAACCGGTCCTTAAGGCCCTTCAGAAGTTGTTCGATTCCGTCTTACTGGAAGGGAGAACTCCAAAGGCATGGAACAGAGGGGTGGTGCTGCTGTTCTTCAAAAAGGGTGACAACACTCTGCTGAAGAACTACAGACCCATCTCACTTCTGAGCCATGTCTATAAGCTGTTTTCGAGGGTCATTACCAATCCAGACTTCCAGCCTCCCGAACAAGCCGGTTTCCGAAGAGGCTTTAGTACCGTAGACCATATCCACACGCTTCGTCAGGTTATACAGAAGACCGAAAAGTATAACCTGCCTCTCTGCTTAGCGTTTGTGGACTAAAAAAGCCTTCGATTCGATTGAAACCTGGGCTGTACTACAGTCTCTCCAACGGTGCCAAGTTGACTATCGCTATATCGAAGTGCTCAAGTGTTTGTACGAGAACGCCACTATGTCAGTCCGACTTCAGGACCAGAACTCGAAACCTATTCCGCTGCAGCGGGGAGTCAGGCAAGGAGATGTTATTTCTCCAAAACTGTTCACCGCTGCACTGGAGGACGTTTTCAAGACTCTGGCCTGGAGAAGGCTAGGCATCAGCATCAACGGCGAGTACATCACCTTCACCTCGGTTTGCTGACGATATAGTAATCTTGGCTGAGACCATGGAGGACTTAAGTACGATGCTCGATGACCTAAGTAAAGCATCCGAGCGAGTTGGTCTAAGAATGAACATGGATAAGACGAAGATCACGTCAAATGCCCATGTAGTACCAACTCGTACCGTCGGCGCCCTATTGTGCGCGCGGAGCGCGCAATGAGGGTCGGTCTTCCGCTGAGCATTGGACGGACGCCGTCCGCGCCCTATTAACGAGTAGCGTAGGGCGAGCGCCGTCGACGCCCTATTTTTTGTCGGCCGTTGGCCGAGCATAGGGCGATTGTGCGCGCGCAGCGCGCAACGAGTGTCGGCCTTCGGCCAACCACGTGCACGTCTCAACCCCGTTGAGTTTTGGCTTTTGATGGGCCGCGCGATGATGTGTTCGGAAACGTTGAAAGTAAAATAAGTAGGTATTAATTACCAGACTGCGGGACGCAAAGGAGGGTAATGTGTTTATCTCGTATTTATTTATTTATTCCAAATGAAGTAATATCTCACCGTAAGCTGTCAGTGACGCTTTAGGTCGTTAAAACTATTTGAAGCACTCTGGGTTTGTCAATAGAATTTTATACAACCGTGATATAAATAATTACAGCTTTTTTAAACCAAGTACCGCGTTTACTTTTTCTTATTTAATTCTTATATAACTTCACGAAGCTTATTAATTTTTTCTTAGGTACCTATTCTAATCAAATTTTATTAGTCACATAGTCACATTGGCCCTCCTTTGCATCGCGCAGACCAGTATTAATACTGAACAGAATTACTATAACTTTATAACGTTATATAATTTAAATGGTCACTCTAAATGAAAAACTGTAAAGAAACCTATAACTGATTTTTAAATACCTATTCAGTGATACCCCACTCGACATATTTCGTTCACTTTTTTTTTTTTTTTCAATTTTGGCGTCTGGTTGTCGCCATATTGAATTTTGATTACTGTCATGTCTTTAGTGACACACGCAAGAGTAAGACGGTTCGATTGACGTAAGAATTATTAAAATCGGTTCACGCGTTTGGTCTCTGGAGTGCCACATAGGAACAAACATACATACATACATACATATATAGGCTGATAAACACATTACCCTCCTTTGGAGCGCAGTCGGGTAAAAAGGGGGGGTCAGCTCTCGACCGACAATAGGTACTTTGTTACGTTGTAACGAAACAAATTATTCTTTTAAATTTTTTGTTTCGTGTTATTACTTAGTAGTGGAGGAACTTTTTTGACGTAATTCGACTAATTAAATCTGATGAGAATATCTCAATCAGATTTGATCAAATCTCTAAGGGATATGATCAAATCACGCAGGATGTTAAAATGGCGAATCCATTTTATCATTTGCCTAATACAAATCAGTAATTTGATAAAATCTCTGAATCTGTTTAGTGAAATGACGAAATCGGACAAAAAAGGCAACTCGTTTTTTCATTTCACTAGACTTGTTTAGTGATTTTATAAAATCCCTGAAACGCGTCAGTGAGTTGACGAAACTAACTCGCAGAGGGGGCGCAATTATGTTTTTTCCGCTCTTTTATAAAAAAATAACTACGAAGACGGTGGCGGGAGCAGAGCTCCTGCCACCATCTTCTAACCTATCCGCCATCCGAGTCTAAGTCCCAGATCCGATGACTAATGATTTAGGAGCCAATATCTGCGAGTTAGTTTCGTCAATTCACTGACGCGTTTCAGGGATTTATCAAATCACTAAACAAATCTAGTGAAATGAAAAAACGAGTTACCTTTTTGTCCGATTTCGTCATTTCACTAAACAGATTCAGAGATTTGATCAAATGACTGATTTGTATTAGGTAAATGATAAAATGGATTCGTCATTTACCATCCTGCGTGATATCCCTTATCATATCCCTTAGGGATTTGTTCAAATCTCAGTTTTGGCCATTTCACTGCGACATATACAAGTTTTAACATGTAGATACGTTTTTTTATTCGGTAGATAACTAACTTTATTAAATTAAAAAATTTACGTCTAGAATACATTGACTACTTATATAAATAAATAATAATTGATCGAGCGAGCGAAGCGAATAAAGTTCTCCGTTTCAGCTTGGGCAAAAATGCTTTCGTGTGTGCCCGGATGTCCACATGTCCGGCTTTTCTCCTCTAAGTACCTACAGGTTGCATTTCTCAACAGTTATTGTCCAATATTTTGTGAGCAGGTTCGGGTTCGAATGGTTTGATAATTACTTAGTTGTTTTTTTTGTCGATTTAGAGTTTGGATTTTTTTTAAAGACTGTCATGCGAGGTCTTCATCTCACAGACCCACTGGCCAATAAAATTTGCCATCACTGAAACCAATGAATTGTCAGTGTCACTGTATCGAGCTCCGCGTTCTCAGACTGCGCCTGCGTCAATAGATTTTCATACATTGCATTGCCTGCATTCATGGTCAGGCGCTCTTCGCGAGGCATGCACCCCTGATAGCGGCAAACATTAACGATGCCCACTAAACCTGTTTTGGGTCCTATACTTACCTGGTTACCTGAAAAGATAAAAGGAAACCCAGGAGTCATAGGATGACTTCGATGTCCGACTCGCGTCTGTCTGGCAAGACACTTTTTCTCAGCACTGCTGCACACGACGGCCCGCGAGCTCTCAATTTTTCTCGCACTAGACGTCTCTTTCTAAGTTTTCTAATAAGAGGGAGGCGGATAGTGCGAGAAAAATCGAGAGAGCTTGCGTGCCGTCTTGTGATATCCGTGCTGGACCGCGTGGAGGCATCAAGACGAGCTTTTGTTGCTCGTGGGACTTGGGGAGGTGGAAACACGACGGGTGATAATTAGGTATATTCGACGCCCGCTTTAGCCTAGTTGGTAGTGACCCTGCCTACGAAGCAAGAGGTCCTGGGTTCGAATCCCGGTAAGGGCATTCATTTGTGTGATGAGCACGAATATTTGTACCTGAGTCATGGATGTTTTCTATGTATTTAAGTATTTATTTATCTATATAAGTATGTGTTTATCGTCATGTAGTACCCATAGTACAAGTTTTGCTTAGTTTGGGACTAGGTCGATTTGTGTAAGATTGTCCTCTAATATTATAAATATTTATTTATGTTATGTCTCGTATGCTGTGTTTGTGATCTCCGATTTTTATTAAAAACTAGACGTGCCCGCGGCTCCACCCGCGTGAACTAATTATATTAATGTATTTGTTACAATTGTATTATGTTCATGAGCCCTGCTTAGCGATATACTACAGTATACAGGTATACATTTATTAAAATGTCAACATGAAACTCAGTAATACACACAGGCCTCCTCTCATGGATGAGAGGGAACGGGCAGTAGTCCCCACGCTGGCCCAGTGCGGGTTGGGGACATTTGTGGGGTAACCTGCATACATTCACGAAGAAATTCAAAGGTGTATGTGAAGTCCCCAACCCGCACTGGGCCAGCGTGGGGACTACTGCCCGTTCCCTCTTATCCATGAGAGGAGGCCTGTGCCCAGCAGTGGGACGTATATAGGCTGATTTATTTATTATTATTATTTGAAAAAATGGCTGAAGTACCTATACGACACAAAGTTTCATAATTTTCAGCACTTAGTAAATTTTTACCCAAAAAGGTGTCATTCAAACACCAATTTTACATGATTATAACATTTATAACGAATAGAACACATCAAAACTTTTCTCTAAAGAAGTTATTTTCTGCCCTTTTATAAAAAAATTACCACGAAGACACCGTCGGGAGCGGAGAGTTAGGGGGTCAGGTCCAACCGATCAGAGCACTTGTTTTGTTCCACACAATATAACAAATGATAATAAAATAAATAAATAAAAATAAAAAAGCCTTTATTTCTACTACCACTAATAATTACAGTAATACTATAAACTATTATACTTAAAAACAAATACTCTAGGTAGAAGTCGCCTCTGCAGCGTAGGCCTCCCCCATTTCCTTTCTCTGGCCTTCCGCATCCAGTCTAAGCCGATCCGTTGGCAGAAAATATCGCGCCACCTTTTCTTTGGCCGTCCACGTTTCCTCTTTTCGCCTCTCGGTATCCACTCGGTTAGTCTCTTCGTCCACCTACTTTGTTCCATTCTACAAATATGTCCTGCCCAGTTCCATTTGCATGATCTTATCCGGTATACAATATCATTCAGTTTTGTTGTGCTCCTAATGGTTGTATTGTTTACTCTGTCAGAAAGTTTAATGCCCAGCATACTTCGCTCCATTTTCCGCTGGCAAATTGCCAATGCTTCTTCTTTTCTCTTGAGGGCCCGGCCTTTGGCACCCGTAGGTGATACACGGAAGGATGGCTACTTTAAAGAGCTTACTTTCAATACTTATATTTATCTCTTTGTTTTTCATGATTTCTTTATAGCTCCAATACTTTTTCCATCCTTTCGCCTTACCTCCTTTCCGGTGTAGTCATCAAAAGAGACAGACTGCCCCAACTATAGGTATTCGTCCACGTATTTTAGTTTTCCGCCCTGTATGATTATGTCTTGAGGAAGTCCGTTGGTCATAATTTGTGATTTTGAGGTATTCATGTGTAGTCCTACTTTTTGGCTCTCCTTAGTTAAGTCGTTTACCATTTTCTCTAGGTCGGATGCGTTGTAGGAGAATACTACAATATCATCCGCAAAGCGTAGGTGGCTTAGGTATTCGCCGTCTATTTTAACTCCTTTCTTGTCCCAATTTAATTTTCGAAATATAGACCAATACTGCAGCAAATATTTTAGGTAAAAGTGGGTCATCTTGCCGGACTCCTTTCTCAACGTGAAATTCTTCTCCCTCTCTTTCTAGCCTTATTTTGGCCCGGCTTTTTGAGTACAAATCGGAAAGCAAGCTAACATAATAACAAACGATAAATAATAATCAAAGTAGTTAGTTAGTTAAGTAACGGTAGGTAACAGTGACATGACAGCTGTTGCAGAGGGGCTACCGCGAAACGAAAACGAACTTAGTTCGTGTATCGCCCTCTCTGTCGCTCCTGCTTGTTCGAGCGACAAAGACGGAGATACACGAACGAAGTTCGTTTTCGTTTCGCGGTAGCCCCTCTGGGTTGCGTAGGTACCGTTCCATTTCATTTAAAATTCTCTAACCGGAATTTCAAAGTACAGTTTTAATAATTATTATTTATAAACAGTATGTTTTTTTAGCTAAATCAATTGTATAACAATTATACTAACGTGTAAATGTAGTCTCAGATATTATCAAATTACGTAAAATGGAGAGACCGATCGCGATCCGACCGAACGCTACAGCCGAACATTTCCGAACCATTCCGAACAATATGGCGACGCTTCAAATTGAGAATGTTATCGAGATTTAATTAGGTGATTGTAGAAAAAATATCCAATAGAACCGGAAGCCTTTATGCTCTTGTTCTAAGTTAATATCTAGAGAATTGATTCGTAAGTTTAATTCTCGTGTTCGTTGCGTTGTTTTTGAGAAACGTGATGCCAAACATCGTGTTTTTGTAAGGCGCTATCTCGCTCGTTCCTTCGTGTTTTATCCCGTTCTGATTTTCCGATTTTATATAATAGCTAGTTTTGTAAGTTATGTCTAGAGCTACGGTAGCCTAGTGGTTCAGGCATGCGGCTGTCAAATGGCAGTCGCGGGTTCGAATCCCAGCTCGTATCAATGAGTTTTTCGGAACTTATATAAGGAATATTTACCGTGTTGGTGAATGAAAACATCGTGAGGAAACCGGTCTATCCCAATACGGTCTAGTTTTCCCTCTGGGTTGGAAGGTCAGATGGCAGTCGCTTTCGTAATACTAGTGCCTTTTCCAAATCTTGGGGTTATCTGTCAAAGCGGACCCCGGGCTCCTTTAGGGGCGCCACCGGGAATAACGCTACGAGGATGTCTATCATTGTGTGTAGTTTAGGAGTTGCTATGGTCACCTTCTGCCTCCATCGCCAGATCTGCTCGATGTTACCATTTACCATATGCCAAATTTCAGCTCGATCGGATATGTATCAGAAAGTTTGCAAAGTTTTCAAAAATGGTTTGCAAGATTTGTAAAATCTGTTACATACCTACATACAAATATTGCTAGTATAAAAGTAATAAAGAAAATTATGCTTTTTTGCAAAACTAGAATGTGGCTGTGCGATCTATTCGGTGCATCAATAATTCTGAAAATTTGGAACCGTATAGGAAGGTTGGAGAGGAGACAATCGACCAGTGAAGAGAGCGTATGTGGGTCGGCCCAATTGAAAATGCCCAGTGGGCCAGCCCAGGTATTGCTGGAGTGACCAAGCCCTCAAAGATCTGAACAACCTTGGGGCATCCAACTGGTGTGAGGTGACACAGAATAGGGAAGAGTGGCGTTCTCTTGTGTCAGAGGCCAAGATCCTCTTTGGGTCATCGAAATAGCGTAGTAAATAAGGAAGGTTACCATAGGTACATTAAGCACCATGCTAAGCCAACCGCGAGTGCAGTGGCATAGGTAGGCACTGCACCAATCAGAAATAGGAGGGTAGATTGCCTTTAGCGTCACGTCAGCCAGCCCCGCAGCAGTTCCGAGAAGAGAACTGTGACTGTGGATTGCTTGAGTAAACACGCAAGCAACACACAAAAGCTTGAAAATAACGAGTGGATTTATTGAGGATATTAGATAGTACTCATGGTTTATAAAATAAACGGGGTGAAAGTATCGATATTCTCAAGAGAAACACAAATTAAGTGCAATGCATTTTTTTCGGATAGAAGCAGAAAATATGATTCCAGGAAGTTGGAAAGCCTTTAAGCGTACTTATACCACAGCCCAACGACTCACAGACTCCCGGCTCCCTAAGATTGCAACGAGGTTAACCATGACAAGGAGGAGGATATAAAGTGTGCATTAAACATGGACTATATGAAGCTAGTGATTTAATTTCAATTATTACTTCATATTTGCCTTAATCCACTTCATGTACTTGAAAACATTGGTATAAAACCCGATTTTAGATGTTCCACACTTCACGTCCGGTCCGTAGCTAACTATACCAGACAGATAATACTTCTTGTTGTAGTACATGAGTAGGGGCCCGCCAGAGTCGCCGGGGCAGGTATCCTTGCCCTTCAGGCCTCCTGCGCACAGGTGGTTAGCAGGAACACGAGAATCTTGGCTCAAGCATTCTTGTTTAGGTACAAGACTGAGTTCGGTGGCCAATAGGATGTTTGATGAGTGGGAGGCCTCAGTTTCGCCCCAACCTACGATCCCGAGGGACACGCCTTTGTTCCTCGGGGTGTCTACGTCGAACGGTGGCAGAGGAATGGGTTGAATGAATTCTGAAAAAAAAAATGTTTTTTATCATTTATGTTTGACTCTGCTCCAGCCAGAGCGGGTTGGTGGGTGTTTAATAGAAATGCCTGCCGAGAAGGGCCAAAATAGACGTGGCAGGCCGAGTGTTGGCGGGACGACCAGGCCCTACTGCGAAACGAAAACAGATTTTGTTTGTGTAACTCCCTCTCTGTTGCACTTGCTAGTTCGAGCAACAGAGAGGGAGATACTCGAACGAATTCGTTTTCAGTTCGCGATAGTCCCTCAGTCCGCATTTCGACAAACGATTGGCGATTGGCTTGGATTTGAGATTGCTCAAAGTGGTGGAAATCGAGAGACCTTTGCCCAACACTGAGACATTCCATAAGGCGTGGGATGAAAATGTCTGGACTATACCGAGATTTTGCAAAATGTTACGTTTAATTAAGTAACTTGTTTTTCTAATTAGAGCCGTTTCACACTTCACTGACACGATATGGGTGTCGAAGCCAACTTCTGTCATTTATGACACTGTGCAGTCAGCATCGGAAGTAACTGCGCAAACGAAGACGTCAAAAGTCTGTATTAAAAGGGAATAAGAGCCTTTGACGTCTTCGATTACGCAGCTACTTTTGATGCTGAATGTACATATGTACATAGTTCACATTACACACTGATATCGTATCAGTTCGAAATAGTGTGGTTACAATATTACAATATGTGTATGTGTATATGAATGTTCTTGAAAAATACCTGAGATGGGAGCTCGTTTCTTCAGTCTCAGCAGGGCTATGTCGTTAGTGATGGTCTTACTATCATATTCAGGGTGCTTTAAGATTTTGTCCGGGTACACAAGTTTGTTCTTGGTACATTTGTCTTTGACGCAGTCCACAGGATAACTCTCCTTGTCATATTCGCCCAAGTAGATAGCAATGCTGTAAAATATAAATATAAATATTTGCGGACAATTTTACACGAATAGGCCAAACTCTGCAACGCTTGTACTCAAATCAAAATCAAATCAAACAAATAGTTTAGCTAGCGCGGTCAAACAGGCTGCGCCCCGTCGGCAACACGCCCCGCTTCTGCCGAGCCCCGCCAGCAATCCCGCCGCGCGCAGGCCGCGCGCCCGCGACGGTCGCGCCGCGCGATCGCCACGGGCGCGCGGTGCGTAAGTGTGACGCC
This sequence comes from Epinotia demarniana, assembly GCA_945867215.1. NCBI lineage: Eukaryota > Metazoa > Arthropoda > Insecta > Lepidoptera > Tortricidae > Epinotia > Epinotia demarniana. Next base: position 11,880,450 of record OX244262.1, read on the forward strand.
AGCCAGACAGCGCAGCGCGCGGTCCGTACGTAGTGCAGGCGGGTTGAAAGCGCGAGGCCAGCGCGATGCGCGCGGGATGCGCGCGCGATGCCGGCTGGTTGATGGCGCGAGGCCAGCGAGATGCGCGCGTGCTCTGTACCGGCCGTCCCGCGCGCATCACGCGCTCGTCAAGCGCCGCTACCGCTCCGCTGGCAGTCTGTTCGACCCTTTATTTATGTTATCACATTAAATAAATTTGTAACCTGTTCTGTGGCAGTAGATTTTTTTCACTCTATTTTTACGAAACAGAGACCGAACGAATGTTTAAGAAGATATTATTTATTTACATTGATATACTCGTAATATGTATATTTTTTAACATTCCAACTTATTGTCAAAACTGTGTACATTCGATCACATGTCATATACATTAAAAGGTATCAACAGTTTGCCCATTTCGGAGGTACAATATTATTGATCTTCAAATTAAACTTAATCATTTGTAGATCTATACGAAATATTCATTGAGATTGTAAAAGCCTTTTATTGTCAGCCATTCCTTCAGTTCCTTCTTGAACTTAGTACTCTCAAGTGACTTAATCCATTCAGGATTTCATATACTAGAAATTTGTGTATTTGTTACATACACGTCAGAGTTAAAACTTTATTGCTTCTAAAGATGTCCCTTAAGGATTCCCCGTTTTTTAGATTGAATATTATTCGTAGGCCTTTTTTTTGAAGAATAATAACTTATTTTTAACCGACTTCAAAACAGAGAGGAGGTTCTCAATTCGGCTATATTGTTTTTATTTATTTTTTTATTTTTATTTTTAATGTTTGTTAACTCAGAACTCCGTCATTGATGAGCCGATTCGAAATTCTATAGTAGGTAATCAACGCATTTGTTATCGGAAATCAGTTCATGTGGTAAATTGTAAAAAAATTTTGAAATATTCTCGTGGCTAAATTGAAGTCGGTTAAAACTTTGCTTTTAAAGTAAATTATGTAATAATGAAATGTCCAGTCATCCTATTGGACGATTACTACCAACTGAAAAATTCATGCGCCTGTTAAGGCATTGATTTATTGAGTTAGCTAACAGGACGGGGTCGGTCGCAGGTTAGAATCCTGCTCTGAGCGATACAATTTTCAACATTTCCCTTTCATTTGAAATTACGGGTTTCGTTAGCTTAGTACAAAACCCTTAATTTGACAAAAAATAGCGAAAGTCCATAGTTCAAGCCTCAGTGACGCAGGACAGCCCCAACGATTCTGGTCAGGCAAAAAATACAAAAAGACGGCCAAAGACTTTGTACCGCCAGCTGGACACTGCCAAATTAAGGGAATTACTTACTCTTGATAATACTTGAGATTGTGTTCGAGGCAATGGGCAGCGGTCAAGACGTGGCGACTGCCAATGAGAGAGCCAGCGCAAAGGTAGGTGCTCCCGACGGTGCGATCCTTGATAGACAGACGTACGATGCTGGGAAACTGGCCTAGTCCAGCTGGGTGACCGCCTGCAGAAATGATACAAACTCTTTTCAGAATATCATCTTTATTTGCCGAGAGGCGTCCTCTGCTGGACATAGGCCTGCCCCAATTACCGGTCCTGCGCCACTTTAATGTAAAGTAGGTAATTGCCAAAAATTCTTAGATCAAATCGCGTTCAGTTTTAAAAAGATTCAAAAGATTGCAAGTAGTGCCAAGCGGGTGCGTAACGGTCGCTATTTTTTTTTTTGATATAATACTATAGATCGATATAACGGTTAAGGGGTATACTGCACTTTTGTTATATCAACATTTGGTATATTTTGATAAAATACGATTCACAAGGATATGGACTCTCTATTATCATCCAGGCTGATCCTGTAAGTTTTTGAAAATACATCGAAACGCTTTGAGAAAAAGGAGGCAGGCACTGCCTTTTGACTTGGCATTATTTCTGCATTGTTGATCTATGAGTTACGTCTCTGGCCACCACTTCACTTCCCAAAAATCCGTTTATCCCGAACGTAAATAATCGCTGCTTAAATAAACCTTTAAAAATATTGCTTTAATCTACCTCCTCATCTTAGCACTTTCCCTAGTGCACAAAGTGATACTACTGGTTCTGTTAGATGCTGATTTAAATATTCAATTTCTATTCTACTACTTGAATTTCACGAAAGCGAATGGTTTTAGACTTTAACATCATAATGATAAGAACGCTCCCACTCCCCTTCATGAAACTGTAGTGTAAACACTGTAGAACAAATTAACACGAACAATGTTCCATGGATATTACAGAACATCAATTTTTCTCCAATATGCTCGGAAAACTTCGCCTTACTGTAGCAAAAATAGTATGTGAAGTTCCGCATTGCTGACGAACGAAAAAAAAGGTACCTTGTTAAAAGTCATTATTGGACAGTTTCAGCAGCCAGAAAAGTGTATGAAACTCCATTACTATGCAGTGTAGTAAAAAGTGTAGGTACACTTTTTTACCTTTTAATCATAAGTTTTGACGAAGGCAAACAGCCAAGGCCTAGCAATTTGTCACAACAACTTTCTTTAGTTAGAATAGGAGGTATATTCGGCTGTCTCTTTCCAACTATCGCTAAGTTGATGTTACAAATTGCACCCGTTTGTAGTGTGTCGCGTTTTTACAAACTTTTATTTAACTTGCCCTGTTAGTATGTATGGAACAAATCTTGCGAGTTAAATTTGACCCACTTCCCGGTGACCGATTGAGCTGAAATTTTGGGTATAAGTATAGTTTGGATAACAATTCAATATTATGGTACTATCGAGCTGATCTGATGATGGAGACAGAAGATGGCCATGGGGACTCAGTACTTAACCGTTGAGTTTGGGTTCGTTTAGAATCGTCTCAATCAATCGTCTCAAGTAGTTGATGATGGTATACAGAAAAGTACAGTCGGCAGTAAAAGCCACCAAAAACCAAAAATGAAATTTTGACAGAAACTTATTTAAATTGTCATGGTCAATTTAACTTTCAGTTTTGTAAGTGATCGAAGTGACGTTTCTACAAGTGTCTCAAATAGCTTTCAATTTAAATACCAATATTTTGAAGTAAAATAAATAAATAAATAAATAAATATTAGGGGACAATCCTACACAAATCGACCTAGTCCCAAACTAAGCAAAGCTTGTACTATGGGTACTAGACGACGATAAACATACTTATATAGATAAATAAATACTTAAATACATAGAAAACATCCATGACTCAGGAACAAATATTCGTTCTCATCACACAAATAAATGCCCTTACCGGGATTCGAACCCAGAACCTCTTGCTTCGTAGGCAGGGTCACTACCAACTAGGCTAAAGCGGTCGTCAAATCATCATCATCATCTAATTAAAAGCTAGGCTCTTGTCGGTGGAGTAACCGCCACTGATTTTTGTCCTCTGCTAGCCTCTTCACGTCTTCATATGACTCGACAGCCACTTTCTCTTTTATTTGGCTGGTGTAAGTATGTTTGGGTCTTCCTCTTCCTCTCCTTCCTTCGATCTTGCCCTCCAAAATGTTTAAAAAGAAGCTGTCGTGCCGTATTAGATGTCCGATCATTTTCCCTCTTCTATTTTTTATTGTTTTTAGTAAGCATCGGCTCTCTCCTATCATCGTCAAAACCTCTTCGTTTGTCTTTCTTTCTGTCCAGCTTATTCTTTCCATCCTCCGCCAGCACCACATTTCGAAGGCTTCGAGCCTTTCTCTGTCCTTTTGCGTCAGCGTCCACGTCTCACTCCCGTACAATGCAATACTACAGATTTATACTTTGATTAGACGTTTCTTGGTTTTCTTTGATATACTATGTGTTTTAAGTAGGTGTTTTTTGTTGTTGAAGGCGTTTTTAGCAATTGCAATTCGTTGTATAATGTCCTTGGTGCATCTGGAGTAACACTTGCTAGGAAGTGTTACTTAGTAATAACACTTCCTAAATATTTAAATTGCTTGACCTGTTCTATTGGCTTATCCTGTAATGTTATAGATCGGTGTACTGCTGTATGTTTAGAGATGACTAGGGTTTTGGTTTTACTACTATTTATTTTAAGTCCGAATTGATTAAATAGTGTCCATTTTTGTTATTTGCAGCTGTAATTGGTTATTGTCTGCGGCGAACGCCGCGATATCGTCTGCAAACCGAATGAATTTAATATTCCTCCCATTAAATTTTACACCTCCAAAATCGGAATCTATTACTTGCTGTATGGCACGTTCTATAAATATATTAAAATGAGGGGTGAGAGTGGACATCCCTGCCTTACTCCTTGCTTAATCTTAGCCTTTCCTTTTTCTTCTCCAATTTCTATGACGGTCTCCTGGTTTCTGTATAGCTCGTAGATTATCTTTCGGTCTCTGTAATCTACTCCAGCTTCCCCTAGGGCACCCATCATATTTTTCCACTCAATCTTATCGAAAGCCTTTTCGAGATCTATAAAAGCTATGTGTGTGTCAAGATTCAGATCGAGCCGTCTATCGACAATTAATCTTAGTGCCAAAATTGCTTCTCTAGTTCCTCTATTCTGTCTAAATCCGTATTGATCTGGGCCTTAGAGTTTTTCAGTTATTAGTTGCATTCTGTTTTGGATTATTTTAAGTAATATTTTAGATACGTGAGAAATAAGACTCAATGTTCGATGTTCTTCACATTTAAGGGTGTTCCATTTCTTTGGTATTGCAACGGTTTTACTAGAAAATCTGTTGGTACTTGTAAAAAACAAAACTAAATAAAACTCGTTTGGATTTTCATCCCAGTCAATCTTCAATTAATTTAAATTACATAAAGCATTTAATATTGTGATCGATTTTTATGTTTCGATTGTTTATAATAATATGCTGAGCGGCAACTTGATAGGTTTGTTTATCACGCGACGGCGCGCGAGCTTTCTCAATTTGTCTCGTACTATTCGTCTCTCTCTTATTAGAACACTTAAAACAAGAGGTATAGTGCGAGACAATTCGAGAGTATGTCTCGGCCGTCCCATGATAGACGTGCATTTCTAAGAGTGAAATATAATTGTCGCGAGGTCTTTCGTCAGGGATGCGGTCAGCGAAAGCGGAGCTTCTGACGATGCCGCTGATTGCATTATTGACGACTGACCCAACTACATCACAACGTCGCTTTATAAGCAAACTTGACTTTGACGAAATCATCTTAACTTAGATAGAAGCCATTATTTTTAAAGAAGAATGATTAAAGCATACCAACTGTTTTAATTTGGCTAGATATTGTTGAAAATATTATTTGATTTCCTCGCATTTATGGAGAAAAGCACCATCTGCCTCGGTGGGAATGGCAATTCGTGGATTCGTGGATCTAGTGTCGGATTCAGCTTCGCAAAATCAACTCGTGCACGTATTCCTATATCCCGCCCGGCCTCTGCAATAGTGTACCTGCTTATTTATTACCTGCAATGTATTTATCCGGAGTGATGACCGAAGTATCTTGCAGCGGCAGCTCGTCTCCATTATCAGTAGAAGCTAAAAAACGATGTGATAAATGAATTACTTTAAAAACTAAGTATTAACCGACTTCAGTTGAGTACCGCGCCTTATTTGAAGAGTCCCCTCATTTACTCTAGGATCGCATAATCAGACCCTGACCTAATCACCATGGGACCTAGGCAGATAACCTTACCAAAAAAACATATTGGTCCAGCACAGACATAATGCGACGGCGCGCGAGCTCTTTAAATTTTTCTCGCACTATCCGTCTCTGTCTTATTAGAACACTTGGAACAAGATGTACAGTCAAGGAATTTAATTTCCTACCCATTTTGTTGAAATGTTGTTAGGCATTCACGATGCATTAAGGTCGAAATTTTCATTTTAGTATTGATATGTCAATTCAATACCTATTATTTGTCACTGCACATTACAGATAACCTCTTTGCGAAGTCATTTACTTATCTAATAAATAATTAAACACATGTCAGTTGATGTCAATGTCAATCGAGAAAATTGTGAAATAATTTTCAAATACGAAATTAATTTGAAAAATAATAAAATGCTTGCCGCAAACCGTGAAGTATTGCGAGCTCAAATAGTGGAATTACACCAGGAAGGAGTAGGGATTCATGAAATAACACGTCGGTTAAATGTGAGTAGGGACACTGCTCGCCGTTGGGTACGGCGATACAATGCTGAAGGAAACCTTATTGATCGAAGGCAAAATAACCATCGCCGAATAATGCAACGTCAATATATTTTTGATGGCTTTACGGCAACAGGAAGGTTTGCAGAAATGTTTGACGTTCACCCTAGAACAATAAGGAATTGCCTACATGTTATGGATTTACATCACAGGCGGCCTGCGAAAAAAATTGCATTGACCGAGGCTCATAAAGCAGCCCGACGTCACTTCGCCCGTCAGTACTTAAATTTTGAATGGACGTCTACAGCATTCATTGACGAAAAGACATTTTCCAGTTCTCAAACTGGAAGATTACATTTGTGGCGGCTTAATCGAACCCGGTACACAGAAGACCACGTCGTGGCTAATCATAATTCTGGGCGAATTACTGCCAACATCTCGGGTTGGATTTGCTCGGCGGGTGTGGGAGAACTCGTCAATTTGCCACCTAGAGCAACCGCTCAGGACTATGTAGACCTTTTAGACCAAAGTGTGCTTCCAACATTACGAATTTATTATCCGCAACAGGAAATACCGCGAATTGACTTTGTGCAAGACAACGCCACCATTCACACTGCGAGAATAGTGCGTGACTGGTTCCGTCACAACCAAGCACAAATAAAACCTATTCCCTGGCCTGCTAAAAGTGCTGATTTGAACCCCATAGAGAATCTTTGGGCCATAATGGTCCAAAGATGGGATAATCAGAATGAAAGAACACGCGAAGCACTTGTCCGACACTGTCATAGAGTGTGGGAAGATTTTCGAGGCACTAATATATGTGAACAATTGATTGCATCGATGCCAGAACGCCTTCTGGATGTGATTTGCAACTTTGGTGGATACACGCGTTTTTAATTGTATTTTTTTTTGTGAATATTTTGTCTATTCGTTGCGTTGAAAAGTTAATTTTTAAACATCCTGCTCAAGTGATTAAGATTAAAAATAGTGTTTTTGTTTTGTTGTTTTTGTTATGAATAATATATATAAATAAAGAACGTCCATTATTCTTTTATTGAATTATCACTTTAATTGATTCTGTTAGTTTTTTGACAGAAACATTTTGCTTTCAGCCTATGTATCGGCACCAGTGTCTGGATTCGTCGACAATCAACAATTCAACGTTGATTCCGAATGTTCCTTATCTGCGTTCCTTTCATTCGAATATTGCAAGAGTGAAAGCGAAATATATGTCATATTTTGTTAGATTTTCGATTAATGTCATCCATTTTTAGCAGTGCCTTGACGTTTTACAGTTACCATGTCAACGTAATTTAATTTATCATATCAGTTGCCTAGTAACACAAACAAATGCGTCTGATATGTCAAGTAACGTTGTGCTTAGATAGCTCTTATGATGACTGTTTGCTATACAATATTGAACCTTAGGTGGGTAGGAATTTAAATTCCTTGACTGTATTAGTGCGAGAAAAATCGAGAGTATGTCGCGGCCGTCCCATGGTATACGTGCTGGTGTCTTCGAGTAATCGGGAACAGACTTAAAGAGTATATTACGATTAAGAGTATATATATAGATTCAAGGTGGACAAAGGTTCCTGTGAATTGTTATCTGCATTGCGCGGACGGAGCCGCGTGGCTGGCTAGCACAAAATAAAGTTGTCAATAGTTTCAGTGAATAGTTCCCCATCCCATCGGGCAAGTTTTAACTACCAACATAACACGCTTAACAAATGTCATAAATACTCACCAAAAGGCCGGTGTCGCTGAGTAACCATGGTGCTATGTACACACATGAAAATAGATGCGAAACAAATCGCTTTAAGCGCCATGATATGACAATATTCTAATGAATAATTACTAACTAGAAACTAACTTAACCCCACGACCGTGAGGTGTATAAAGTGTTGATTCTATAACTCGCTGGGCTTATAAAGGGTCCGACTAGGAAAACAAGACGTTAATTGCCTTCGGGCTGAAATGCGTAACTTATGATTTAGATCATTGTAATAGGGAGGATTTCATAATTTGTTTTATGATTTCCTGTTCATTTGCACAATAACAAAACACATCATTAATTAAAACTATATTGAATAATAATATATATGCAGTGTTTTTCAAAACAAACAACTACTGTTTGCAATATTACAGGCAAAGTTATTTTAAATATAGCTACCGAACAAACAATACACCTGGTGAATAACGAAAAACAAATTGTACAAAACTTAGGGTTGCTAGAATAATTGAGTTGGACTGGACTATATATAAAAAATACATTGCGAATAACCGAAAAAACAAATGTTTATAATGAACAGCAAAAAGTAACTGTCGGAACAGGCAACGAGGCCCATATTTAAAAAAATACCTTACAAACTAACATACATATCAATATACAAAATTTATCACGCTAAGACGGCGACGCGCGGCGTATGTTCTGGGTGTCTTAAATAACCAGCCTCGAAATCGCCGTATAAGTACACTCTTTACCCTTCATCTTTTTAGGGTTCCGTAGACAACAAGGAACCCTTATAGTTTCGCCTTGTCCGTCTGGCCGTCCGTCCGTCCGTCCGTCTTCGGCTTAGCTCAGTAACCATTACTACTAGAAAACTGTAATCCGGAATGGGCATAAATCAGTCACGCCGACAAAACAAAAGAATAAAATCTTGAAAAATATTTTTTTGGGGTAGGTAGGTATCTCGCCTACACCTAAAGTGGGGATGTAATTTTTATTCTCGTTAAACCCATAGTGTGGGGTCTCGTTGGATAGCTTGGTCAAAAATATTATGGGTTTTCAAAACGATTTTTCAAATTAGTGATTCGTTTGCGAGATATTGGGCTTTAAACCCAAATTTCTGTTCGAGTCATGTGTCCCCCCCCCCCCCCCCGCCTGGCTACTACTGGAAATGGCTGCTACTGGGAATGTGAAAAAAATCGTGGCAGTAGTACATATAATGAATTTTAAAGGGTAACTATCACGGCTAAGTAGGCATAACTAGTTAGGTACCGAGTAATAGTCGACCAACTTAAAATGTACTTAGAAAAGCTTCTGCCCGCGACTCGGTCCGCGTGGAACTCGTTTATATCGCAGCTCCATACAAACTTTTAACCCCCCATTTCGGGGATAAAAACTATCCTATGTCACTCTCCATCCCTTCAACTATCTCCACTTAAAAAATCACGTCAATTCGTCGCTCCGTTTTGCCGTGAAAGACGGACAAACAAACACACAGATACACTTTCCCATTTATAATATTAGTATGGATTAAACGTGCAATATAATAAATATGTTACTCTAAAAGCCCGAACTGTTCTGTTCAATCCTAAGGTTTACCAACAAGTCTTTGTAATAATGATCATCTAGTTCGAATTTTTATGACTATTCACTAGGTGTATCTTACAGGCCAGTCATTATAGATTTTGACCCGTGAATAATTAGTTTTTGGATTTTTTTTTCATTACATACATTAAAAAAGTAGACCGAATCGGGCTTCTGCGTATATCCGAAAAAAGGTTTTTCTTGAATAACTCGACCATTTTTGATTTTACAGTAAAACCGTGAGGACAAAAATTGTAGGAAATTTGATTCTCTACAAGTTTGGTTTCGACAATTTTTCTTCTAGGATCGATATTTTGGAAATTAAACCTGAAAAACGCGACAAATTCAAAATATTATAATTATCTCCTGTTCAACGTTTTACGGCATGAATCCCCCGAGGGACCTACGAAAAAAAAATCCAAGAACTAATTATTCATGGGTAGGTTCGGTTATTTGGATAAAATGACTGGCCTATCAACCAGCAAAACAGTCGTATAAGGAAAGCTTTTTACAGCTAATGATCGAGAAACAGTCGTAAAAAGGAGTTAAAGCTGCCAAATCGCCGTATAAAAGAACTATACTCAACTGTTTAGCATTTTCGCATTTTGGGCGTAAAACCATGTCGACTAAACGTTTTCTAGACATGTTTACAGCGCGTTTACCCAATTATTGTATAAAGGTGTTAAATTTCACTTTTATACCACTTCAAGTTCTAAATTAGCTGTATAAAAGCTTCTAATTTTCTAATTAGCTGCTGAAGAAGTCTTTATAGCACCATCATTCGACATTGTTCCCGTGGAAGCATTATAATGGTAAAAAAGCTGCTTATATGACCAAATAGCATCTCAGTTACTCATAAAGCACTAAGTGTCATATAAAAGATATCGATTCACTATTACAGCACTTGCCGAGAGAAAGTTCTAAAAGTGATTGTTATAGCACCTACAGCAATTCAAATGCACTTTTAAAGCCATCTTGCAGCAAAAAGTAGCATAAATGATCCTTGAAATCTTTTACAGCACCAAACCGCAATTCATGAGTTTACGTTAGAGGCTCACATATTCTAGAAAATGGATAATAATCAATGGACCAAATTCACTGTGTGTTTGTATAGTCAGTACAAGAACAGTACAGAACAGTAGAAGAGTCTAAAAGAGAGAAGATTTATCATATGCAATAAGGAACCCCAATATTGTCTGTAATAGCGTCTACATAGTAATGTAAATGTAATATATTTTCTATTTTGCAACTGAAAGTCGAGTAAAGGTCGTAAGATAGCAAACGTACTTATATCATGGCGGAACAATTCCTTTTGATATTATAATTTTATAAATAATTTCTTAATATCTCGAAAATAAAAGGCCCGTTAAAATAATAACTACAAATATAAGGAAGATAATCGAAAAATAAAAATTCGCATTGAAATTTAGTATGTTATATGAATAATAGCTAACAATGAAAACATTATTTATTAAGAACATGGCTACCATTCTATAGTTGTTACGTAGAAAATAAAAATATTTTGACTTACTTCAATTATTTTCTTATTTTCTGACACAAATAACACACATTTATTAACGCTGCAAATACTTCGAACATTTAGTGCTATTAAAGCTCGCCTCGTTGCGATCAATCGACTAAACAGCTGAGTGAATGCAACAAAGTAGCTATCACAGCACTATTAAGTTGAGAAAAAGCAATTTTGTTGCTTTCAACCGACCTATTAGTCGACTAATGCTGAAATGATAGCTATTATAGCATTGACGGTGCTGTATGTCGCTTTGTCTCGACTTTTATACCATCATTTGGCTCTTAACTCGACTATTTTATGACAATTATAGCACTTTAAGCTGAGTAAAGTGTGCCCAAATCGCGTCGAGTAAACGTTTACAGATCTATTACTCGACAGTTTGAAGACCCTTTTCTCAGCTTTAGGTGAAAATAGAAACGTGCTCTCGACTTTCATACGACTTAGTTTTGCTGGTTGAGGTTGGTCTTGAGTTGTGCATCTCCAAAACAGCGTTTGAATAATACGCTGTTTACATAATGACATTTTTATGCCATCCCTCCTAGTGCGACCGGAGCCCTTTAGGCGAGCTAAGAGCAAAAAGAAATTTTTATTATATAAACAGCGAACACACTTTCAGGCAATCGCTGTTTCAATCGGTTGCCCCGCGACAATTTTTTTTCTCACCATTTGCTGCTATTTCTGAACCAGTCACAGTTGGCTGAGGGCGGTTCCACAACACTTCGGGAGCTCAAATACCGCGAGCCATCCGGTTGCTTCTCGGACATTGAATTACGCGTCATTGCTTCGAATAATAGGATACGAATCGGATGTCGGAACACGTTGAGAATTGTTTTTTCCCCGTCCTCCTTTATTTTATGTCTCCAAATTGTTTTTTTTTAGTTTAAGCTATAAGAAATCTCTCAAAAAAGAAAGTGTTATTCATTATCACATGTCTTTTTTTAAATTTTACATTACATTAAAAAATCGTTTTCTCAATTTTCACGCGAGCAGAGCTCGCCCGGAAGCGTATTTACAAAACCTATACCGTTACAGTCATAGTGAGAACTGAAATGGGCTAGCTTTTGTCCACACAAAACCTTTACAAAACCCTACCCTGTTATGGTACAAAAATCGCCTGAAGCGATGTAGACTTTGTTAACAAATTTAATACTGACATTACAACAACAAAAGCTAGACTATTGCGGTCTATCGTCCGCAATCGCGTAGATTTTGTTAACTGAATTCATAAAGCTTTATTACGAGTCAAAATACCTAAAATGATGTATTTGCGAGGTATTTGTATGAAGTAGTAGATCAGGTAAAATTATTCTCATATTGTTGGTATTTTCCGCTCTTTTATAAAAAAATAACCTCGAAGACGAAAGCGGGAGCAAGGCTCGTCACTCCGGTTAGTGCAAGTATTGACGTGCTTCGTCTACAACTTGTAAAGAGTCAGCGAGAGAAATAATGGTACTTTCTAATCGAGTTGTAGTTTTTGGTATTATTTCGTAGGCGTTTTTTTATAAAATCAAGATCACTTCTGAGATTGATGTTTGAAAAAACCTCTTTAGCATTTTTAATAGATATGGCATCTATCGACTTTGTAACTATATTTTTTATTTCTTCAAAATACGTACTGTAATAGAAAGCTGCAGTTAGCCAACATAATGGCGACTCCCTGGATTCTAGAACCACGGCGAGCATCCAAAAGTTCTAAGCCTATATTATTGGTAATAGGTACTTTAAAATGATAATGTCAGTTGTATGTTGTAAAAAATCTAAGAATGCCGTTTAAATTGTAAAATCGTCCATCTAATATATTGAATTATAATATATATATATTGCCTCCATGTGGCACAGGCGTGGGACGCTCTGTTTATAAATATTATTTATTTACTAGCTTCTGCCCGGGACTCCGCCCTCCGCGTGGAACTCGTTTATTCGTAGCTCCACACAAACTTTCATCCCTTTTGGGATGATTGCCGGGATAAAAGTATCCAATGTTCTTTCCCGGGACTCACACTATCTACTTTATGTAGGTACATACCAATCCATTAAGTTTCAGGTTCAGTGGTTTAAGCTTGAGGTAACAGACGGAAAAACAGACAGACAGACACACACTTTTGCATTAAGTATGGATAAGGCTAAGGATCTAATCACGTTTATAAAAACTCAGTTTTAATAATTATGTAGGTTCCTGCAACATCTAATGTTACAGGATTTTGTTACTTAGGACAGTAACTTCGTACTTTGCTCCTGGTGTCCAATCACAATTGTGCAGCACGACATTATTTCCTTAGCATCTATACTTATTGCCTGCCGCATTTATAAATGCCAGTATATTTATATACTGGCATTTAGCGGTGCGGTGTCGGTGCGATATGTAAGCTGTCAGCTTTCAGTTTCAACTGTGAGTCAAGTCAGTACAGACTCTATACGCGATTGGTGGACTCGCGGCGGTACCGTACGAATGCAGTTCTGCACGTGTACCACCCCGCTTCCGCGCAATTGCAATAAGTATCGACTGCGCAAATGTAAACTAATTCAGTTCCGTCAAATGCGAAGTGGCATTATACTGTAAATGGGACAATTTCAGCAATTTATATAGCAACTAGCTGCCCGAGCGGCTTCGCCCGCGTATTGCAAAGAATGCAGGCAAACCTGCGTGATATAATATAGCCTATAACCATCCAGAAAGTCCATTCTATACGCATGTGAAAGATTTTCTGAAATCTCTTAAGCGGTTCTGGAGATTGCCAATTAGGAGTACATACAAACTAACAAAACTTACAAACTTACAAAGCGACAGGCGCATAGACTTATCGTCATTATAATATTAGTATAGAGGTATAGATTTTAGACCTACATGTAGGCTCCGTCCTTAACTGCTTACATAGAATATGACACATTGTCAATTAATAGATTAGCATTCATGCGGGTAATTTATATGCTACAGAAATGGAGCACTGATAATATACATATAACGGTCGAATGGTGTACCATTTTTATTCCGTACTTAAAGTTTAGATGATGGCAGCGTTTGAATTGGGTTTATTTGTTTTTACTGTGATCAAATTATGTTTCGGGTTGGGTGAGTTACTTTTCGAGATTTTGCACGACTCGGAGGCGTCGTGGGTACCAATTAAGTTATTGTTGATGAAGAAAAATATCTTGATGTTCTACCAAGTAAAATCACCATTGACTATACCTATTTTACTTAATTTGCTACGCTTGTGAAAATAAATTGCTAAGATTGTGATATAACTGCGCAAAGTGAAGAACAATCTAACCCGTGAAACTCATAAATGGACCAATTTCCTATAGTGTCAAATTCAATTATAGGAAAAAGTGAAAAAAGTGAAAATAGATTCAATTCTCCGAGCGGGATTCGAACCGGCGACCGTATAAAATAGTAATAGTACCTTAGTATAAAACATGTATGATCGTTAAACTATGGAGTGCAATGTAATAAAAAATGTTTTTTTTTTCTTGCCAGCAGGGACTTTTGAGCCATTATCAAAATATTTTTAACGTACTATTTTCGATATAAAATACTAAAATAATAATACTAATACGTCATGTTTAAGCTGTGGTGAACAAGCGTTATTTGTAAGCTAGATTTTTGTAAGTAATTAAGTGATTTATTTGTAAACATAGGTTAGGTAAAGGATGGTGGTGGAAAAGGTACCTACAGTGTGGCGCTATGTTTCGCCGATGCCGATGGTCATCCAAATTTAAAATCTAACATGACATTTAAATTTACTTATAAGTAGAATAAGCCTAAATTACAATTACATTATGTTCCGGATAGGTATACATTAAATTCGTAAAAAACATTAAACATAAATAAAAATACCAACCAAATCAAACATTACAATGATCTATCTAAAAGAATTCATTGTAAGATATAATTTGGTTTGTATCGTTGTCAATTTAATTTTTCGTCAGAATTGGATTATTTAAGCCAACCCATTGAAGAAATATTTTTTTAATGTAAGTACTAAATTCGATATAATAGTATTTTTATCGTTGTAGCCAAGACGACGTTCTATTGAATACGTTCATCAAATTCATTATAGTTCAGTAAAGGCGCCACGTGATAGGTCGAATTCATTTTAGTTGAGTTGGGAGTACTTGATTATAGTTGGGTGTACGAAATCTTACAAACATTAAGGTCGACGAGTATAAAAAATGCTTTTCATGGGTAAAGGTCGGGCTTCTATTCGTATGTATTTGGCTATTAAAGTGACACGGTACAAGGAAAAAAAACAAACTGTTTAAGTCTTTAAAAAATATGTGTCACATTTCCAGCGATAAAGCTTAATACCTACCTATCGACCTACCGAATACCTAATATACGTTAATGACATGTGCAACATATTTAGTGCGGGTTCTGTATACCAGTTTGCTGACGACACATGTCTAGTAACTTCTCACCGGGACTTGCTGGAAGCCCAGAATGCAATGCAGAATAACTTTGACCTGCTATGCAAATGGGCCCATGACGTGGGGCTAGTAATTAACTCTAAAAAAACCAAAGTCATTCATATACGCTCACCGTACACAAAAGAACCACGGGCTCCCACAATCATAGCACACGATCATCACTGTTTACATAACCCTAACCGTAACTGTAAATGTGAGGCGCTCGAGCTTGTTCCCCAACACATGTACCTAGGATTAATTATAGACAATACATTTAACTGGAAACCCCATGTGGACCACGTATGTTCAAAACTTAGATGTGTATTGGCTAATATAGCAATCCTTAAATATAAACTACCATATAATATACTACGAATGCTTTACCTATCACTTGCAGATTCAATTATATGCTATGGTATTACAAGCTACGGGAGGACATACAAAACCTACTTAACGCAAATATATAAACTACAACTAACACTACTAAAAACCATTGTACCTAATACTGTTAAAAAAAAATATCGTGATAATAAAACAGGCCTGTTCAAATACTGCAAGGTCATTAACGTGTTCAATAGATTTTGTTTGTCCTTACTAACTGAGGAATATGCAAACTTACCCTAATTAGAAAAAAAAACACGCCCTAATAAGTTGCGTACGTTAGATTACTTGCCACCATACCTGTTGCCACGCAACAATAACACTTATGGTAACAGAACTATTAACTTCTTACTTCCATCTATCTTAAATAATCTGCCCAAGAACTTATTACAGGACCTTACTTATACCATTATTAGTCAAAACAAATGTAAGAAGCTACTTAAAAGTTACTACCTAAGATTAGATGAATAAGTGCAGGTAAATAATAAAATTGTAGTCAACAACAGCAAATTGTTACAAGTATTATATTATAAGTAGTAAACTTAAGTAACGCGGGATGAGCCGCGCGATCTCGCCAACTATTGCCTAAACATTTCAGGTTTTAAATAGTGGCTTTACTTGCAACACAATAACTGTTGTTAAAAAAAATTGTATTAAATAAATTAAAAAAAAAATCAAGTCATTATAAGGTTTTGAATGGCCTAATCGAAATTTAAAATTAGACTTAGTATTTAACTACATAATAAAAACAAAGATTCACTTAAAAGTGTAAGTTACCTATTAACATTTCCAAATCCTTGCGAGGCGGACCTTACGTACCTCTTTTCCTGTTCGGTGAGCCAGGATATTGCTCCGTGTAGCCAGTGGCCGGCCAGACGGCACTCTCAAATTACCTTGACGTCAAAGGAATCACTTTGTTCACAGTTGAACAATAGGTATTTACTCGTACCTACCAGGCAGAATTGAACTAATTGTTTCCTTATAAATTACTAGCTGCCCGGCCCGGTTACGCACGGTTAGTTTTCCCGTAGGATTGAAGCATTTTCCTGTGGTAAAAAGTAGCCTATGTTCATCAGGGATAATGTCGGCTTCCAATGGTAAAAGATATTTTCAAATCAAACAAACAAACAACCAATCAAATATTTCCTCTTTATAATATGTATTATTGTAGATGTAGATATTATAGACTAGGAATTGTTGCCAAATATATTACCCTGTAAATGCCAGTTTTTTAGTTTATTTTGGCTTTATTTAATGAAAATAAAAATATAAAACAATATAAAAATAAACAAACAAATATTAGGGGATAACGTTACACACATCGAACTAGCCTCATAGCAAGCTCAATAGGACTTGTGTTATGAGGACTAGACGACCATATATTTAATAGAAATAAATACTTAAACAATATAGAAAACATCCAAGACTCAGAAACAAATATTCGTGCTCATCACAAAAATATTTGCCCTTACCGGGATTCAAACCTAGGACATTTAGCTTCTTGCCCACTGGGCTAACCTGTCGTCTAAACAAAGTCTAAGACAAAATTTAAACTTTAAACTCAAAAAAACATTTAGGTAAGTATACGGTAGAATATGGATCAGTAATAAGAACCATAACAAAAGCAAAAAAAAATTCAGCACTCAATTACTAAGTTAAGATACCTACTAACGTAGTTATTTTTTTATATTATTTTTGTAAGTAAAATTGAAACTAAACGCGTTCGTTATATTAGAGAAGAAAAGTAAATGATCCCTTACCAGTGTCTCTTTTTAGAATAGAAGGTGTGAGAAGTATTATTTTCTTAAATATCGTTTCAACTTTTTGGAGCATATTTTTCCGAATTTCATAATTCAGAAAGCCAAGTTCCGCTAAAGGATTTGTTGATTTTTCCGGATTTAATACTACCCTATTTATAAATCAGTTGCGTTCAACTTTTGTTTAGCTTTCGGAATGTTGAAATTTCGTAACAATGATCGTTTGGGGCAAATAAATCTTCGGTTTTTTTTACTATTTTCCGCTATCAAACTCTAGTTGATAGCGGAAAATTTTGCGTCCCAGTGGGAGAGGAAGCGAGCGGCCGAGCGCACGAATTGCAATGTGATAAGTGGCAGATATCCGAACTCGACATTAAAGCCGAATAAAAATTCGTTTGCAGACTTATCAACTTTCGACATCAAACCCGAACCAATACCCATCCTGACTGGCTGGTTCGGATCAGAGCCCGTCACCGAGAACAACAGGATCGTCGGTGGACAAGAGGCATTCATAGAGGACCATCCGTACCAGGTGTCTTTTATAGTGAACAACTCGTATTTCTGCGGAGGATTCATTGTCAGCGAGATTTACATATTGACGGCCGCGCATTGCGCTCAGGAGTAAGTTCAGCACATAAGCATAAATAATTAAAAGTTACGGAATTTTTTTACACAAATTGAACTAGAAACAGCAAATCGAACAGCTCAATAAAGTTTGTGTTAGTAGACGACGATATATTTAATACGAGTACATATAAATACTTGAACTGGTTGACGTAACTGGTGACCGAAAAGCTGGCGGCTTTCTCGCGCAACGCATCGGCATTGCAATTCAGAGGAAATGCCGCCAGTATCCTCTGTACAATGCTTCGAGGGCCTTTTTTTAGATTTAACTTAGTTTTAATTTAATTTAGTTAGTGTAATGCTTTAATACATAGAACACATCAAAGACTCTGAAACAAATTCTTATTCATGCTCACCACACAAATATTTGCCCTCACCTGAATTCGAACCCAGGACCTTCCGCCTTGTAGGCAGTTAGTGACACTGCCTACAAGGCGGAAGGTCCTGGGTTCGAATCCAGGTGAGGGCAAATATTTGTGTGTGTGTATACCACTAGGCTAACCTTTCGTTAAAGCATTGAGTTATACATATACAGGGTGGAAAGTTGTGATGGGGCAGTAGGGCAGCTACTGGATCCCTTGCTGCTACGCGAAAATTCTTTTAGGAAACCTTTACTAACTTTTTAAGTGATGACAATCGACATGCACAGATTTTTGATAAAATGTACAGTCAGCGAGAAAGTCGTCAGATTTGTGATTTTTTGCCCCATTTCTATCAAGGATTAAAATACTCTTTGAGACCAACCAAGATTAGAGGACTAGAACACCCAAAAAACAAAGAAAACCTTTTCTATACAGTTCGTAGGGTAATTAATCATTCAATTTTATTGAGACAACTACAATTAGGATATTAGAAATGAGAAACACTGTGTTATTAAAAAAACAAGTGGGGTCTGTACGGGAAGAGAACTCTAAATACGAACATTTTGTTACACAGATAAAGCTGGCCGTCATGGATGTGAAACAGGTTAATAATAAAAAGAAATGAGAATACTAAATTTAAATTTTGAAATTAGAACGATGACGACCAGATGCTTTGTTCGAATTTTAGTTTCCGGCGCTGTCGGGTGGCGATTGCACCGTGTCCTAATCTCGTCGGCAATTTCTTATACAAATCTCATTTCCAATCTGTAAATTACTGGCATGGCACCCAAAACTCCAATATCATAATCACTGCGGAACACATTCCGCAGTCTATTTTCGCGAGCGTAGTCAACATTTCCGAGCATGTTTAGGAATAGTACATTACTGCAGCCGCCGGGAAAGAAGGGCTTGCCGGGTGAGTAGGTATAGATGGCCCACCTTTCTCAAACATATGCAATGAAATAAGAAATAGCACCACTCAAAAAACCAACCTGCATTTATGAACTTGTCCTTCGATTTTGGCGGCAACAAGTTATTCATTGCTAATTCGGCTTCCACCCTCAATTACGGCGGAGTACAATTAGTTTCTTCGTCGCTGTTATCATCGGAACTCATTTTGAAATTTTATTTATAAATATCAACCACAAATATACACTACACGAAAAAATACTTTTTCTCAAACATGCAATGAGATGTCGTCGTTACGTGTGTCATAACAGGCTTCAAAGTATCACATTTCGGGCGGAACAATTCGAGAAAACTGTGAAGCAATTTCATACAAAATTGAAGGCCTAGACCGGAAAGTATTTTTTTTTTTAATTTTAAACTAAATTTGGCGCCTGTGTTCATGAACAGGCAGCCATCAGGCAGCTGAATTATATTTTTTTTATTTTTTTCTAGTGGCTGAATCGACCAAAATTTATCTGCGGTAATGCCTATTACACACGAACTGATATAAGTATAGAAATCTGTATGATTCAATGTGTTGATGAATAAATTTAAAATATTGTCTCTTGAAATGCTCCGCCCGAAATGTGATACTTCGAAGCCTGATATGACGCACGTAACGACGAAATTTCATTGCATGTTTGAGAAAAACTTATAGGTAGACTTTGTAAGGCATGTATGTTAGCCGCGGGGACAGTAGGTTAGTAAGTACAATAAGCTATAGCTATTGGATTACTGGAAAGTGACGACAAGGCCGGAGATGTGGCCGTGTATGTTCAGTAATAGCTCAACCAATTCAATAAAGTGCTCGTATTATCGGTAGCGGGGCAGAGTGCTCGAACAAATTGTCGTAAATGTGGAAACGCTGTACAGTCACCGGCATCAACATCTGCCGAAACAAAGCCAGCAAAAATATCTGACACGTCCTTATGGCATTAGAGTCGTGTCAGATATTTATGCGTGCTATGTTGTGGTTGTGGCAGATCTTATTGACTGTACAAAAGGACCTATTTTTTTTCAGGCACTTGTTAGTATCAGTAATTCAAAATGACCGCCATAAAATTAAAGATGGCCGACGGAGGAGTTGGTTCCTAGCAAAAACTTAAAGCTATGGACCTAACAAGTACCTGAAAAAATTTGGTGCTTTTGTCCAGCGTGTCCCCATCATCACCTGAAACTGCCCTACTACGTATTAGTGTACTTATATGCGCAACTGAGGGCTCCTTCCTCTTTCAATTCGAACTTTCATATTTAATTTGAGTGTGATACTGATAATATTAATAACATAATAGTGATATTATTATTATTATAAATGTGACAGTTCGTTGATGTTATCATGATGTCAGAGAGAGACAGTCAAGGAGAATCTAAAGGAGATTGTATTTATACATCATAAATTAAAAACTTCAATAGCGCGATGCAGAGCAGCACCAAATTCAACACATACGTCATTCCTCCAGATTTTTGTCGTCGTCTAAACTCCGTCAAACCATATGCAACATATAAAAAAGTTTGATGGAGTTAAGGTGACCCGCAGACCAAATTTGAGAATAACCGACTGGATAGAGTAGAGTCAAGTGGACGCCGCGAGGCGGCGATGATAACCATTATATTTTTGGTGGCAAATTTAGCAAAAACTACTGAAGCGGTGTTATTTTCGAGAAAATGTGTTTTTCCCGTATTTTCTCGCAAATAGCTGGCTGTATGCTTGCGTATGTGTACCTTTCCACGACGACCAATGATTAATCTTCTTTGTTGATGGCTTCGAGTTCGAACCCAAGCGATGAGAAGGTTTTTTGTTTTGTATTATCAGTTTTTTTTTGTAAACGATTACTTATTCGACTTTTGTTTAATTTTGTATAGAAATCGATTTTTCGTAGTATCAATGCCGAGAAAAACTCGGTCCCAGGTAAAAACACAACTTAAGCATTAAGAACAACATCGACGGTTGTGGATTTGAATGCATTCATGCAGTCTTATCGTTTTTATTTCATTCCGATTTTAGTCCAACACGAACACAACCTGGGCCAAACTTATTTACAGTATGAACTGATAAAATGTTCTTTTTGCGAAGTTACGGAAGTATTGTATAAAATTATACATACATTTACGGTAAGATTAGTGTTACTTTCGTAAATTTAGAATCAAATAAAACCCATTGAATTCTTTTTTGGTATATTATTTTTATTGGTTTAAAAAATATCTAAAACATTATATTAGCGGCAACTAACGAGCTGAAATTGGACTAAACTTCAGCGCGCTAGATGGCGTAAATAGCCAACTAACATCAGCTAACTCTAGGTTCGCCGTCTAGCTCACCCTGCGCGTTTCACCGCTGCGTAAGTCCGACTCGATCTTGGCCAGTTTCCGCCCGCGACTTCGTTTGCGTGGACCCGGGATAAAGCTATTTTAAAATATTGCTAATCCAGGCTATAAAATATCTAGGTGCATCATCTCATCTAAATCGGTTGAGCCTTTTAAGCGTCATTGAGTAACAAACATCCAAACATCGTATTTATTTATTTATTTTATTTATTTAAACTTTATTGCACAAAAAAAAAATGATGTACAAATGGCGGACTTAATGCCAAATGGCATTCTCTACCAGTCAACCATAAGGCCAAACAGAGACACTAAAAAATTGGTGCAGAGTAAATGATCGATATTTAGAGCTTAATACAGACTCATAAAAGCATAATCCTACATATATAAAATTACAAAATTACATATTATTACTTATATACAAAGATATGATACACTAATATAATATATATGGGACGATGGACGCTATGCAAATTCTTCTTCCAGCAGATGCCTACGAAGCATTCGCTTGAAAACTAATAATAATAATAATTTATAATATTATAGTAGCCTATATATTTTCACTCTGTTGGTAAACTTCAGCACGATTCTACCACCTGCACTGCACCGTAGTGAAAATCGTGAATTAAACTTATTAATTAAACTTAAAATGCCTGCTAGATTCTGATAGATCAAGCAAGTCGTGTCCCTGGAAATTTTGCAAATGCAAGCTCAATCACCCAAAACGGCTAAACGGATTAAAATGAATTTTGGTATACTTACATAGATTATAGTGTATATACTATACTATGTATATACTATACTATGTATATACTATACTATGTATATACTATACTATATATTATACTTTTTATTCCGGGAATCATCATCTAAAGGGGCGGAATGGGGACTAAAGTTTGTAAGGAGCTACGATATAAACGAGTTCCACGCGGACGAAGTCGCGGGCTTCCTAGTAATTCCCATACACCTAACGCTTGAAAATTATTGTATTCGTGTTGTACCTAAAACATTGTACCGCGAATATTTGATTCAAGATAGAATAGGAAATTGAATAAGTTCGCGCATGCTCTCATGTCTTTGTGCAATACAATGAATAACCTGCTGATTCTCGGTTGTAAGCGGAGGAAATTGCACAAAAGTTCTTCAAACAATACCAAATAATACCCCTGTTTGCTTTGACGTAGTTTTCAGAGAGTGGAAAATATGCAGCGAGGTTTACTATTAGTATTAGTAATACACTGTGACTGGTTCTTGTTGCGAGTTTTACATGGCATGAGAGAAGGCCATTGATTGTCGCAGTGAAATTATTCACATCATGAAACGTATTCCGGTATGTTTCAGTTTTAATTGAATATTCGTGCAAAGCTGATATATAGTCAAAGTAAAGATAACAGACAAAATAACATTGAATATAATTTAGAATACAATGTAATTTAGAGGTGTCAACGAAATTATTTATCCTTGGTCTTTTGTTCTTGTGTGTTCATTTGCGCCGGGGGGGGGCTTTTAAGTAGTTTACTTAGTACTTGATGTTATCGGAAATGAGTTCCCTACTCGTACAATGTTTTTAAGCAGCATATATCAAAGAAATATTTCGTATTATCACTGTATCTTATCAAGTTATCATGGAACTAGGTACTTATATAGTTGGAGTAACAAATGTTTTCTAGTATACGATTGATATAAAGGCATTATCCTACACTATTAAACAATCAATACACATAATACATTTCATCATCACATGTTTCGAACCAACACGTAGTCTTTAATCGTGAGCACTCGCGATGCCGGCGCGCTTAGCGCTACGGATCTGCTTACTTACTTACTACTTTTATATATTCTTTCATTCATTAAACCTGTAAAATTTGTAATAAACATATCACGTAAATATTTATTTTATGAGGTCATTCCTAAAAATCCTGACACGCCAAGTCCGGCCGCAATCCGGACAAAGGATGAAAAATCCTGACATGTCCGGACAAATCCTGACGTATGGCAAACCTAGCCCTGACGGACCGACTGCTTTGCGCGGGCGGAGGGGGCGGCGGCGGCGGTAGCGAGAATCTACCCTCGTTTTCCTCAGCGGAGTTCATTGTCGGGTTACACACTACGCTCACTACCTTACATCCTAAAGCCTCGGCCACTATTACAGATGAAGTACCCGACACTGTTTTCCCCCAGCTGGAGAACAGTTTGGGTCATCAGTACCTTTCTTAATAACATAATTTAAAAAAATACTCCCGGACATTCTACTTGGAGGGGATGGTTTTGAATGTCAATATTTTAACAGCTTTGTACGACTACAGTGGCAAACATGTATACGGCCTGCCCGGTGGTAAATAGACACCGAAGCCTATGTACACCTGCGATAGGAGTCACAATCACAATTATGTTGACAGCACAATAATCATATAAAAAATCTCTCAATCTCACACAGAGCATTCTCGGCATTGTCGTTTGTCGTTTCAGCGTGGACCCAACAACAGTGGTCCTTCGAGCCGGTAGCTCCTCCCGCAAGAATGGAACCATAATACCCATAGCAGAAGTGATTCCTCACCCGGAGTACAACACTCCCGCTTTCGACAAGGACGTTGCAGTCATGAAAACCGTAGAACCTATGACGTTCTCTGACACCATGCAGCCTATAGCGCTGCCGAAGATAATGCGGCCCATGAGGGGCGGGACCAAGATTATGGTCAGCGGTTGGGGCAGAACTAAGGTAAGAAATTTCATAAATCATTGATAGACATATACTATTCCATATACGAAAAAAAAATACAATAGTTCCCTTTGATATCGTAGATCAGGGGTCGGTAACCTTTTAGTAACCAAGGGCCGTATAGTTGCTAACGAAATTGACGCGGGCCGCACTTCTTCATAGTTTGTGACTTTAACTGGTAATTTCAAAATTATGAATACCTTTACATACAAAACAGCTAGGGAGGCGCGCGGGCCGCAAGTATGGGGATGGCGGGCCGCCGGGTGCCGACCCCTGTCCTGGATAAACGACGAAACGTAGATGAATTTGTCCATTAAAAATCGAATGTTATATGGAGTGAGGTCTGGCTGGTTAAGGTGAGGTTCTGAATTGTTTTCAAATTCAAATTCAAATAATTTATTTCGTGTAACTTTGACACATATCGTATTAGTACTTGGTAGACTTAAATTACAGGGTTAGAACAGGGTTGTTTTGCATCGCCTCCACTACCCAAAGGTTGTCCGGAAGAGATGGCTTTGTACCGATAAGATCGCTTGTTGTCAACCACAGTTTCAATTTTTGGTTTATTTCTATGTTATTATAATATTTGTGTGGTATTGTATTATAATACGAGTACAAAGTTCGTACATTAGAGTTCCTTTCGCAACAACTGTAGCATTTAAAGTTATGTAATAGTACATTACGTACCTAGTACCTACCTAGGTTGTATCAATATAGGTACAACCCACGTATTGAGACGATATTGCTATGTATGGAGATTGTACAGAGCAGCAGAAATCTGCCTAGACATTCTAGACAGATAATGTAGGTAGGCACAATTAACGGCTCTGAAAAATTCTTACTCGATAAAACAAATTAAATCCTTTTTGTGAATTAATTGATTATTTCTTCCTGGATATGATATAGAAATGTTTCATTTAGTAAAACTATTAACTTTTGATAACATTTTACATGAATTTACTTGTATTAAATTCGAAAATATTTGTTTTATTTTGTATTACCCGTTTAGAGATTTCATCTAAGTCACGCTTTAGGCACTTGTCCCACCGCCGGCGAGTAGCGAGTACTCTCGCGCGAGTAAAAGTCAGTAAGAATTACTATGAGAGTACTCGCTAGTCGCCGGCGGTGGGACAAGTGCCTAAGGCCTAGTTGACAAGCGCTCAACGCGCGTTATCAACACGCGCGTTGAGCGCTTCTCATCTGAACTAGGCCTTACACCTGGGCGCGGACTGTGCGAACTTCTGGAAAAAAAAGTAGTGGAGCGCCATTATAGGTAATTTCACTAATATTAGTAAACACTAAAATTGTTCATGCGTAAACACGCACAATAATAACCAAACGGTTATTATTAAAAATGTTGACTCGTGGTGAAAAAAAAGTAGTAAATGGAATTAGAGCCACTGTATTTTTTTGTCGACGTACAATATGTGAGTAAAAACCGGTTTCCATCAATAACTGAGGAGCCTATCCTCATATTTTGAGTTTATGAAAAGGAGTTTTTACTCGCAAAACGTCGTATCAAACATCGATGTATCAAGCTTTGATAATTACATCCTCGGATCTCGTATCACTCTCACCTGCGGCTCGCGTGGACAATTCCGCCTCATATGTAATACCAACATACCTTACTTGTATCACAATGTCCTATTAATGCGTTGAAAAACTCTTTCATAAGAAAATTCCACAACCGCAAACTGTTTTTTTTTACATTCATATTAGGTAGTTAGGTACTTGTCGTGAAACTGCCAACTGAATTAAACTAGACTTAACAACAGTTTTGCGATCAGCAAGTCTATCATGTAACGCATTGTACGCGCGTCAGGTAGATCTAAATGTCACTTTTTGTATGGAATAATGACAGTTGGATCTATCTAACGCGCGGTCAAATCGTTAGGTGATTACCTCTAAAGCCTACAGAAGAGTAAATTTACTATGAGGAAGTCCATCGATCTACCGTTTTTACGACTTAGAAAATACCTCACGTTAGTTTTTCATTCAATTCACTTTGAAATGACATCAATGAGTTTTGTGCGTCGCCCGGTTAGTGTGACGTAATATCTTGTCCTTGACTGTTGCTACGCTGTGGTTTGTAGTTGCCAGTTTGTGGTAGAGAAAATGATATGTCTGAAATTCCAAATTACATTGTAATTCAGAATGGTGATTATGATTACACAAAATATGTAAATAGTCTCAATAATCGTGTTCTCAGCGAGATGATGTCCTCCCAGACGTACGACGGTGGCATCCGGACAAATCGATTGTATAAGATTTAGGTTTGTATCTTTCCTGAGGAGATAGCTAAAGGTATACTTGAGATTTATTAAGCCGGCCGATTTGCCTTAAGAGTCCGCAGTAAGCTCGATTCTCCATACTAACGTAGTTACGCTCTCATTTTAAAAGTACGTGTTGGATTGTAACGAAACTTTGCATGTTCAATGAAATGAGGTATATCTATGTCTGAAATTAGTTTACGTAGCTTCAGCTACCATAATAAAAGAAATACAGCGTTATTAAGTTTTTCATACAAAACTAGTTTTTGCTGTATTTACTTTGTTTTATAAATTGGAACCATATAATCTAATTACAGACATGTCGTTGTATATGCAAAGTTTCGTCACAATCCAACACGTAGTTTTAAAATGAGAGCTTAACTACGTTTGTATGGGAAGGTGAAATTCGGCCGAGCTTACTGCGGCCTCTTAAAGCAGTCTAGTCTATCTAATTGCAGTGACAGGTGTTAAAAAGTCGGCCACAAACCATGAGCCCTAAGCCTAATTTTTGGTTTGACTCACCTACCTTATGGTTTATGTGCATTTCACCACAGGAAAAACAATATTTGTTTTTTTTTTCCCTGGTTACCCCCATTCACCCCCACCACCATATATGAGTGATCACATAAGAGCAATGACAATTGTCAACAGCAAGGAGCGTCTTCCATCCCCGAGAGATTGATGGACGTCGAGATTCCTGTGGTCTACTTCACAGCCTGCTACGCGTCTTACCCTGGCATTCTGACCGAAAACATGTGGTGTGGAGGCAACTACTTCTTAGGAGGCCAAGGAACTTGTCAGGTGAATCAAATGATAAATCAGCGTTAGGCCAGGTCTCTTAATAATTATTATATTGGCATTGGTATGCTGTTAAACTTACTCTATAAATCGATCTTCAACTAAGTGGTAGCGGGCGTATTGCACGTAGAACCGGTGGCCGTTGGGGCGAAATGGTTCTCGAGACCACCGGAAGATAAAGGGTGAGTAGACCCCCCACAAGATGGACTGATGATCTGGTAAAGGTCGCGGGAGTCGCAGAGCGCAGTTATTGTAGCGCTTTTTGTAGGCCTATGTACAGCAGCGGACGTCTTTCGGCAGAATTATGACGTGTGTGGTTTCAGGGTGACTCCGGCGGCGCCGCGATCCAAGACGGCATGGCGGTGGGGATCGTGTCGTTCGGCAGAGGCTGCGCCCAGCCCCTCTCCCCCAGCGTGTTCGCCAACATCGCCGCGCCCACCATAAGGAACTTCATCAAGAAACACACCGACCTTTAACCCTATACTTGGCAGCGTATATTTAAGTGCACACAAATTTTGGATTTGTTTTAAAAATTTTTTTGCTCTATTCAGCACGACCAAGGCATTCAAACCAAGATTATTTCTAACCGACTTCAAAAAAAGGAGAAGGTTCTCAATTCGGCTGTATTAAAAAAAAAAAAAAAATTCAATGTTTATTACCTCAGAACTCCGTCATTGATGAGCCGATTCGAAACATTTTTTTTTGTTCCTATGTATTATACTTCCAGGTGGGTCCCATTTTTTTCAAAATTCAGTTAGATGATGGGATCCATGAGGAATTGAGGGGACTCAAACACAAATACAAATAATTTATTGTTCGAAAGTGAGTGATTATAATAGGTCTCAGGTATGTTTATTGTTCGTCACAATCAGCCAGATTTTGGCACACAATATTTGATGAATTTATTCATTGCATGTCATTGAATTGAATTAATGTATATTTAATAATGGTAGGTAGGCTCCTCAATTTTATTAGGCACGCGTGTAGTATTTTCTGTTATAACTCGTGTATTTACCGGAATCATAAATTTGGTGGCGAGGAATTGATGATGAAGACCACAGATGACTTATCGAATTCCTCAGTTATGTACTTAAGAGTCCGCAGTAAGCTCGATTCTCCATACTAACGTAGTTACGCTCTCATTTTAAAAGTACGTGTTGGATTGTAACGAAACTTTGCATGTTCAATGAAATGAGGTATATCTATGTCTGAAATTAGTTTACGTAGCTTCAGCTACCATAATAAAAGAAATACAGCGTTATTAAGTTTTTCATACAAAACTAGTTTTTGCTGTATTTACTTTGTTTTATAAATTGGAACCATATAATCTAATTACAGACATAGATATACCTTATGTCATTGTATATGAAAAGTTTCGTCACAATCCAACACGTAGTTTTAAAATGAGAGCTTAACTACGTTTGTATGGGAAGGTGAAATTCGGCCGAGCTTACTGCGGCCTCTTAAAGTGCAAAAGTACGTCACAGGTTCTGATAAGATTCCGTTGAAATAGGAACTAATGAAGTGCCATTGGTGATGATCTTGGGGAATCGATGCAAGTCCTCAAGTATTATCAATGGCCCACATATATACAGCGATTCGGTTTTTTTCTATAGTAATCAACGCATTTGCTATCGGAAATCAGTTCATGTGGTAAATTGTAAAAAAAAAATAGGAAATGTTCTCGTGGCTTGGCGGAGTACTAAATTGAAGTCGGTTAAAACTCTGTTTGTAAAGTAAATTATTAGTTTGTCTTAGATGTGGGTTCATACTATTGAATTGTTCTATTCTTCTGGGTGTTAGAAAATATAGAAATAAACAAGTGTGCTAGGGCTAGCACTAGCACCGATCTAACAATAAAGTATAAACAACAACAGTATGCTGTAATTACAAAATACTCATTCGATTTCGCCACCATTATGTAGAATGGACCTTCGGGGTAAACGTGTAGTCCTTTCCCCCGGTCCCCCTTGCTTTCTTTGTAATACGCGGGCCCTAGTTACAAACAAGAAACCCAGACCAGACTTGACCAGCAAATCGCTATCCATCCAGGTTCATGATGCTCTAGAAGTCGCAAGAGACACAAAAAACTGGAAGTCGGTCATCCAGAAGAAAGTGACCCACGGGCGAGATCACTTTCAGCACTGAGGAGAACGAAGCACAGAGCGAAGTTACAAATAAACAAATACTACTTAATCATGTTCGGATTTCTTTTAGAGGTGACTATTCAAACGTGCGGGCCCTCAGGATACTGCCATGTACCTAACTTACATGGCTGCAGCCGAGCAAATAGCAAACGTCGAACATAATATAGACGTTTGGCTAACCAAACGCCTATATGACGTCTCGACATTTTCCTGTCCATTATGATATCAGTAGGAATTCGAAATTCGGATACATTGGTGGTTGGTGAGGTAGGGCACCCTTGCAGAAGACCACAGCCATAATAACACTACTACTTGCTCTGTAGTAGTGTTGTGTTCCTGGAGATGAGCAAGGTCGCCAGAGCTCCCGAGGATGCGTTGTGTTGAGAGCGAGATCATTTCTTCCTTCAGCTGTCAACACGGCGAATCCTCAAACATATCAAGGGTTGGCAACGCCCATGTACTCCATTGGAGTTGCATGCGTCTATAGGCTGCGGTGTCCGCTTACCATCAGGCTGTGTGTCACCGTCGTTGTATAAAAAAAACACATATTTCTCTGCTGTGTTGCTCCAGGTTGCGGACTTCAGTTTATTCAATTAAGATTTGAAAATCAACAAATTACGCCAAGCCAATTTAAAATTTTCCATATACCTGTGACACATTCAATTAACGAAGTTTGTGCAGCGTATATTGTATTAGCTCGGCACAGGAAAAAGCGGGCGTCGCAACGAAACCCATTAGTACGAGTATCATATTGGATTACAAAACGTCGAGGCAGATTAACCGCATGAGAGCTTTAGCAAAAGTCGGAAATTTATTGGAGCATACCGGAATAGCGCCTCAAGAAATATTACTGATACTTCTCACGCGTTGTGTGTTTAGGAAACGTAATTCTGTTAAGGTGCAAGGGTCCGGGGGGCCCTTCGGCTGCCTACGAATACAGTTACGTGACGAAAAATATTTTTCTTGCTACGATACTAGCTAAGATTTTTTCCCAACAAAATTAGTTATACTGCCTTCGTTTATTGTGGTTCCAGGGAGAAAGTGATTGAATAAAGCAGTTCAGCTTTAAATCAACAAACGTTGAAAGCTTTTGTAAACTTAAATTTTGGTTTATTTAATTTAATTGTATAAAATGTCGCAAACAAGAACAGTATTGTCCTCTAAAATAGGAATAGATCTCTACGAATAGTTAGCAACAATGACAAATAATAACAACACTTATGACTAGTGACGTCAAGTGCGTCAAGCAAAACGGAGAGGTAAGGATCATACGCCGTCGTCATACTCGTAAGTATTAAAAAAAATTGTAGGTACACAACCAGCGACAATAAGGCCGTATTCACACCCTTTTTTCGATCTCTACAAGTGGACGACGGAACTTCACTTGAGTTCTGCTAACGTCATGTCCGCTACAAGTCCATAGTAAATTCTTCATAACCTTGATAACTTTTCTGTTTGTCTGTGTTTAAAGAAGTCACGTACCAATTACAGCTGTCACGGTTGAGCGTGCTTCCGAAACCAGTCATTAGGCGGCCTCGTGGATGATTCTGCTGAGTCATCGGATCTTGTCATTTAAAAATACTCCCATGATACCGATATACATACAATTTACATGAACAAACCTGGAGTTCCATTAGCTATAAAATAAAAAAAACGTAAGTAATAACTCGAAACAGGGAGTAAGCACCGGCATGCTTACCACGCACGCGCTCATAAGGACATTCATGTCAAAATACAACATAGGAAGGAAAAGAATAATAATTTTACTTACACTATCCATACTAATGTTATAAATGGGAAAGTGTATGTGTATGTTTGTTTGTTTGTCCGTCTTTCACGGTAAAAAGGAACGACGAATTGACATGATTTTTTAAGTGAAGATAGTTGAAGGGATGGAGAGTGACATAGCATAGTTTTTATCCCCGAAATCATCACCTAAGGGGGTCAAATGGGGGGGTTAAAGTTTGTATGGAGCTGCGATATAAACGAGTTCCACGCGCACGGAGTCGCGGGCAGAAGATAGTAATCTATACAAAGTTGAGTTACTTTTAATGCAAGATTACTGAGTGTTCACAATAAAAAATGTGACTCTTAACTATGTCGTTTTTTAACGACGGTAGCAAACAAGCATTCTGTCTACCTAATGGTAAGCTGGTACCGTATCCTATGGAAGCTTGCCATTTCAGAATAACAAGCGTGTTACGAGAACCTTCCCTTTATGATTTAAGGAGTTGTTATCTGTGATTGATAGCTACTATACCCTATTTGGATAGGTATTTAACTAAATGTAAACAAAACAAACCACGTGACTTGGTCATTAAATAAATCATAGATATAAAAGAAAGAAAGAAAGTAAATGTTTATTGTCACACAACCGACGGCGGTCACGTTTGACGACCGGTTAGCCTAGTGGGTACAGTAGCCGGCAAATAACTTGCGCAACGCGGGATGAAGGGGAGGTGCAGCTCGCAAGACGAATTGTACGTGCGAACTTCGTCCCGCGTTACGCAAGTTATTTGCCGGCTACTGTAGTGACGCTGCCTACGAAGCTGAAGGCCCTGGGTTCGAATCCCGGTAAGGGCAAATATTTGTGTGATGAGCATGAATATTTATTTATTCACATCACACACATCAGCCTATATACGTCCCACTGCTGGGCACAGGCCTCCTCTCACGTATGAGAGGGAACGGGCAGTAGTCCCCCACGCTGGCCCAGTGCGGATTGGGGACTTCACATTTATTTATTATTTTATTATTATTTGTATTTTTTTCCGTCCCGGACTTTTGGAAGGCATGCGTGGGGCCGAAGCCAACAGCGCAGAGGCCCTTTAAAACAAATGTAATATAAAGCGAGGGATACACATGGCGGATACCATCTCCGAGCGCACAACATGATACACTCGGTGATGGACTCCGCCAGGTACAAAGACTATTGCAGTGCAACACTGTGCTGCGATGGAAACTAAGCTCATGGGTTATTGGGTTGAGTGGTGGGGTGGTTACTCGTATGGAAGGAGACTAGCGTGTCCGCTAGTCCTGCCGTGACAATAAGTCTCAAAATTGTGAAAAGGCGGGCGGTGACTCGCCAACTCGTTAAGTGGGCCCCACAAACAGCCGCACGCACAGTGCGACAATGGAGCAACACTTAGTTTTTGTTTACATTTAGTTGAATACCTATCCAAATTGGGTATAGGTCCTTCGATCTTAACCACGTCTCGTTAGAATGATCGTGAAAATGTTCGTAGCGATGTTTGGCTAAGAACCATAACAATTATAATCTTATCATATCTCATCCAGGGATTTACTTATATGAGAACATAAAAATCAATTTTTCAACACAATTGCTCGTAACGTACCTCTTATTGTGTCGCTTTTAGGCTCATAATCCTGGATATTAAAAACGCGTGTTTTATAACTTTACAACACTTGTGTGTTATGGTTATATCCCGATTAAGTCACGTTGGCACCTTGCAGCAAGATATATGCATGAACACGGTGCATTCTTAAATTAACCAGGTTGTACAGAATGTACAGCTTTTTTTTTAATTTTCGGCAAATGGATTCTTACTCGACTAAACAAATTAAATACTTTTTGTTAATTAATTGACTATTTCTTTTTGTATATGATATGGAAACGTTTAATTTAGTAAAACTATTCACTTTTCATAACATTCTACATGAATTAAATACAGATAACATATTAAAATGAAAATATAATTTTATTTTGTATTGGCTGTTTAGAGATTTCTGTGCCAACACTGCGCAAACTTCACGAAAAAAAAACTGTTGGGTGCCAATATAGGTTATATTTTGATAGGTTATTTATTTCACAAATATTTGTAAAATTTGTATAAACGTGTTTGGTTATTATCAAAAATGTTGACTCGTGGTGACTAGAAAAGTGATAAATAGAATGGACGCCACTGGAAATTCTTGGCGATGTGCAATTGTGAGTAAAAACCTGTTTTCATCGTAATGATTTGCTTAATGTAAAGTAAATAATTTGGCAGGCCATTTTCATCTTATGAAAATGATTTTTTCCTCGCAAAATGTGTTGAAAAACGTCGTATGATACGCGTGAGCTTTGATAATTACATCCTCGGCTTCCTTATCACGCTCACCTGCGGTTCGCGTGAACAATTTCGCCTCTGATGTAATTATCAACCTACCTCACTTGTATCACAATGTACTATTACATGTAAGGTTAAACGCACAGCGTTTATGATATAAAAAATAAACAAAATAAAATAAAATAAAATAAAAATCATTTATTTCAGACGTTTGGAGTCCATAAGGTGTTAGTGTTACAGATTTATTTAAATAATAATGTTAGTACCTAAGCTTAAATGTTGAGTGGTCCAGTGCCTGATGAGGGCACTGTCCCATCTCTGCGCCACAACGGCCAGGAGACTGTGGCGGCTGGCGCGCACCCTGCGATATGAAGTGTACACAATAATAAGTTTCTGTCGAAAATGATATTTTTGGAACAAGTTTTTATTGCCGACTGTACTTTTCATCAACTACTCATTGAGACGACTCTACCGAACCCAAACTCATCGGGGTTACGGTGGTTAAGTACTGAATTTCCATAGCCACCTTCTCTGTCTACATCACCAGATCAGCCATAATCATACCATAATATAATCATGGGTCAAATTTAACTTGTAAGATTACGTTACAGACACCATGAAACTAAATGAAAACATGTATATGTATGAACATGTATAACCGTGTGACCACTCTCCTTTGCCATTTCATCAATAACCATCTTTTTCTCAGGCTTCAAACTTTGGACGCGATCTAACAGAGCCTTTTTATTTATCTTCGGAGGTATTGTTTGATCTTGTTCTTGTAAAAATGTTATTAAATCAGCCTTTCTTGAGGAACTGTTCGGAATCTTTTTAGCTTGCCTGGAGTGATAGGAGGCGTTGTATAGCACAATAACACTATTTGGTGGCAAGTTCGGCAGTAATTGCTCTTGAAACCACTTTTCGTAAAGATTCGCTGTCATGTCTTCATGGTAGTCTGCTGAACAGGTTTTAATATTCTTAGCAGATAAAAGAAGGGATCCTGGTACACTTCCGTATTTAGATCCAGCAAGAAGTATTATAACGCGTTGTCCCCTGGAACAAGGAGCGTTAAGGCAGCATTTACCGGACGTATCAACCCAACCTTTCTTCATAATGTCGTGAGTGTCGTACCACGTTTCATCTGTCACAACCATATTTCGACCTTCGGATAGAAATTCTCGTATTTTTTTTTAAATATTCTTTTCTGAGGTCTACAAGTTGAGGTGATTCCATGATTTTCTGACGTTTGCCTCAACGCACAGACGAAACTACTGGAACTAGAGACTTTAAATTTGGTCCAGAGCTTACTGACGTATACAAGGGATAAGACGGGATTTTTGGAAATTCCATCCCTAAGGGGGTTAAATGGGGGTGCAAAGTTTGTATGGGAGAATCATTTTTTTTTTAACTAGAGACTTGAAACTTTGTAGAAAGATTAGTTATTAAGATACAAAAAAAAAAAAATTTCAGCGTTTTAGAAAATTCCACCCCCAAGGAGGTTAAATAGGGGTGCAATGTTTGTATGGGGGAAACATTAATTTTTGAACTATGAACTTGAAACTTTGCAGAAAGATTACTGATTAGAATACTAAAAAAGTGATTTCTGCATTTAAGAAAATTCCACCCCTAAGGGGGTTAAATAGGGGTGCAATATTTGTATGGGGAAACATTATTATTTAGACTAGAGTTTTGTAACTTTAGGTTATTTTATAACGTGGGCTTCGGACAAGAAGGGATTTTTGGAAATACCTCCCCTAAGGTGGTCAAATAGGGATGCAAAGTTTGTATGGGGGAATCTATTTTTTTTGAGCTAGACACTTGAAACTTTATAGAAAGATTACTTATTAAAATACAAAAAAAGGAATTTCTGCGTTGTAGAAAATTCTACCCCTAAGGGGGTTAAATGGGGGTGCAATGTTTGTACGAGGGAAACATTATTTTTTGAACTAGGGACTTGTAACAGTTGTAACTTTGTAGAAAGTTAACTTATTAAAATACAAAAAAAATTAATTTCAGCGTTTAAGAAAATTCTATCCCAATGGGGGTTAAAAAAAATTGAAGGTTTTGTACGGGGAACACTGGATTTTTTAAAGAGATGTACTTTTCATTAATCTGGCTCCATTTCTCGATTTCCAGTGCTGAGTTCAAGATTGTTTTAACAGCCTTACGATATTAAACTTTTTTAAAAATCTCACTCATAATAACTAAGATACCCATTTTCTAGCTCCTAATCCATGCGTCGCTCTATATCTTGCAGAGTCATTTTTACCAATGATTAAAATTAGATTAAAGCATCAGGTAACTGACGGAATAAGTATTAAGCATTGATTAGTATTAAGCAGAGATAGGAAAATCTTTAAAAATTCTTTAACAATCGCATATGAGTGTCTGCCTCTGTTTGAAATGTAATATGTCTATAGAGACCATTTTAACTATGAATAAAATTCACTTACTTATTTTATATCTTTGTCATCATTCATCATATAAATGCCTATGTCCTGACTGACTCACTCATCAACGCACAGCCGAAACTACTGGCACTAGAAACTTGAAATTTACACCAGAACTTCCTTTTATGACGTAGGCAACGGATAAGACGGGATTTTAGGAAATTCCATCCCTAAGGGGGTTAAATGGGGGTGCAAAGTTTGTATGGGGGAATCATTATTTTTTTAACCAGAGACTTGAAACTTTGTAGAAAGATTACTTATTAAGATACAAAAAAAGTAATTTCAGCGTTTTAGAAAATTCCACCCCTAAGGAGGTTAAATAGGGGTGCAATATTTGTATGGGGAAGCATCATATTTTAAACGAGAGGTTTGTAACTTAGGTTATTTTATAACGTGGGCTAGGGACAAGAAGGGATTTTTGGAAATACCTCCCATAGGGGGGTCAAATAGGGGTGCAAAGTTTGTATGGGGCAATCTTTTTTTTTGAGCTAGAGACTTGAAACTTTGTAGAAAGATTACTAATTAGAATACAAAAAAAGTAATTTCTGCGTTTAAGAAAATTCTACCCTTAAGAGGATTAAATATGGGTGCAAAGTTTGTATTTTTTGAGCTAGAAACTTGAAACTTTGTAGAAACATTACTTATTAAAATTCTACCCCTAAGGGGGTTAAATGGGGGTGCAATGTTTGTATGGGGGAAACATTATTTTTTGAACTAGAGACTTGAAACTTTGTAGAAAGTTAACTTTTTAAAATCCAAAAAAAGTAATTCCAGCGTTTAAGAAAATTCTATCCCAATGGGGGTTAAAAAAGGTTGAAGTTTTTGTACGGGGAACACTGGATTTTTTAAAGAGATGTACCCTTCATTAACCTGTCTCCATTTCTCGATTTCCAGTGCTAAGTTTAAGATTGTTTTAACAGCCTTAAGATATTTAACTTTTTTTAAAATCTCACTCATAATAACTAAGATCCCCATTTCTAGCTCCAAATCCATGCGTCGCTCTATATCTTGCAGTCATTTTTGCCAAAGATTAAAATTAGATTAAAGCATCAGGTAACTGACGGAATAAGTATTAAGCATTCTGCAAACAATTCCCGTAACCAGATTGGAAAATCTTTAAAAATTCTTTAACAATCGCATATGAGTGTCAGCCACTGTTCAAAATGTAATAATAATATGTCTAGACCATTTTAACTAAGAATAAAATTCACTTACCTATTTTATATCTTTGTCATCATCAAAAATCTACGCGGACGAAGTCGCGGGCGGCCGCTAGTAATGTTATAAAACACGCGTGTTTAATTATTAATACCAAGGATTATGAGCCTAGAAGCGACATAATATGAGGTAAGTTACGAGCAAATGTGTTGAAAACCTTTTTAACACGTTCGCAACCAAGAACCCGCCTAGCGGGCACTCGTAATGTTTGCTCAGATGCCGGCTGGTCCCGCTAGGCGGGCGGAAGTATGAACTTACACGCCTGCCGAATTCTGTCGGTTTCTGGTAAATGTTTCCATTTTTAGTCCAAATGCGAAAGTGTTAATGTGCATGCATGCTAGAGGCAACAATTTATGTTTGTTTTGGTTCTGTTTGTTGTTCAGTTCAAGTAATTTAAAATCGTCGAATGCTTTTTTTTTACACGTGAATGCTAAGAAAGTCTAACAGTACTGAGCTGTGTTCGGGTTGATTTGCATCTCGGCGTTGAGTGAGTGACAGGCTTGCCTGTTTCAATAAAAGTATGTCAAGCATGCGAGGTGTTCAAACATAATATGGAAACGTATAAAGCTCACACCCCTGGTGCACCCTCCGCTTTTTCTAAACTGCGCCGAACAATGTTTTAGCACTTAAGGAAAATGTACACATAAATATTAAAACTGAACGACGCTTGAGGGAATATTTTTAATATACAAACAATATTTGGTGGAAATAACAGCAGCTGTTTCGATCAGGGCGTTATTGAAAATGATTTGTTTAAGATTCGGTTAGGTTTGGATAAATTAATAGATAATTAGTCTGTTTGAAGTCCCATACATACATTGATTCCTGTCTTTTTTCCCAAAAGGGGTAGGCAGAGCACATGAAGCTTATGTTCCAGTGCCACTTTTAGTATAAATGTGGATTTAAAGTAGGATTTTTAATTAGGCGAACTAACTTGACAGTTCATTGCACACGAATGTTCTACAGTTTCGCTAGTGCTGTTAATGTCGATTTAAAAAATCCTGTTCATACAAGAGGATAAAAGCAGTTTGTATACTAGTGTTGTCATCATTCTTGTACTTGTGTAAAAGTTATGTAAATAATAGCTTGATAGAAATTTGGTTTCTAAAGAGATCTTTGGGCTATTATTGTATGATTTGCCAATACGAATAAGATTTATATAGTCTGATCCACCATCCGTGACACTGGAAGGCAGCTGAGAGACTAATTCTATTTATTTCTTACATTCGTTTTCTACTACTGACACGGACGGACTATGCAAGGTAGGTTCCTACTTTATGAATTCAAATTCCTAATTAAACTGTAGATATAAAAGTTATCAACATCATCATCATATCAGCCGAAAGACGTCCACTGCTGGACATAGGCCTCCCCCAAAGAGTGTCAAAGTGACCGGTCCTGCGCCACAGAAAAAAATATGGTGTATCGTTTATATACTCACGTATATATAATGAAAAATTCGATATAGAGCAGATACTCGCGAGTAAGACGTTCCCGGCGATATATACGTCAACAAAAATGAGTGTTGTACTAAAAACGTCCGAAATCATAAGCATGTTGGGGTACCTGATACGACATGACATTTACATAAAAACTATAATTGAATGAAGGAGAGGCAGGGGAAGACCAAGACGTGCGTTTATGGACTAAGCCAAAGAGAAAGTTAATGTAATGTCGTATCAAGAGCTCAAAACAGTGGCTGAGAGAAGAACAGAGTGGCGATTACTCCACCGACAAGAGCCCGGCTCTTAAATTTACGTTGACGACGACGACGAAATTCTTTTATTTTTTACTAAACCTAAATGGAAGTGGCCACAATCGCCTGTAATGTAATAACAGCATTCGTTTTGCATTGTATACTAAATTTGAGGCGTAAGTTGTAAATGTCCGATTTACAGGTCGACACATGTAAAAAGAACCCTGGCGGCCATACATTTTATATGGCCGCCAGGGCTCTTTTTACGTGTGTCGACCTGTATACCGTTTATCCCTAATATTACGCAAGTAGGTATGTTTGAGTGTGAGAGTTATCACGACTTATGATTACTATTTTATGACTTATAAATACAGTTTTAATCAGATTTATAGTAGGTACAACGTTATATCGACATATTTGTATCGACATAAACCTATCACTATTTATTTTTTCCTATGTCTGACAACATTTTCAGCTGTCAAGTTCGTTCGCCTAATTAAAAATCCTACTTTAGAAGATCGGCAAAACATCATATCACAATTGTTAAAAATTTAATTTGAATTTCCCGCCTTCTCTAGCCAGCTCTCGCTTGGCCCGTTTTATTTTGTTTTTCCACTATCTTTTGTTTTTTGTCTTCATATTTTTCACTCCGTGACAATGTCATAGTCTTGGTATTTTATGGTAGAATATGGGTAGAATTAAACTGTTTCATCACAAATTCTACATTGTGTTGATTTATTTTATCAGGCTAAAGGCACAGTCAAGTCCAGAAATAAAATCAGCCATTGTAAAATTCGTGTGGACATAATCTCGACAAGGAACAATGATCTTTGATTGAACTCTTGACTGTGTAATACGTGTTTATATTCCAAAATCCTTATAGGTACCCACTATTATATTTGTGGTGAGACTGTTTAGGACAGTGGGCACATAGCTGGACCAGATCCTTCGCCCATATAAGTTGTTGCTATTTGGTACTGTCAAGGCTTTACTGGTTGATAATGTCCGAGGGCTCTG
This sequence comes from Epinotia demarniana, assembly GCA_945867215.1. Classification (NCBI taxonomy): domain Eukaryota; kingdom Metazoa; phylum Arthropoda; class Insecta; order Lepidoptera; family Tortricidae; genus Epinotia; species Epinotia demarniana. Next base: position 11,920,555 of record OX244262.1, read on the forward strand.
TGGTGTCTAAGTATTGCCTATACTGTAGAATCACTGCCATTTTAACTTTGTCATATAGGTACATTAAGGCGCCGTAGGCTCATGGTCTTCTCTCCCTCTCACTGAGCATAAGCGTAAGCGAGATGGAAGTGCGTGCTTGGAAGCGCGGATTTCATGTCTTTTAATTTTAATTTTTTGGTCGTTTAAATTAATAACAAAGTAATCACTGCATTCTCTCAGACATGATATTGCCTACTTTTAGAAACCATTTTAATATTTTTAGCTTTTGTGCATAATTTGGACGAATATTTTAAGTGTATTTTGGACCCTTTCAGACCTATGTTCGTGATTTTTTTCTATAGAGCGAAAATTGCTTAATCATGTTTCGAAACGCTGATCTATCTCCCTGCAGAAAAGCCTCGAGATTACTATTCGCAATTTTTTGAAACCATATTATTAAAAACAGACGCATTATATTGTTTCAAAAACTCTGTTCGCTTGACTTCGCTGAACCTACGGCGCCTTAAGGCTAAGTTCAGATAAATGCGCGGCGACGCGCGGTTGTCTCGGCGCGCGGTTTAAGATTGTAACAAATCAATGTTGTTGTGTACATGACCGCGCGTTCACGGGCACGCGCGGTGACTCGGTAAGGATTCTACAATATTGGAATAGGTTATCATAGTTGCTTTTGTGCTTATATTTAAATTTGAGTGGTACAATTATTTTTATCAGCCTTAAATGCAAATTGTATTCGCCATTCGTTCATGTACATGGAAAGTTTCGATAAAATCCAACACGTAGTTTTAAAATGAGAGCGTATAACTACGTTTGTATGGAGAATCAAGCTTACTGCGGACTCTTAAACGCCACGGTGGAACATACTTAACAATACAAACACAGACTGCTAAAATCATACCCCTTACTCTGCCTTATTTGGGCAACCAATTGGGGTTCTCAGGGACATAAAAGTCCTATTACTCACCGTCGTTGAATTCGGGGACTGGCTAAACCAGTTGCAATTTTGAAATACCGAGCACTCGTACACATAAATAAGCAGTGGCTCTGTGAGATGCAGAAAAAAAAACTTAATCGACGAAAAAAACATTATAATTATAACTTTATAAAGTTTACAGCCGCCTCAAGCGGAAAAAAAGAACTTCGTTCGTTTCGATCGCTCGTTCAATTAAATAGTAGATTGTATGACAAGGGTCTAAAGTAAGCCATGTTACCACGAGATGGATATTTTCCCGAACGAAGTGAGGGGAAATAGTTCGAGGGGTAATATGGCTTTTAGACCAGAGTTATACACTCTACTTTTCACTTCGACTGCGAGAAAATAGTAAAAACAAAGATTTATCCATCCACAATCAACAATTCTACCAAGGCGAAAAGATTGTTCAATTTGGCGCCATTCTTTTTAATAAACTGTTTTGAAACAGATACAAAATATTCACAAGACGAATAAACGCCTCTGACCGTATAAAGCGGCGTAGTCTATCCCGCTCAATCTTCATAGCTTATGTCATGTAATTACATCCACCAATCACAACTCTTTAAAATAACATTAGTATTTGCTGTCTACTAACCAGAATACAGTTAGACATTAAAATCGACCAATCAGGAATCAGAATTCAATTCAAACATTAGGAGTTTTTCATTCCCTAATTTACAATAATTACAAAAATAAACGCCTCTGACCGACTATAGCTCCATCCAAACGTTCAAGCGTGGTTAACTGCATACATGACTCATGTATGCAGTTAACCACGCTTGAAAAACACCCAATGTTTGAATTGAATTCTGTTTCCTGATTGGTCGATTTTAATGTCTAGCTGTATTCTGGTTCGTAGATAGCAAATACTAATGTATTTTTAAAGAGTTGTGATTGGTGGATGTAATATTGAACTGTTGTGAGTGGTCGAATTAAAATGTTTTATAAATCATAAATATGTATACATATTTTCCCTAGGGGCTAAATGTACTAATTTAGCCCCGCTTGCCAAGTCTAATATGATGCACTTTTTGAGCATGAGAAGTGAAAACAACTTTTTCGTAGTAAGTATAGCACTTAAATGATATACTGAGTAGAGTCGATCCATTTTACTCTTTTTTTTCTAGCGAGTAGTGCCCCCTCCACTTTTTAACACTTCGTAAATCACTCACAAAGCAAGAAGTTCATACCATTCATTTCACTCGAGTTCTTTAGTGACTTGTCATACACTTATAGTTCAATTGCGATACACAGAAGGATGTCGTCTTGTTAGAGCGAAGTTATCTGCTTGTTGCGAAATATTTAGGTCATGAGACTCATGAGTATCTTTGCAATGCTCCATAGTAGGTACTTATATTTTGGGACCTTCGTAATATAAGCCATCATTGTTTACTTTTTGAAATAATCATCCGTTTTGACAATTTTTTGTACTGATTTTCGCAATTTTCCGTGAGCAGGCGAAAAGAGCATTTCGGGCTGATATAAACGAGGGAGCGAAATAAAATTTAGATGCTTACACTTTTATACATTTATTATTATATATACATTTTTATCACAGTGGTTATACACAAATCTTTAGCAGCATGTCAGAATTTTTCCTACATAATTGATTATTGCTTCGCCCGCGTTTTGCAAAGAACGCAAGCAAATTAACGGGATAAAAAATTACTATTCCAGAAAGTCCATTCTACACGCAGGTGAAAAATTTTTTGCCGGAGATTACCCATTAACTGCACGCAGACGGCTTCACCTCGCCACTCTTCTCTTTGGTATAGTGCGATCTGAGTCCCAGCATATTTGCTGAGTAGACTTGTATGGCCCAAGAGTGCGCGTCACCTACGCGATGGGCGTCACCAAGGCGATGATTCTGGTGCCAAAGCATCGGACCGCGGCGTTTCGAGGTAGCTTCAGGTTCGCGGCGTCCAAGTGTTGGAATGATCTCCCTCCACCTATCCAAGGAGCGTCTAGCAGGCATACCTTTAAGCGCCAGCTTAAGGGCTATTTGTTGACGCTCCAAAGATCCCAACCCTAACCCATCCAACACTTTGTTTTATTTTATTTTTCTATATATATTTTTTTTAAACATGCCAACCCTTTCGCGTTTTTAATTTGCGTTACATATTTAGCAAATTTATTGTATTAGTTATTTATTTATTATGTGTAGGTATATACGTTTGTATCGGTAGTATGTTGTGTTGCGTTCCGTGGGTCACGTACGGTGCTGTCTGAAAATCAGCGCTCAAGGTGTCTGTCTGACACCTCGGCATAATGCTGAGACAGCGGCCGATTCACTACCGCGAAGACACACACATTATGTGTCAATTGTACTGTATTTTCTTTTTTGTCTCTGTGTGTCTTTTGTGTAGTCAATAAATGTCTTCTTTCTGTCTTTCATTACATACAAGCTTAGATACAAAGCCACAAACTTCTCCACCTACAACAATAGTAAAAAACTGCATAGAAATACAGATTAATAAATAATACTTTTACTTACACGGTTCAATTCACTTATTCAATGTTACTCCGGGCGACATGTTTCGGACTCTTCGGGAGTTCTTCTTCAGGATGAGTGTTTTCGCGGCGGTGTCGCTCGTATCACTGCCCGCGCCCGTTCCTCACGCCGAGCGGCGCGTGTCGCACGAGCCGACAGGGCGGGGGGAGAGGGGTAGTCTAGCGCTGGAGCAGTTATGTGAGATTGTGGCAGGAGGTCATCTCCTCCGAGAGACGATACGCACACTGAACTCACTGTGTCCACGGAATTGTCACAACACACTGTCCACTTCAATTTAGGAATGATAGTTTTCCATGCTGGCGGTACCATCCAGCCTCAATCACGATTAAAATTTGGGTGGCGCCCAATCTCAATCGCCTCACGAATCTTGCGTGGCACATAACCTTTCCCCCGTACCAGCAATCTCGCCTTGTCGAAGCGAATGAAATGAGACGCGCCTGTATCGCACGCATGTTATGGGGGTCGTGATGGGGGCTGGATGTTGCCGCCAGCATGTAAAACTGTCATCCCTCCTGCTCCAGCGCTAGACTGCCCCCTCCCCCCGCCCTGTCGGCGCGTGCGACACGCGCCGCTCGGCGTGAGGAACGGGCGCGGGCAGTGATACGAGCGACACCGCCGCAACAACACTCATCCTAAAGAAGAACTCCCGAAGAATTCGAAACATGTCGCGCGGAGTGACATTGAATACGTGAGTTGAACCGTGTAATTATTAAATACAGTTTGCTATGGGTATAAATATTTACGCGTTGTAGGCGGATAAGCCCAAATCCGTTCTGCAACGCGTTTTCTCCATGTACTCGTATCATTAAAAGTGAATCATCCTGACACACGCTTTCTGTTGTGTAAGCACATAACCACCTGTGAAGGGCGGCGTTTGTAAAGGAAAACTGACGTTTACTAGGTGTTGAAGGATAAGTTAAGGATTTACAGGGTTTAGTTTCCTTTTGTATTTGAAGCAGGTAGGCAAGTAGCCAGCGGCGGGTTTTATTGGGTTTGTAATTCTATAGGTACGTGGTATGATTTGGTACTTACCTATTAATATTGTACCTCTACGGGAAAAATAATATTATTTCTTTGTTTGTCCGACCTCGCAATCATGTGTTGAAAGGAAAGAGTTCGTGTGATTAATACTTTGAAACGGATTACTTTTGGTCGAAAAGTGTCGGTCAATTTCCGTCTTCTATGGCTATCTAGGCATTATGATTGTATTTCATAAGGGTAGGTACTTACCTATATTGTTTTTTTTTAAATGAAATATATTGAATGTATGGCAAAGGTTGATGAATTAATCGCTTGATTTAAGTGAAGCTAAATCTCTTTATTCGTCGCCCGAGTACGTTGGAAAGCGTTCACTACTTTTTGATCAGGTATTTTGTTCCAGCTAGTCTATCATGGGATGGCCGCGAGATACTTTCGATTTTTCGAGACGGATAGTGCGAGAAAAACGAGAGAACTCGCGCGTCGTCGCTTGATAGTCGTGCTGGAGGTGAGTAAGATCGCCGGAACCCCCCGAATACGTCACCTTATGTTTATTTTCGGTTTGATGCCACAGCAGCCAACCCGTACGCCACTTCCATAACGGAGGCTAAGAAAACAATATCGGCGAGTCAAATTGTATTTAAAAATAGCTTAATTAAATATCACAAAGTCTCAAGTATAGACGCTATAGCAGAAGCCACGCCGGAGACCATGGCCACAGCAGCCAAGACGACGATGATGCTGTTCTTGAACACGACCCAGTGGCAGCAACCAAGGTTCTTGCCCCAGCGCCACACGGTCTCGCAGATGACTGGTAGCATCAGCCCCATGACGGAGAGGCATACTGCCCCAACCAGCTCCATGAAAAGTTCTATTCGTGGAACAGCGCTGGCGATTCCCACTGTAAACAAATGAGGACATCATTGAGATTAAGATCGCGAAGAAAAAGTAATTTTTGTAATCTGAATCATGGATCTGGCTATATTATCTAAAAGGGGGGTGTCTATAATTTTATCGAAACGCATTACGTCGATTTACATTTCGCCGAAAACTATTCCACGAATTTCATTTTGTTGTATTTCTTGTTCAAATCATCAATTCATAGTTTTTTATTTCATCGAACAACTTTTCATCGTTAATCGTTCCAAATTTGTTTCAAATCGTAGCGTAACGATTCATCGAATTTACTTTTCATAGAATAGTCAGTTGTGTATATTATTAATTTATCGAAACACGGTTCAATGTTGGTACGTTCCATATATTTTTGTTGCCACGATCAATATTTCATTTTTCTACCAAGCTGTTTACCTATTTCGTCTAAGTATATAATACCTAATGGATAAAATGGGTCCACATTGACTCATATGTACGCTTCATATACGATGTAGACGTAATGTTAAGCCTAAGTAATATAAAAAAACGGTTCTGACGCTTCGCCGGCCGCTACCGCGGCACGCTCGCTGCGCTCGCTCGGCTCGCGCGCTATAGGATCACAGTTCACCTAACACTCCTCCTCGCTTCGCTCGTCGTCGTACCTACACTGGCCTGCCTTAAAATAGAATAGGAAGGTAATCCGATATCCAGAGGGAGAGGTGGGTAGGCTTAGAGCTCTATGTATGAGTCCAAAGTCTCGGTGAAATGTACCTACTCAGTTCGTTTTAAGGTAAATATTATCAAGTGGCAAACACTGATGAAACGATTTTCTTTGAAATAAGAGTTTTGGGAACTGAAACTTATGTTAAAACAAAATTATAGTAACAGCGATTCGATGAACGACTATGTCGATGAACAAATAAAATATTGAAGTGAAATTCGATGATTTAATTTTTGTGTAAATGGTAATTCGAGCAAATGTTTGAGCGATCTAACGAAGTTCGATGAATGATTCCTGTGTGATGATGAAATTCTGCGAATAGTGTTATGGGAAACGATAATCGATGAAACTATTTTCGGTAAAATGATGGATTCCCATCTAAAAGTACCTGCCTACTACTGAAACAAAATAAAGAAGCTACATTAACAGAGGGATTTACGAGTCAATTGTCAATCAACTACTTGTTGGGTAATAACAAGAGACGAAATTGCAATACTTAAAATTCCTTTCAATATTTACTTTGTGTACAACATAATTTGCTCCTTCATTGTTCTTTGTGATGCATTTTCTTTCAGTTTGAAGTAAGTATTTTTAGGGTTCCGTAGCCAAATGGCAAAAATCGGAACCCTTATAGATTCGTCATGTCTGTCTGTCTGTCTGTCCGTTAGTATGTCACAGGCATTTTACTCTAAAACCATAAGGTGTATTTGAATAAAAAATTAAAGATAGGGTGTATTTTGTTAACCGTTACATAGTTTTGTAAAGAAATTACTAAAAAAGATTTTTTTTGGGGTGCACCCCATACATAAAACTTAAAGTCAAAAATTATTTTTTCATTGCAAGCCCACTTGTGGTACATCAATCGACAGGCCTTTCAAAACAAATATAAGGTTTGTAAGCATTTTTTTGGATTAAGTGAATAGAGTCGGAGATAATCGCCCCGAAAGTCACTAAAATTGTGTCTTCCCCCTCTAATTTTTGAACCGTGTATTTTAAAAATATGAAAAAAAACATGCTCATAAAATATATATCATATATATATCATATATGGCTTATAAAATTCTTTCAGTGAAATTTGTTTTAAACAAGATCGGTTTAAAGGTTTTCGAGATATTTATAAAAAACTGCCTTCCTTAAAGAAAATGACGTAAGTGCCATAAGATTTTAATAACGATACGACCTTTTTAATAGACACGGAACCCTTGTTGTGCGTGGTCCGACACGCACTTGGCCGCTTTTTTAATTAATGTAATGAATGTGTGATTAATGGGTATCTGTAGATGCTTTCCTGAGTCAAAAGAAAAGCTTTACAAATTAACGATATTAGAGCTTGACCCAATGTTTGACCCATGTTCACACACGCGAAACGGTTATACTCGTACGTTTAGTAAGCGACTCATGATGAGGGTGTAAAAACCTTTTTTCATCACACTTGCTCGAAAACAGCTTCATAATGTGAAGACATACAGAGCTACAATAGCCTGTGTTACGCCCACGGGCGTTATGGTTTTTTTCTTAAATTGTATCTGTCACTCATGCGGCAGTTACAAAGCAAAGAGGTTTTATATCAAATACGATGTCTGAAAACGTATTTATAAATATTTTAAACTTAAAAAAACTACTTAAACATGTTTCATATAATTATTTACAGATTTTATAATAAGTAGTTATTTAGTGTCTATGTAAAATGTTTTTAAGTGTTTTCAAATCGTGGCTGTATACCGAAGGGTCTTTGCCATACGCGCCTCACATCGAATTCAACAAAAATGGACGACTGACATATTGCAGTTTTTATTACGACTTGAATGAATGAATGAATGAATGAATGAATGAATGAATGAATAAGATTTATTTTGAAACAACAAATAGATTTGTATTAATTTCATCCAAAATGGATTTGTTTCCTCGCAAATGTGATGAAAAACATTGTGTATGACACGGGCGTAAGAATATTGCTCTCGTTGTACTCGTTGTACCAGTATCTAACGGTTGTCATAGAAGGAGCATATTCATGGTAAACCGCCTGCATTCTTACTTTTATCTCATCACATGTTTTCCCTTCCAAAAACAAAAACACAATTACAGACCGATACTGTTTTTTCTCCATTTTAACAATTTTACATTCACGCTTCCACTGAATCGCTGTCAAATGAGAAAAAAAAAACAAAAGACTGTGGTTTTTTTTTATTTTCCCGCCTCTTTAGAATGGCTCAAAAAGGTGGTATATATATTTTCGGCCAGTGATATTAGTACATTTAGAAAACGGCTACATATCAAACAGCCCTCGTAATGTGTCCTTGTTTAAGGAAACTCGATCCGATACAAAATTGCCAATCTATGGCGTTTCGGAACGTAGCAGTGTCACGTCATATGTCAAAATCTACTTACACTTGCAGCTGTATCCAGGGCATAACAAAAAAAATACGCTTTGTGATTGGCTAGTATTTAGCCAATCACAGCACAGTACTGCAACGTTACGGATGCCGGTGGTGTGGTGGTTATATATGGATTATCTTGTGTAAAAGGAGTCGTATAGTAGACCTAGACATCTCGTATTAATGACTTAAATTATTAATTTTAATGAACTCGTACAAAAAGTATTGTTCAGAATAGTGGCATAATCCATCTTTTTAATCTCGTACCTTACTTAGGCCACTCAGCAAGCTTCTTGGCCTAAACACGATATTCCTTTAAAAAGCTTTCTATTATAACACTATTATGAAAAATACTATCTATTTAGTTTTTCGTAAATAACTCGTAAACGGTGGCCCATATCAAGAGTTTTCATAGATACGTAATCTACATAAAATTTTGTCTAAAACATATTCCATACACTTTTTTGCTGGGATCAATACGAGTATTTAATGTGATATGGAGGGAAGAAGATGGAAAATAAAAGAAAATAAACTAGTAATCAGTAGTTTTTAAACTAGTAACTTTTCGAACGAGCTTATGGAAAGCTCGACTGTCATTTTCCCATTCAAAGCCTAACCTAACCTAACGAACGTACGAAGTTTTGCGCATCGACTAGCTGTTTATGATAACATGATAAAACACGGCAGAAACCTCTGGCATGACCACACTGGCCGTTTTAACACTGGAATACTCTGAAGACAAGGTGGACTGATGACCTGGTAAAGGTCGCGGGAGTCCGCTGGATGCGCAGGACCGGTCATTGTGGCACTCTTTGGGAAAGGCCTTTTTCCAGCAGGTCGTCTTTCAGCTGATATTAAAGTTGGCGTTGAAGTGAGAGGCAGTTTCAATTGAATATAGGGTGTATGGACAACGGAGTTTTATCGCTGGTTCACTAAACCTAGCCTGGCGCGAGCTCTCTGGATTTTCTTCTCGCACTATCAGTCTCTCACTTATTAGAAAACTTAGCAAAGTATAGAGCGAGTAAAACGCCGTGCTGCAAGAGAAATCTGTTTCAAGATTACTTAATACTTAAGTCAGAAACTGTAAGTGGAACTAGCCATTTAATACGTCTAACTAGCCAATAGGCAGACACTGGGCTGCTATTCGCTACGCCTACCGATCACCCGTCACGAAACTACTACGCGTCGCGGTGTCAAGATATACAGGGTGAATTTTTAATGAGTGTCCAAATTCAAGTAAGGTTCTTGAACAAACATTATAGAAAACGTGTTTTTTTTGTTTCATATCATTCGGTACTAACATTTTTAGTAATTGCTGCTTAAAGTTATCCCAAAAAAACCTTACCGCGCGGGCACTTCAGCAGGTATAAATTAAGGTTTGCGCACGGCACGCCTCCCCTCCCACGCTCCCTCCCCGCTCCGCGCGGCACCGTATCCCGAGTAACCAGTAACCACGCTGTACGGATAATTCTTTTGGAATACACAATTTATAATTTAAAAAATACGTTCCAGTTTTGTTCCAAAAATGGATTCTATTAGTGATACCAAATGCGTACAAAAAATTTGGACACTCATTAAAAATTTACCCTGTATTTGTGTAATTTACCCTGTAGCGCTCAGGTGAACTTAAATCAATTTACTGAACAGGGGGGCTGTTCTGGTAACATACCTATTACCAGCGTCCCGATAAGTCGAACGGCCGCGACCGCCCACCGATGCCAGCGCGCCGGCACTCGGGGCTCCACCCGCCGCCACACCACGTCAAACGGCACGTAGAAGATCAGCGCGAAGGTCAGCAGCATCACGCACGCCACCAGGATCTTGGCTGCTTGGGCGAGGCTGAAACAAATGACAAACATATATTTTTAATGGCTCAGTTTCCCCCGAGCGGATCAGCCACGTATTACAGTCGAGTTCTCCAATGTCTACGGACAACCTTTCAAGATATCTACACATGTGCCAGTAACAATAAAGGCTCTGTATAGATATTTTTGAAAGGTTCTGTGTAGATTTGTAATTGGAGAACTCTACTGTAGAAAGTACACTACTGCTAGAGGCCGTGACGTGTGACGAACGTGACGTGACGAAGTGATATTGAAACAAAAGAAAATCATTTGCAGGCCTCCAATTGTGTATGAAATTCAATTAGGTACGGATCTCTCGTCTTGCCGCGCCCGAGAGAACGTGATACTTCGGAGCCTATTATAAAGGACACAATATCAATATTTCATTCCACGTTTGACTGTTTTTTATCTGGTGAGTAGTTCCGGAGATTTCCCCCTACATACAAAAGGCAGATCCTCCCGCGTAGTTCAGAAAAAAATTCTCGGGATATGATGTCAATAGTATAGGCTTATGGAACAAGCAAAGCTTCAATTCTTATACTTTCGATTTTATTGATATCTAAACAACGCCGATTTCGTCACTCACTCGCTCACTCGCGTTGATCACCAAAATCCTTAGGGCACTTCCTGAAGTCATAGAAAGCTGAACTTGGGTATGTAAGCTAGTATTAGTACACAAACGACCAAAAAAAAAAAAAAAAAATACTACTACCCCCAACCCCTTAAACTAGGGGATGGAACTTTATATGAGACTAGGGAGTCCTTGTTATACATAATTAAATACATATTTCAAGAGTCTTAGTCAATCACCCCCCACCCTTTAAATTAGGGGATGTAATTTCATATGGGTGTTCCCATACACTTCTTTAGAAATTACCCAACAAAAAGGAATGAGATCTCAAGAATATCTTGCTCATATATTTAGCTTTCAGCGTTAACAATATATCAGATCGTAAAATAGCGCCAAAGCCTCCTACTCCACACAGCTTAACTCATTGCCGTGGTTTTACAGAGGCGGGTTAGAGAATAAAGTTCGGCAACGCGCATGCGAAGTTCTTGGCCCCGTATCATGGTCGGCCTTATCACGTGATAAGTGACAAGATAGAGCGGCCGTTACCGGCTGACACCGTTCGATAGAACGAGACTGACGCTCTATCTTGTCACTTATCGCATGATAAGGCCGAGCATGATACGGGGCCAGGGAGTTGCAGTTAACCCTTTATCATCACCCATTACCCCATTCCGGGCCGTCCGCCTGTTAGCGACCAACATCATCATCCTCCTACTGTTATTCCCGCCGGTTGTGCCCTAAAGGAGCCCGGGGTCCGCTTTGACACCTAAATCCCAAGGTTTAGTTTAGGCACTAGTTTTATGAAAGCGACTGCTATCTGACCTTCCAATCCAGAGGGGAAACTAGACCTTATTGGGATTAGATCGGTGACCTCACGATGTTCGATCGACTTGTTAGCGACATAGCGACCAACGTGGTATGAAAATAAAAGACACCACTTTTATGAAACTTAAGAAAACTACCCCAACTTCTACTTTGATTTGTGGATGATAAGTGAAATTGCTAAATTTTCTTTATCTATAATTCCTCAAAGATATACTCGTACTCCGATACGCGAGTGAATCCCCAGACAACATGACAGATACAAAATCGTAATTAACTAGTATAGGTGCTTGCTACTAATATACTTGTAGGTATCTATTTTGGGTAAACAGCCCAAGCGAGATCACCTCCAAAGATATATACACAATATTGAGTCTTAGCCGGACAGAAGTTTTGAAATATAGATATATTTATGGGTGACACTTCAAGAGGGCTCTGTAAATCAAGCGACGGGTCACAGCCCTTAATCGGGTAAATTCCTGAGAGACCAAAATAGCGGGCAGGTGTCTAACGTAACAAATTTCGAGGCTTAAGTTCCTGAGAAAGACGAATTTATCAGGAGTATCGGTAATAATTTAGCCGTAGGTCGTACTAACGGTTTGTACGGGGTATCGTTTAATATCCTCTTTATTCATTACTAACTTCCACCTGCAAGGTTTCACCTGCGCATTGAAAAAAAATACAGGTTGAATCCTAAGTCGTGAACAGAAATATGTGTTTCTTACTGTTTAACTTCAGTTTAAACATGTGGACGTGGCAACACGTACAAATATGTTAACGTTGTTTGATAATTCGTGAATTCAGAAAAATCATTTGAATTTACTCACAGTCACCGCCTCTACGCCTCGTCTCGTTCTTGCTACGTTAAACTGGCACTTTATAATCTTTGCTTTAAGCTACATACCTAGTATTGTCAAATAGGCTGACCATAAGGTTGGTGTTTTTGCTATTTAAAATTATTGGTTTACTAATGTTTCGCCGAAAATTGTTTAGCAAATTCTTAACTCCCCAAACTACGTTTCCCATATTTTTATTTGGTCAAATTTTTGTTTCCCAACTCAATGTTTGGCACTGATATCATTTCCCAACTAATGATTTGATAAATTATTGTTAGACAAATTATTAGCTGAGATTTTTTTAAGATGTCAATTATTTTTTCGTCAAATGTATTTATTGGCATACCTTGACTTAGCGACATATTGAATAGCATTATGAAATCTAACCTAGTTAGGTAGTTAGTTTAAATTGCAGTATGATTTTATTGAATGAAGCGGGTAGGATGATGCACCATTCAGCTAAATTATTAGGGTACAGTTTTTGTATAATATTAATGTATAAATATTACTTAATATAATAATAATAATAATTGCGGACAATATTACACAAATCGACCTATTCCCAAACTAAGAAATGCATTGATTCGACGTCACCCCGTTTCGCAGGTGCCTATTTCCGCTCTAAGGGCCATAAGATAACCATAACCTAACCTAACAAAAATACAATTGTTACGATTGGTTTTGTTTACTGCGGGGGTTTTGCCTCCCTTGCCCCCTTTTTAAGGCTTTTGAAGAACTCGTGCAGCACTCTAGTTGACATTGTAAGATTTTATGACGGTAAAATGATATTAGGGAAAATATATAGATAATAGGGAAGATTTAGATCTTACGTGGCATCGGAATTATGAAAAGAATCAAAAAAATAATGAAATCATTTGCTTCATAATTAGTTGACAATATGTTATTTGCCCTAGCAAATCATTTGCTACACAATTATTTACCGCGTAAAATTTGACGTAGTAAAATTTTTGCAATATAAAAATGTAGCGATATAAAAAATATTACGAAGTAAAATTATGCCAGGGTATTGGTTTGCCAAATAAAACTTCGGCGAAAAGTTGGTTACCAAATTAAATTTGACGAAACATATTTCGGCAAAAAGGCAGTACACCACTCCTGACATACGCCTTATCACCGAAAAAGACAATGTCGTCGCAGACACGATTTCGCGTATATGTAGAAGAGATTACTCCTCGATTAATTTTGCCCAACTAGCCAACGAGCAAAAGCAGGATCCAGAGTTGAGATAACTTTTATTAAATATTTAGCAAGTCATAGGTCATACCAAAGTAAAACTCCCAGACGCGAACGCGGAGTTGTCGACATGCAAATACCCAAACCCAATCAATGCGCAAACACGTGTTCGATACGCTATCAGAATTCTCAAGCCTACATTCATATGCGAGTCAAAAAGAAAAATAATATGGAGAAAAAATAAATAACCAATGGGCTTACATATGATATTTTTCTTATTTAGTATGCGATGGGAAAACTCACAGATGTGCGGCGAAAATCATATTTCCTTGCGAATCTCAGTAACAAAGATGCAAAAAATAAAGACGCCATTAGTGTGACGTTAGTATTTTAGCATTAGTTAATTTTGTGCTATCACTTGGTCTCCGTGTTACTACGGAAGCCTAGTGGTTCAGGCATGCTGCTGTCAAGCGGCGGTCGTGGGTTCGAATCCTGGCTCGTACAAATGAGTTTTTCCGTTTTGCGGAACTTATGTACGAACTATTTACCGTTAGCTTTTCGGTGAAGGAAAACATCGTGAGGAAACCGGTCTAATCCCAATAAGGTCTAGTTTTCCCTCTGGGTTGGAAGGTCATATGGCAGACGCTTTCGTAAAACTAGTGCCTATGCCAAATCTTGGGACTAGGTGTCAAAGCGGACCCCGAGCTCCTTTAGGGGCACCACCGGGAATAACGCTAGGAGAGTGAATGACTTTGGTCTCCGTGTTTATGGCGCTTTTCCAAAAGTATGACAAACAAATAACGAGAAAGTAGTGCAGCGTAAAAGACTGCATGATTGTCTGTGTGGACTTTCATCTTATTTTTTCCGCATCATTAAATGGCCGAGTTCCGATTCCTTTCTCACTTTGAAAAAATTACATGAACAATAATATGAGTCAAAATAACTAGTAATTTATTATCATTGTGAAAAATACTTTAAAGGAAAAATATTTTATGGATTAGAGGCGTAGGTAGGTACCGTACCGGTATTCATTCGCAGACGCAGAGCCCTCTTGCGAATAAACGAAAGTTCAAATATTCGGCTATGAATCTTGCGCGTACCTAGTATACATATGTACCTATACCCGATTCTAGATAAAATTGGAAAAATTGCGCGTTAATCGTCGTGCTCTTTCCAGGAAAGCGATTATAGAACGCAACAGCTTTAGTATATTATTTGAAAAGTACTTCATAATCGAAATAAGTAAAACTAGTACAGTATTTTCTTTTGATGTTCTAGATAATCGAGGAAACCTAGACAATGTTGTACGGTAAAATTCTAATGTTATATCGACTAGTCCGCTCCATTTTCACCTTTCCTTCAAGTCAGTTATAGCTTTTTTTATTTTTTTTCGAAACCTATAGTGTCCCACTGCTGGGCAAAGGCCTCCCCTCTCGACTTCCAATCGTCCCGGATTTGAGAAATCTCTGGCCAAAATCTCTCTCCCTGGCTCTGAGTTATAGCTTAAGTGCGTAAAAGCTAGCGGATATAATAATTTCAATGTGGGTGAAACCGCGTCCTGCATTCTTGAGTTATTTTTTTAAACCTTTTGAGTGTGTTTGATGTGAGTGGTTTGTATTCATTTCTGCAAAATCGACCCTAACCTAAATAGGTTGTTTAAGGAAATTCTTGGCGATCGTTCCAGTTATTAAATTTAGTCACCTTCCTTCTTGCTGTAGTTTTAGCTTACTAACAGGTACATGGCAGTGTAGCTACTAGTTTATCAACATGGTTTATTGCTTATCAATCTTATCATGTTCAACTAGACTGAAATATTATTTTTCTAATTTCTAAAAGCTCGTTTAGTGCGCAACGTGTACACGTACTTTCTGACTCACTATTCATTTTGCTTTATATTAGTTTTAGTTTAATAGTTTCCGCGACAACCCTATTTCTGTGCATGGCGGCATTACCCTATTTCCGTGGCTGTGTAAGTTACCTTACGTTTCCTCATTTCCGTGGTTGTCTTCATAGCGCGTGCCTATCGATAAACTGCTTAATCCTTACTTTGGTAGTCTGTGTCACATTGGACGCACGTTACTGTCCCGCTTCATTTTTAAAATATAATGGCCGTGCCTAATATAGATAGGTAGTGTGCGTTATGATTAATTGTATTTTTATTTAACTTTTAAAATGTCAGTAATAGTACATTGCGTACCTAGCGGTGAATTCGTGGGGCTTTACGAATTACTGCCCGTGGTGCTTACAGAATTTTACGTCTTCTCCTGTGTGTGAAGTGAGATTTGCCACTGCGCCCATGGGCGGTAAACCTCACTTACCACCCAGAATGACGTAAATATATATGTACTTACATCTCATCCTGCGGCAGATTGAGCGTGAGGCTCCCCCGCACCTCGTCGCCGTACTGCACGTAGCCGGCGAAGCCGACGCAGCCGTACATTACCGTCACGGTCACCATGGCTATGTTCAGCACCCCCGGGCACCCCAGGAACTGGTTCGGCCTCACCATTTCATTCTCCAGCGGCATCACTACCCCGATGCCTTCCATGGCGAATAGACTTGTGCTGAAAATGTAAATCATTGGTTTTATTTATTTATCGAACGAGGCCGAGGAGCCAAGCGAATGAGGTTATACTTCAGCTTGGGCCGAAACTTGTTTGTATATCCAGATGTCTGCGCCGAGATGGCTGTCCCGCTTTCCTGATGTTCTTGTGTAACCGATTGTGTGAAGTTTTGTGAGCAGGTTCGTTTTTATTTCTAGGATCATTATTACTTTTTTTTTATTTAAGCCTGTCATTAAATAAAAAAATGTTAGTTCTACAGCTCACAGAGATAATACCTTATTTATTTGACACACCAACAAGATCCAAAGTTCAACATTTATAAAATAGAAGAAAAAAAAGAGCCTGGTCCTGTCTGTATATCAACAGGCGTGTAACCGCATTCAAAAGTAAGCAAAAAGGGTACTTTTTTAATTCCATTAGATAATAATTTAATAGCTTAGATTATACTAATTTCGAATCTGATAAAAATACACTAAAAAGTATTCCCAGAAAAACAATTATAGATTACTAAGTTCTGCCCGCGACTCCGTCCGCGTGTAACTCGTTTATATCGCAGCTCCATACAAACTTTCACCTCCCCACTTCAACCCCTTAGGGGATGATTTCGGGGATAAAAACTATACTTTGTCCTTCCCGGGGACTCAAACTATCTCTATACCAAATTCCACCTAAATTGGTTAAGCGGTTTAAACGTGAGAGGTAACAGACAGACAGACACTTTCGCATTTATAATATAAGTATGGATAGTATGGGTTAAAACAGGTGCAAAAATAAAGACAAAAATTTCACGTTTGTAGTATTCTACGCTTCCACTGTCAGAATAGACATCCAGTATCCAGTTCGTAGATCATCCTTGTAAAAGATACAGCTAAAATCCCATTGCAAATATTTTCGTCGAAAATTTTGAGACATGCCTTCATTTTTTAAGGAGCCGTTGACTAATTCTTTAGATTCTACCATTACATCTTGGGGATTCACAATACGGTTCCGTATAACCCAAACAGACGTTACGACATAAAAATAATAACGTTGCATATAATAAAACAAAATACAATCGTACAAATGCGAAGTTGTGGTATAAGGTATCTCATCCAAATAACCTTCGAGGAAAAGAGAAAATTGTATTTCTTACGCGTAATTAGGTCTTAAGACATATCAAGTTCAAATTCTGTAATACGTTGTCCATTTCCAGTGCAAGTTGTACCTTTATTTTAGTTTTCGCCTGCAATGTCATCAGCAACTCGTATGAAATAATATTTTCCCTAATTATTTTGATTCTTCTCTTTCCCGAGCTAATCTTGTTAATCGTTTTAATGGCAGTTTCAGTAAAAAAAATAAGACCGTGGACATCCCTGGCGTACACCATGTCTTATCTTTTCTCTTCTATCTTAGCTTTCCCCTCTCCTGCCCTATGTCTCTTATATCTTTTATTCCTTTTATTGATATCGTTTTCAAAACGCTCATCATCTTAATCCAGTATATTTGTGTCCGACTGCGGCAAAGCGGGAACAAATCAATCGATTCGAATGTATGCCCCGTGTGACAAAGGCTACCTTTTGTATTGTTTTTTTTTCAATTAGGGCAGATGCCCCGGTTCTGGCCACTGAGCCGGTTTTGGCCATTTTCAACTTTAAATTGAATTTACTAAGGAACAGAAAACTTTACAAGTATATGGTTTATAGTAGATACAAGAGTAAATCATAGCAAAACAGATGACGCTGTCATCTGTCATGTGTTACTTGTCATTCAGTTGACAGGAGCAATGTTTTGTCACGCCGCATGTATATTGCTAAATTGTTAATGAAAACAATAAGGTTGGAAGGTGAGTAATCCGTCATCCTTTTTGGAATCCTTCTATATATCTTTGAGTTTATAGTTTAAAATACATGTCAAAGGTATTGTTTAAGGATATTTAAGGTTATTTTCTTGACGTGCAGATGAGAAATTGCGGTATGCCTAGTGGCCAAAACTGGCGACTTGATTTCGGGATTTCTCCTTTTGTGGCCATGCACATGGCCATAACTGGAACACATACTAACCTAGTTCTGGCCACTTAGGTATATGTCCCAAAACTCGTACAAAATTGAATGTTTGTCACGCAGAGACTAGAAATTGAAAAGTATTGAGAGTTATTTATTTGTATTTGAGAGTAAGTTAGTTCAAAATACCTACTAGAAGATCTCACTAGTAACTACTTATTACCTAACATTGATTAAGATTCTAACTAGCCAAAGACAAATTATATATCATGGCAGAGATTAGTATCAATGTTCCAAATAAAAAATGCAACTTACCTACAAATAAATATGTCAATAAAACTGTTTGATTGTAACCGATGTTTTTGTTTTGGTCAATTTTAATGTGGCCAAAACTGGCACATACTTGTGGCCACAAATGGGTAAAAAGTGGCCAAAAGTGGCTCGCGCGCCCTTTTCTGACATTTAATTGTATATAGAAAAAACGAATGTCAGAATATTAATAGCGAAGATATATATGACTACTGTAATATATTCTCAATGACCTAGAACATAAAGAGTGTCATAGTTCCATATTGACACAAAATTACGGACGTCTGAATAGACAATCAGTCTTAAAGTGGCCAGAACTGGGGCATCTGCCCTAGTTTCTTATAGCCCGGTTACAATTTTTTTAAATGTTTTATGCCTGTAGCAAAAGCTTTTTCTAAGTCTATGAATGCTATGTGGAGTTGTGGGGTTCAGGTCTATTATTTTTTTCTATCATCAGTCGAAGGGTATAAGTTTGTATAACCTTCTCTTTTGCTCTATGACAGACAAGAAGGTCATTAACCTCAGAGCTTGTTAATATGGCTTACAAAGTGTAGTATTATGACTATTATGAGTCAATCAATACGTCACTTTATGAAACATCCAAAGGTAGGTAGAAACCGCAGTAATTCAACAACCTAACTTGAATGAAAACCACACTAAATAATCACTTTTTGCTTTTTTACAATAAAT
Source organism: Epinotia demarniana (assembly GCA_945867215.1). Taxonomy (NCBI): domain Eukaryota; kingdom Metazoa; phylum Arthropoda; class Insecta; order Lepidoptera; family Tortricidae; genus Epinotia; species Epinotia demarniana. The sequence continues at coordinate 11,939,793 of OX244262.1, forward strand.
CATCATGTAGTTACTTACCATAAATTGTGACTAATTTGCGGTTGGAAATTTAAAGACAGACAGACAGTGAATTCCACTCATCTAACTCGTATTTGGCAATAGTTACCTTTATTTAGTTGGCCTTCCTTATGGATTATTGCCATTTTACGTGATTTCGTTTAGATCTAAAACTGAATTGGGCACGAGAATCCTCATTTAAAAATATACGCGTCTAGCTCGCACTTTTTAGTAAAACAAGCATTTCTATTTGAGAACAATTTTCATAATATTTAGATCCAAACTGTTCATTGAATATCTGACTATCTCAATGTTTGTCAGCTTTGTTCCAATAATTTTCATTGATGAACTGAGAAAAATTGTGCGACATTAGTTAGAGGTACAAAACCCGCACAAGCCAGAAAGTCGCCTTAGGATGCTAAGTGTTAAAAACAGAATGAAAAAAAAACCATATTGTTGATATTTAACCGGGTGTCCCTTGTTTTGTCGACAAACTTTTCATCGAATTTTATTTCATCGAAAACGTTTCAAGTAACATTTAGTTCACGAATTATTGTTTGGTGTAATTTTATTTCATGACCAGATCATTCCAATTTTTATCATTTCATAGAATAACTGTTCAGGGAATATTATTTGGCAAATGATTCATTTTGTGTAAATTTTAAATGGCAGAATAACAATACAACGAATTTAATTTGTTCGCAATATTATTACAACATTACAAAAACAAACAACCGTAACAATTTTATTATAAGTAGGTTAGGTTAGGGTTCACTTGTGTCCCTCAGAGCGGAAATAGGCACCCCGCGAAGCGGGGTGACGTAGATACTATGTAGGTATGCCAACTATTTTAATTGTAATAATTTGTATGTTAATTAAAAATACTTAAAATAATAATTCACAAAACGTTTTCCATGACATAATTCATCTCTTTAATGAATCATCCGACATGTAAAAATACACGATTTAAAATTACTTGTAGTGACTATTCCCTGAACTGAACTGTCGACGAAAAGAAAATACTTGAAACGTTGACTTTGAAGTGAAATTCGACGAAGTGAGTGTCGACAATTTGATGATAAACCGTCTAATGCCATAAGGACGTGTCACATATTTTTGCCGGCTTTTTTTCGGCAGATATTGATGCCGGTGACTGTACTGTAGCTTCAAATAAATAAATAAATATTATTGGACAATCTTACACAAATCACTAGGTCGATTTGTGTAAGATTGTCCCCCAGACTAAGCAAAGCCTGTACTTACCATGGGTAATAGACGACGATAATCATACTCATGTACAACGTGTTTTTTTTACCGTTTTAGAGCCGAAGCCCAGTTAAGGAAAACATAAATACATAGAAAACATCCATGACTCGGGAACAAATATTCGTGTTCATCACACAAATAAATGCCCTTACCGGGATTTGAACCCAGGACCTCTTGCTTCGTGGGCAGGGTCATTTCCTACTTACTAGGCTAAAGCGGTCGTAATAAAATGAATCTCACCTTATAAAATTCGGTATTCCCGTTACAGACGCAACCAGTTTTCTTTCAGAAATATTGGGTGGGTCCCTCAAGCAGTAATAGATGGATATGCCAATAGCGGCTACCCACACGAAGTTGGCGAGGGCAGAAAATGGTACCAGGTACTTCAGTTTGGTAATTTGAGTGAGAGGTACCAGTATTACTAAAGTCAGGCCGCAATACGCGGTCACAGACCAGGAAGGCCCGCCGTATTCGTCTGACACCTGGAAAATAATGATGAATTTCAGAGGCCGTGAAGTAAGGGGTTGCCGGCCGAGTACATATAGACGGCCGAGCGTAGCGGGGTCGGATAGTTATGAGGCTGGCAACCCCTTTTCACGCCGAGTTATGTATAGTGCGTTTCTCAAACATGCAAAGAAACAAATTTAAAAAAATCCAAGAAATCAAACATTAAATTGTGATCCTGTGCCACAAATTGTGGAATGGAAATTAAAAAGACCATCTTGCAGACTAGGCCTTCAAATGAAATACAGATAGGTACAGATCTCTGGTCTCGCTCCGCTCGAAACGTGACACTTCGAAGCCCATTATGAAGAATACAACGTCATATTTCATTGCATGTTTGAGAAAAAAATAATTTTAGTCTGTTATACTTTACCAATGGGTTTGATGAGTTACTATCGAAAATATATCATGTGCCTAAAGGTTTGAAGAGTTTCTTCCTCAGCGGTGCCATTATTAGATCATGTCCAACGCCACTTCTGAAGTTCCAAGTTGCGAATTTAGAAGTGGGTATATTTAGCTCCCATTTAATATCTAGTTTTACCTTTGACAATGAGTTAGGTACCTACCATACAACTAAAAAGGTAAGTGAGAATTAAGGGACAGTATGAGGGTTTATTACTGGTGCTATTACTAATTTTGTGATGTAGCAATTTGTCATGTTAGTCCAAGAGTATTAAGTCATAAGCAAAAAACCGGCCAAGAGCGTGTCGGGCCACGCTCAGTGTAGGGTTCCGTAGTTTTCCGTCCGTCATAGTAAGTGTCCCCACTTAAGCGTTTAACAAGAAATACTTAGCGAACAATACAAGCAATACTTAGCGAACAATTTTATTATTAGACAACGAACGACCAAAGACAACTAAGACAATTGGAGCACGACAAATTTTCTACGTAATGTATGAGCGCACCTGCTCCGACCCCATTAAATCAGGAAAAATCTTAACATCGCCATGTACGATATGAGATATGAGCGTTCCGCGCACAGCGACATCTATCGGTAAATTAGGTAAACTATTGCGCGCGAGCTTAAAGTATGGAAGAATTGGAAGATGATTTTTATGGGATAATTCTTTATTGTGCGTTCCGAGTTTCACCGTTTTTACTTTATTTGAAAGCACGTCATTTCATTGTGATTTTGTAGAAATTACAGGTACAATATACCTGCTTATACGGTTGAACTTAGTTCTGAAATTATTTTGTAACTTTTTCAAAAACTATTCAACCTATCAAGTTCAAAATAATTTTCTTAGAAAGTTTTTATAAAGTTCTACTTTTGAGATTTTTCATATTCTTAAAACTTATGGTTCAAAAGTTAGAGGGGGGGGGGGTGGGACACATTTTTTTAACTTCTGGAGCGATTATATCCAAAAATATTAACATTAGCAAAAAATTATTAGACTAAACCCCTATTAATTTTTAAATAACTATCCAACATTATATCACACGTTAGGGTTTAAATGAAAAAAAAAATCACTTCCCACTGTACGTATAGGGGAGGTACCCTAATAAAACATTTTTTTCCACTTTTTATTTTACTACTTTGTCGGCGTGATTGATATACATATTAGTACCACATTTCAGCTTTCTAGTGCTAACGGTTACTGAGAACGGTTACGGACGGACGGACAGACATGGCGAAACTATAAGGGTTCCTAGTCGACTACGGAACCCTAAAAAGACATACTTATTTTAGAGTTTTATGATACCGGCAAAGCTACGGTAGCCTAGTGGTTCAGGCATGTGGCTGTCAAGCGGCGGTCGTGGGTTCAAATCCTGGCTCGCACCAATGAGTTTTTCAGAACTTAAGTACGAAATATTTACCGCTATATTTTCGGTAAAGGTATAGGAAAACATCGCGGCGAAACCGGTCTAATCCCATTAAGGTCTAGTTTTCCCTCTGGGTATTAGGAAGATCAGATGGCGGTCGATGCGTAAAACTAGTGCCTATGCCAAATTTTGGGATTAGGTGTCAAAGCGGACCCCGGGCTCCTTTAGCGCACAACCGGAAATAACGATAGGAGGATGATGGTATCATCAAAATGTCCACCCCACTGTTGATGGCCTGATCTAAATCTGTCATGGAATATTGAGGTTCATGTTCCTTGGACAATATTGTTTGATTTTTATAACAGTCAGTTTTTGATGCTAACATATCATTTATGAGAGATGTTTATTACAAGAGATGTTTGCTCTGAAACAGTTAACACTTTCACTGCCCCCTGACGCTGTGCTTCTACGCGCTTTTATCTACAAATGAGTTATTGCAGGTTCTTTGTTACCAACGTAACGCTACGTTAAATCGTTGGCACTAAATGTGTCTGGTTCACACACCTGTTTGAAGGACTCTGCCACCACCACGACGTACACGCAGCAGGCGCCTATGTGGGTGACGGCTAGCGCCCAATCCGCTAGCTCCCTGTCCATACAAATACACCAATATATTACGGAATACGTTTAAGTCCCCATGAAGCCCGACTGTCCATACAAACGTAGTTTGGTTCTCATTTTAAAATATATTATTATTGTAATAAACTTTTAAAAACTCTGTAATTTTCTTGCATTTTTTTCTACTAAATATAATTTGTAGCATCAGAAACAAGTTTGCGGCCTAGATATGGCGGTGGCTCATGTGAATGCAAAGTTTCATGTTATTCCAGTCCAGCTAGCATGATAGGTTTTATCGTCTAATTTTACGGCGAAAGGATGCTGAAACATCCCATGCTGGGTCCTCAGAAAGCGCCAAACTCGTTTGTATGGTGAGACGACTAGTTATTGTCGAGCTTCCTGGAACTCTTTATCGGGATCTCACGTTCAGGAAATAATCAAAATAAACTAATCGGACCTTTTTGTAATAACGGTTTTACATAAACCTATTTTCATACCGATTTTGGCAAGATTCCGTGTTCGATAAGCCTCTCATAGAGCGCGGCCTGAGGGGTAATCATGTAACTTTCCGAACGCGTTAGGACGATCTAACTGTTATTTTTCCATATAAAAAGTGACATTTTAAATGGACAAATAACAGTTCGATACGAGTATTTAATTGTTGTTCTTTAATGTTTATATATTCAATATTCTCTTTGATGTTTATGAACTTGCCATTAATATAGCGTAAATATCACAGTGACATAATATCGGCTGGAAACCTAACTCTCATATCTGTCACGACGATGAAGGTCCTATTTATTTGCATACCGTACATATGTACACAAAGATGTATATGTTGATCAAAGTGATGTGTAGGGACGCCGGCCCACCCGCGATACGAAAACGAATTTCGTTTGTGTATCTCCCTGTCTGTTGCACTTGCTAGTTCGAGCGATAGATAGGGAGATACTCGAACGAAGTTCGTTTTCACTTGGCGGTAGCCCCTTTGGCCGAAAACAGGCAGGCTGTCGATCGTTTGTCGTGTTCATTCAGCCCCCTGAAATCGGAGCTTGAGGTTACTGTGCCAGCGATATTATCACATCACATTACTATTTACTCTACCTACATACACATACATACATAGCTTCATAATCTTTTTCACCTGGCAAATTTGGAGAATTTCTTCACAGGCTTTGGGCCCATCTGGAATACCAGGTCACAAGTCTCTGCGTACCCCAGAGCCGGCCTCTTCAGTTCCACGCATAGCTGCTGCGAAGTCTTTACCTGTACAATAAAACATTTTGGTTATTATATGGGTCATTCTCAAAGGCTTCAGGGAGTTTAGCCTTTTGTACCGCCAAACGTGTCATCATCGAACGTATACCTAATACGTTTCGCAGAATGTTCATGTTATACAAACTATTTTTGCAGAAACATTAAACTTTTGATTTTTTAATACAAACGATGTTACGTTTGTATAAAAAATCGTTATATTTGTTATATACGTTAACTTTTAGCTGTAAGTACTCTCCTTGTTATTTGTCGTTGTTCTGCATTGTTTTCATAAACTGAGGTGAGCAAAAAAGAGAGTATTTGTATTGCATTGTAAGAATCTAAAAAAAGATTTCTGAAATTTAATCGCTGAAAAAACTTGGAACGAGAGTTTCTTCATAAAATTTCCTACAAAATTGCTTATAACGATTTTTACTCAACGATCAATACTTTGGGAGCTACAGGGTGTTTTTGTTGCCGATGTTGTGGCGGCGCGGTCTCTAGCGCTGAGCGCGGCGGCGGCCGAGTTAGCGGCCGCTAAGTCGGCGGCCGTGATTTCGCCCTGGGTGGGCGTGCTAAGCTGGCCGAGAATCCCCTGGACCAGCTCCATCGGGCTGGGGAACGAGGCTTCTCCGGCTCCCTCACTGGTCGGCGTTCCGGGGGTACTGGGCTTCGACGCGGCCCTATAGGCCGCCGCGGACGCGCGCAGGACGTGTCGTTCTTGAACGCCATCTGGATGCGCGGGTCGTGGGTGGCTCTGGCTGCGTCGCTTAGGCCGCGGGTGCGGCGGAAAGTCCGGGGGTGGTTTACCCGCCCCTGTGGGGCTCCCGAGGGGAGCGGGGTCGGCGGGGGCATCTACGATTTTTTGATCTAGCTAGTTTTTTTATCTCTTTGTTTACTTTAACACCCTGTAGCTTCTAAAGTATTGATCGTAGAGTAAAAATAAGTATGACCAATTATGTAGCAAATATTATGTAGAAACTTTTGTCCGAAGTAATTATAATGCTATTCGCTAAGATATTCGAGATATATGCAAAAATATGAAAAAAGTACTCTCAACCCCCCCTACTCCCTCAGCACAGATCCTCGAGGATAACTGTACCAATTTACAAAATTACACGAATTATTTCCCCTGATTTTATTAATTTGCTTAACCTATAGCTCTGTAACACATGGTGTTATGTTCCTGGTGGTGAGTAAAGTCAGCAGAGCTTGCAAGGATGTGTTGAGAGTGAGATGCCTACCTCTTTTTAACAGACGATTATAGATTTTTTCACGTTTTTTTTGCAATGTTTGTTTCCTCAGAACTTTTTTCTCTGACAATCAACACATTTGCTTTCGGAAACCAGTTCATGTGGTAAATTGGAAAATAAATGTGGAAATGTTCTCTTGGCTTGGCGGAGTACTAAATTGAAGTCGGTTAAAACCATGTTTTAAAGTAAATTATGTCTTGACTGATTGACAAGCAGTCGGGATTCATCTCACCGCTCGTCCCTAATAAGACTAGAATTCAAAACTTGTAGCACCTAATAATCAGATGAGAGGCTTAACGTTTCGTCTCAGGCGAATTATCGGATACACCCAAAAGTAACCACCGTTTCCGACACCGTAGAACGGGCACACTTATGTAAAATTGCCGTAAGATTGTCGTGTCAGTCAAGGCAAGGTGTAATCAACGTCATTATCAAATTTAATGATTCGCGATGATTTTGACCCGTGAAGCCCATGACAAACAGGGAAAATTAACATATATTTTTTTTCCTTTTATACAAAGTTACACCGTCTATACATTGTGAATCATTCGCCATACGCCACAGCGTAAAGCAGCGACGCGTCTTGTGCTATTCAGGCTCTATCAGTGCAATATGATATGACGTATGTATATGTAATGGACTTAAGTCGTAAAATGGATTTAGATGTCCTGAACATTTACGTTTTTATCGTAAGTCAAGGGTTTTCTAACATCTTACAAACTTCGTTCGATTAGGTACATTTTTCTTTGTAGTTACCTACTTTAATACTGTGGAGAGCGGTAGTAAATCTCATGAGAATTTTGCAAAAAATGCCACTATTAATGACTGTACTGTACACAAACGGACAAAAAAATGTTCCGAAGATATTTTTCCTAATGTGTTACTATTAACCATACGTGTATACGTTGTATGGCGGGGTGGTAATGAAATGATTGATTTTTCTTCTATTGGGATGAAAAGAGATCGTTATTCTTAGTTGAAATAACATAAAAGTTGCAAAAAATATCGAAAAAAATGTTGTAGCATTTTTTTTGAGACAGGCTCTCATAACAAAGTAGCTTATGTCTGTCGGGGATCCCTAATGCAAGGCTCAAGACAAGATACGAGTTTAGAGTCTCTCATTGAGAAATACTGAAGTACTGAGAATGCTAACTGTTTTCAAAAGTAAAGTTATTAATAGTAGATAATGACGCTATTCCAATATAATATTACCGTAAAGTTCTTTAATAAATAAATATAATATTATATAATTCATATACCCTACGTCAACTGCATCTTCTTTCCTAGAGCTTTTCTATGTATGAAGTTTGTAATTTGTCTGCGGTTGGAGTGATGAATTAGAAAGTTGGTTTCGTCTATTTGAATACTCTCGCCTAAATACCATATTGCCAATAGCAGCAAACCTTATTCCTACGACTTTAGAGCTGAAAATCGCTTGCGTTACCTGGTTACGTATGTACCATTGTTTGTTTCCTCGCTTTGTGAATGGTTACTCAAGTTTTGCTGGTAGTTAAGCTTAATTTGTCAATTATAATAACGGGGTCAACTTACGTAACGTAAACTACTTATGTCTTCCCGTACAGTTCCAATATATTATTATTACCTACTTCACATTTTAGGGTAATTTGTTATACCGCGACTAGCCAAAGCTATACGGGTCACCCCCCACTTAACCTAATATCGTTAGTGCTAATTTCATTACACTTACCAACGTTCGATATAATTTTCATTAGCCCTAATATTCGGATAACTAATCGTATAATTATGGCATAATTATTTGCTGGGCCTAATTTCATACGTCCTAATCTTTATTAATACTAAACATCAAGTGTGCTAATATATTTAAAACTAATAATGATTTTTCCTAATGACTACTGAGCCTAATAATTATCGTGCCTAATGTTTACTATGTTTAATGTTCACTACACCTAATTTCGTCACACCTATCTGTTTCTTGACCTATTAACTTTTGCTCTAATGTTTCACTAGACCTAATTAATGCGTATTTCTTCGAAACAGTGAACTTTTCGGGATTTCTTTGAATATCATCACACCTAATCTCTTCAAAACTGGAGCCAATAATGCACGGCCCGATATTCCGTGTCCAGTTTTTGTGGATGCGGATTATTGGGTCGTGCATTATCAAGGCGGACATAAATGGCTTGTCATAAGCGAACTCTGTCTTATGTCAGTTAGGTTAGGGTTCACTTGTGTCCCTCAGACCAGAAATAGACAACCCGCGCAGCGGGGTGGCGTCGACTTGCTGTAGGGCTATCACTAGACGGCGCGCGAGCTCACTCGACTTTTCTTGCACTATACTTCTCTTTCTGATTTTTATAATAAGAGAGACACGGATAGACATCGGATTACCTACCTATTCTTCTCTTATCATCAGCAGCTTCTCTTATCTTATGGCAGGTCAGTGTAGGTACGTCGATGTGTGAAGCGAGGAGGAGTGTTGGTAGACCAGCGGCCCTACAGCGCGCGAGCCGAGCGAGCGAAGCGAGCGCCAGAGCGCCGCGCATAGCGCCAGAATCGACATAATACGAAAAAATTAAAAGTCGGTGAAATAAAATTAGCACTACTCACAATTCGGGATAAAGACATTAGGGCTAAAATACATAGGCAAAATGAAGATTCGGTTTAGTGATTTTAGAGACATTGATAATAAGTAGTTGTAGTCATTATGGTGTAGTTGGTACACACATTGGTGTAGTCATTATTAGGGTTTGCAATATTAGGCCTAGGAAAAAATTGGTTAAATAAAATTAGTCTTAGTAAGAATTCGGTCATGACAAATGAAACAATACAATACAATACAATACAAATACTCTTTATTGCACACCTCAAAACATGAATCAAATAAACATAGTAACTTATAAAAAAATAGATGTTGACAGCAGGCGGTCTAATCGCTAAACATAAGACATTATGAAAATTCGGGATACTGAAATTAGGGCTAATGAATAATTAGGAACAATGAAAATTCGGGTTTGTGATTTTAGGGTTAACGACATTAGGGCTAGTGAAATTAGGTATGAAATTATTAGGGCTAACGGAGGGGAACCAAGCTATACAGCTCCCCTCGCGCCCCGAATTTTTAATGATATGACATTTCTATCGGAAAATTATAATATTAGCAAAGCAGCCTTTAATTAAATATTAAAGAAAATGCTATTGGAAAATGCACGATAAATTACACCTACCTCAAACTGAAATCAGTTTTTATACTTTTAATCAGCAAGCTTATTATTATTATTGGGACTTAGTAATTAATTTAATTATAAATAACAGAGTTAGATATAAGTACTTATCTGTATTGTGTGCAGCGCCATCTTGTATGATTCCCACCGACCGGGCCGGTCCGGAGCGCTTTTGCCTTTCGCACTCTATTAAAACGCGGTCGGCTGCCACCGGGTGCTCGCGCACCCGTTGCGATGCGACGCCAGGCGACCCGGCCCGGCCCGTTCGGTGAGAATCGTACACTGTTTGTTTCTTACCCGAATAAGGGTGAGTTGCACCAAACCGTCTGTAATCGTAAGCGGTGTTCGTTAAAATCTGAATGTATGGAACGTTTGACAAGTTTCTATGGACTGACAGCTGTCAGCGCCATATTTAACGTTGATCGGTCTGTAATCGTAGGTCGGTGCAACCCGCCCTAAATGAATGAATGAATGAGCTTCAGCTGAGCTTATAATAGATTAATATCAAGAGGTTACCGAGGATTTCATCTTTTTGCGCGAAAATTTAAAAGGATGTAAGGTAGTAATCGACGTTGCACTAGTATATACTCGTATATGGCATGGGAACTTTATGTCCAAGGGACAAAGGCCGAAACGCACTGACAGCGGTAGCGGAGCGGCGCGGCAACTTAATTTGTATGAAGAAAATTGACGTTTTGTTTTTAGACACTACGAATGATAGTGGAGTATTTATTATTCAACAGAAAAATATTCTAAAACAACAAATTAAAAATAACACACATATTACTTCACATCATTTGTATGTGAAAAGTTTTCAGACGAAGACAAAGAGCGAATAAGAATAAACAGTTTTGATGCAGATAATATGACATAATATTAGCTCGAAGACCTGCGGACAATGAGATGAGGTAACTACTTTCTAACGTCATCCATTGTCATGACATTGCGCTTACGCAGACTGGCGCGGCCCGCATCACACTGGCGCAGCCTGCGGTGGTGGTCAATGGTAAGCTTGACAATAGCTGTCAAATTAACTACTCAGTGTCAGTCTGTGAAAAGCCAGCATCGCACTGCCGCGGCTTGGCCGCGGTGGACAATAGTAAACAGTAAACTTGTTATTAGCTGTCAAATTTAGTATTGACCGCGACTGCATGCCGCTCCAGGCCAAATGCTTGAGTATGACTCAGGCCTCTCATAGACAGGCGAAGCCTGCGGTGGCAGTCAGTAGTAATGACACCGATTGCCAATTTTAGTATTCACCGTTCCCGCCAGCCGCGTCAGTGTGTTCTGCCCCCCCTATTCTGTAACTAGTTTTAAGCTCAACTCAACGCTCACCCACAAATATATCTTGACACCGCGATGAGTAACCAAGCGTAGGTAGAGGTCTAGTTTCGTGACGGGTAACCGGCGAGGTGAGCCGCTTTAGCGCGTAACGAATAACAGCCCAGGCCATAAGGCCTACCCGTACCTACCGTAGGCCTACCGTAAGGATACCCTTATCTGACTGAGTACCTACCTGAGTACCTATAGTTAAATTAGTAATTTTATAATAGATCAAGAACGCCCTATAAGTATTGAGTTTGTAGGGAAACACAGACTAGTGACGTTACAAAGGCCTTTGATTTTGTAGATCATGACATACTGTTATATAAACTATACCGATATGACGTAAGAGGTCCATCATGGGAATGGATTGCTAGTTACCTTAAAAATCGTCAACAATGTGTAGAGATTACCAATGTAGATGGTAATGAAAAGATAGTTCATAAATCGAGCTACAAACCTAACAAGACTGGTGTGCCACAAGGCAGTATTCTGGGCCCTGTGCTATTCCTATTATATATTAACGATCTCCCAAATGCGATTATTCATAAATCCATTCTCTTTGCGGACGATACCACGTTGATAATTAAACATGACGATAATACGGCATTTAACGATAAAATCAACCAAACTCTAGTACACGTAATTGACTGGCTAGGTAGTAATAATTTACACGTTAACATTAATAAAACAAAATTGGTGCAATTCCAGACATACCGAAGCAAACATATTGACTTACAAATTAAATATAATGGTTAAAAAATTGAAGAAATTAATTCTGCATCATTTCTTGGCATATACCTACATTGACAACTTGTCTAACTGGAAAAAACATATTGATGTCCTACGCGCAAAGTTGGATCGTTTTGTATACGCACTTTATCGCATTCGCAATGTGGTATCGGAAGCAGCTGCGCTTTCGGCACACCACGGATATGTTGGGTTCTCTATTGTGTGGGCAAAAATCATCACTAGTCAAATTATTGTTTCGCATTTTATCACTTGGCAATATCTCCTATGGAAAAATATTACTTCGCAAATTATTGTTTGGCAAAGTTTTGCATAGTCAAGTTTCATTTGGTCAAACATATTACTTGGCATAACATTCGTTTTCCAAATTATTGCAAGGCATACGATTTAGATCCTAATTGTGTAGTGCATACTAAATCTATTTGAGTGAGATTACATATTTTGCTAAGCGGGTAGTTTGTAAAAAACGTAAATAATTTACAGGTAAGTTTATATTTTCTTTTGTAATATAGGTACTTAGGTAACAATATATTATAATGCAAATAAACAGCATGCATGCAAGCAAGCCCCGAGTCGGTTTCGCCCTTTTCATCGAGAGTCTCCAGCGAATCGACGCCACCCCGCTGCGCGGGGTGTCTATATAGGGTCTGAGGGACACAAGTGACCTAACCTAACCTAACCGACCAAAAACAGAGTTCGCTTATGACAAGCAATTTTTTCCTTTTGAACAAATGTTTTGTTTGGAAAACAATATTAGCCCGAACAAATTGTTTGGTAAACTTTTGTCTTAATAACACTTGACAAAGCAAAATTATGCCAGATGATATTTTGACCAAATGAACAAAATGCGAAACAAAAATGTGCTATTTGTTCATTTGGGAAATGAAACTACTGCCATAAGTTTTGTGGGAAGTGAAATTTGGCGAAAAAAAATTTGCCGTAACAGCAGGATAACCGGATAGGTGTCATCCCTACTGAGATATGGTTTAATTTTATGGAGGAATTAGGTGGATGCACATATCATTTTTAAGACTCAAAACAAATGTATAAGGTCTCTTTGTGGGGCGAGACATTTAGATCACTGTAGACCTTTATTTAAACGTAAAAAAATATTGACATTACCTGCAATGTATATTTATGAAATAAGTATTTTTGTTAAAATGCACCTGAAATGTTTTAAAATTATCCCCACAAATTCAAATAGAGGTGCACATAGACATAATTTATTTGTACCCAATTAAACCTTATAATTAGAGTTAATGGAATTGGATGCTATGTAAATTTATAACTATTGATAGAAATGACATGTAATGTATCTCAAGAAGTGTATATTGTTATATTCCTATTAACGAATGCACGATAAATTATTATTTTGTGTGGTATAATGTATAAGTAACGGTTACGACATTAAGATATTAGGCTTAGTTAATTTATAGTAGTTTATGCGACTGATCCATAATGAGAGGCCTTAAAATACGAGTGTGGTTTTATAAAACAAGCGTCAGCGAGTTTCATAATAGGATCACACGAGTTTTTTAAGGCCTAATTATGTACAGTTGCATACACTACTTTATCTACACACATATCATAAGTACTAGTAACAGCAAAAAACTAACAATAAAATGACAACAGCAATGGCGGCAATTCGATCATCCGTCATGACGAATGGTTTTTTTTTAAATCGTAGACAAAACGAATGAAGTCCCTATACTTATATCACTCGAGATCAAATGTCGTACGGTTTGTATTAAAAAACGTACTGAATTGACGTTTCGTATCGATAACTGTTTTAATATCTATGGATGCTTGAGTTTTGACAGCTGTTCCAAAATTGAACTCATAACGATACAAATTTATCAAAACTCTGTACTGTAATGACGTTACAGTACAGATTTTACCTACTACCACAGACAAGAAAGTTCTCATTGTAAAATCGGTTCTAGTAATGCTGGTCATTTCCTACGGTTTCTGAACGCATTTTAGAGCACTAATGATATGTGCGTAGATAAAGAATATTTGTACGCCTTGTATCATGGCAAAATAAGAATGGAAATAGCACAATAAAGTAACACAAATTTATACCCTTTTTACACAAATAATCTATTCATTCATTCATTCATTCAAAGTTTTACCCACAACGGAACGGAGAAGGTTTAGGTAATAATGTGCGTTAAAGGTGATCTTTGCTCAACAGCACTAACAGCGTCAATTTTTTAATCATTATGCATTTAAAATACCAAAATAAATAAAAGCTTGATGTTTTCTGAGTATCTTCGAATATTTTGATGATTCGCGTGTAATGTATTTTTTTACTGTTGTCAATAACCGTATTCGCCACTTACGTTTCAGACCACGGCATCAAACAGGTCGTGGCTCGTGGGGTTGTTTACCGCCGAGTAGTGTACAAAAAATTACTTACCAATACGTGTATGGCGTGTGCGCACATCAACCCAATAAGAGCTGTTCCCACGGACCCGATCACAAGACCGGCATTCTTGAACGCTAGGGGCATCGCCAGCACGCCCGAGCCTAGGGACGCCTTCAGCAGGTGGGCCAGCGCGCCTGTGCTCCTGGAAGAAGCATTTAATAATTTATTTATTTGGCTTAAATAAGAACAAGTTACAGACCATTTTACTGGAAAAAATCGTCCTTGCTCTATCCCACTTTAGGGGTCGACTTTCCTAACAGGGAACACAGATACACAGACACACAGATACACAGAAAATACGTTAAACTTATAATACCCCTCTTTTTGCATCGGGGGTTATAAACTAGTTACAGGTATGAGGCGCACGGGCGGCACGCGCAGTGATGTATACCGCCGATTACCTGGATTTGCACCTAAGGGGCTACCCGAGGTTTTCATAGATTTTTGACAAGTTTTGAATCGTTGTGAATACTTTTGCACTATACAGATAGAATTATATTATAAGTCAAACGGCTATCGGTTCTTCAATGATTGATCTCCATTTTTGTCTATCGGATTTCGAAAGAAATTAATACTTAATTTTGTATGATTTTTTTAAAGCATCGTCTAAAAAAACACTTATTTCGAATCTCTATTGACATGAAATATGTAACATATACGAAATCTACATATTTGGGTTCGTCTATGAGGTTTTCATTTTATACTAATTAACACAAAAGTTATGACCAGAAAACCAGTTTTTTGGTCTAAAATTGTTAAACTTTTATGAAATATCTCAAAAACAATGAATTTGAAGTAAATATGACATACTAAATTGCTTAAAGTCGTTGTTGTTAGTATATTAAGCTACAAAAAACATTAGAAAACTAAGGGATTCAGAACGAAGGTCATTGTCGTATGGGAGCCCCTTAAGTTTACAGTATCGACGCGTGTCTGTGCGAGTGTTTCACTGCCTGTAGCCATACATCAGCGAACGCACAGCTGTTTAGATGAACAAGATGTTTTACAGATAATTGAAAACATTTTTAACATTATCAAACGACGTAAAAGTCACGCGATAAGAAGAAATATATTTTTGGCCATCACTTAACATCGTAAATATTTGTGCATCAATGAGTTTCGGGAGCTCTCTTCCAAAACTGCGTGAAACATGAAATGTTAATGCGATGCTAAAGTGGTTTAAATATAGTTCCTTCAAGATGAATAATGAATAAGTAGGATGAGGTCATGGGAAAAAGCCTAGTATGTAATAAATGAACCTTTCTTAAGCCTCTCATAGACTGTAGCGGCCTGCGGTGGCGGTAAATAGCAAAGATAGTAATTGACAAGTTTACTACAGACCGCCATTGCAGGCCGCGCCAATGTGATTCAGGCTTTAAGGATTTTTTTACGTTGACATTTGCCATGCACTATCGACCGCCTGATAACCCAGTGTAAGGCGACTTTCAGACTTGGCGGGGCGGGATCGGTATGCGGCTTTTTTCTACTTTTACCTGAGCGCATTGATGTCACACAGATTTCCAGGCAGGTGTATGCGTATATTCCAGTCAGTATTTCCTACTTTTGCGCAGTAGTAGTATCATGCGCAGAACCGGGGAAATGCGCTTGCAGTACCTACTGCACTCAGCATTCGTGCTGCCCCACTTTCGCGTATCCCGCGCCAGTCAGGCTGCGGTTTGGACTTTTGGACGCCAGCGGGCAGAGGGGTGTCGAGCGGTGCCTTTTGGAGTCACTCGAATGCATGAACGCCCACTCACCGCATCGACCACCTCATGAGGTACGCAATAATACTCAGGACAGGCTATACGTGCTGCCGCAGTGAGGGACGGAAAGGCTCCAATGCAGCTAGATTAAGATTTAAGAACTGGTCTTAAAATGGCTGATGACTTGCCATAAACAACCTACTTCATTTGGACGGGTAATGGTTTATGTGCCACAACTTCATACTAAATTAGTTGTGGCAAATTAAAAAAAAAGTGGAACCATGATAAAGACAATGAATTATATTTCCCTTTTTGTCACCACCAGCGCGCTGGCATCTGGTATTATTATTACCATAGCTTTTCCTGAGTATTATAGGTTCATGCAGGCAGTAAAGAATCGGTACTGACTCGGCTGACAGTTGACATTGACTACTGACAGCTAACTGATATCGTACCGCCTCCGCACCGACAAGTCAGGAAATTGCCTTAAGGTGCATCGCGGCCGATCGCAGTCGCGCGCGATCGATTATATGCTCCCGGCTGATGCGACAATAGTCAGTGTACTTACGAAAATTTATGGCACCGTTTCTGAAGTCTGCGAAGGACGCTTTAATGTGCACCTTAAGGAAGTTGTAATGAATATCCAGATTAGTATATGGAGTATGTATAGTAGAGGGACTCACGAGGTGTTTGATGCTACAGGTCTGTGGTCCGCGGGCACGTAAGGATCCAAGTCTTCTCTCGACCCGTTGTAGGCCAATTCTATTCTGTAAAAAAATGTTCACTTAATTATTAAATTGAAAGTCGGATGCAGTCTTAAGAAATACAGTGAAAAATGGCGGGTTAGGAGGTTTGCTTCCATATTTGTAATATTTGTACTCCATTAAAATACCAATGAACTACATCAAAATGCACTCCCTTTTCTGCGAAGATGTTTTGCGGTGTTGGGCAAAAGTTGCACGATAACTTTGTGCGTTTTGCACACAACAGGGGTTGAGTTACAACGCGACACGAGAAAATCTACTCTCTTCTTTCTAATTAGCAAAGTGCGAGAGAGACGGAGTCGTTAAGATGGCCTAGTCGATTGTCCTGGCCCATTGCTGGCCCTTCTGACCTTCAATCTTCATATCGTATGCTATGTTCTCTTCTGTTTCGCTCCATGCTAATTAAAACAGATAAGTACATGACAAATAGCCTTATCAGTAGGTAAGGCCTAAATCACACCGGCGTGGCCTGCGTTTGCGGCCATCGCTATCGCAGGCCGCGCCAGTCTGTGAGAGACTTCACGCCTTGTACAAATGTTATGGTCTATTTGATTGTTTTGTATGCGAAAATGACAGTGCAGTTGTAAGGAAAGTTCACCCATAATCACCCCACCCCTCTGGTGTTTCCCTTTCAGAAAACACCAATGAGACCCATTAAATTAGCGAGATGAATTGCGGTTCAAAATGCTTTACCCGCACAACGGCATTAATTTCAAACAATTAGGATTAATCTTCGGTTCAACTTGATCTACCATCTTCATTAAATCACTTGGAGTACGTTTAATATGACAATCCACTACTGGGCAAGCAGGCACTCGTAGATATAGAAACAGTAACTTAAAATTGGTAGTTGTTTTCTTATATCAGCGTTCGGTTAACAAACCATACTAAACTACAGTAACAGACCAAACGTTATATGTGATGGACACTTTAGCTAATTGATACCGATTTAACCCCAATCTGTTCAATCAGTATTTTGTGATGAAACACGTGGTTTTCGTTGCATCATCTTGTTTAACAACAATAACAACCTATCAATGATATTTTTATCGTTGAGTTGCAGAGGCTCTTATTGACTATATGATACATAATTTCTGTTTGACACAATGGTTGCCTGATAGATAATGCCTTGAGGCTGTAAGTCCACCATTTGTACGTATTTTGTGTTGTGCAGTAAAGTTTAAATAAATAAATAATGCATATTCAAGATGCTATAGGTAGCGTAGTGGTTCATGCGGCTGTCAAACCCGGCTCGTACCAATGAGTTTGAAGGAAAACATCATGAGGAAATTCATAGGTATGTGAAGTCCCCAGCCCGCACAAGGCCAGCGTGGAGACTACTGCCCGCTCCCTCTCATCCATGAGAGGAGGCCTGTGCCCAGCAGTGCGGCCTGTAAACGGCGCAAATAAAATATTATCAATCTAATCACATATTGACGATGATGGAGTCAGGTGGCCATAGCAACTCCTAAACTACACAAGATGAATTCTTCGTGTTTGGGCTCATTGGTATACTTGCTAGACGCTCCTTGGATAGGTGGGGGGAGATCATTCCAACACTTGGACGACGCGAACCTAAAACTATATCGAAACGCCGCGGTCCGATGCTTTGGCAGCAGAATCATCGCTTTACACCTACGCGCACTCTTGGGCCATACAAGTCTACTCAGCAAATATGCTGGGACCCCAGATCACACTATGCCAAAGAGAAGAGTGGTGAGGTGAAGCCGTCTGCGTGCAGGCATGTTCAGCAGGGGCGTTCAAGTGGGGGTGATATGGGAGCGCGGTGGGACTCGGAAACAGAAACGAATGCATGCGTTTTGTACAACGAGTGCGTTGTATGAGTTAAGTTAGTTTTGTACGACCAGTAATACAGCCAGCATAGACAACATCACAATAGTTTAATCTTGACAATATCAGCGATTCATAAAGGTTAACACGCAAATCAAAACTAAAGTAATCGCGAACATTGTAGAGAACTTTAAGGCGGTAGAAGCAGTTACTCATAACTTTTACTACGTGGTTCTCAAAGCGCAGCTTGCCGTCCATGAGGAGGCCAAGGTTAGTAGCTTCTACCACCATCTCTATTGGTTCGCCCATGATAGCAACCTTACGGTAATCAATGTCTCGAGTGCTCTGACCCAAAAAAACACTACTGCATAAATGCAGTAAAGTTGTGTCATTGCCAATTTGCTGAATTTTATTTAGCAAGTAAATAAAGAATAATAAGAATGCCTGAGACTTGGCTCTACGAAATATCTCGCAACTTTTTACTGTGGAAGAGTTTCAAGACTTTGGCCTATTTTTGACATGCATTCCATGTTTTTTATGGGTTATACTTTTATTATACGACGTGTAATATATTTTGTTAATAAATTGAAAAAATAGCGCTAGTGTCCGCTGGATGCGGGTGGAGCGGGACGGATCACTTTGGCACATGTCCAGCAGTGAACTTCTTTCGGCTGATATGATGATGATGATGATGATGAGACGGCAATGATTAAATATGTTTACATACAACAGTATGTATTCTGTCATTGTAATTAGGCCAAACACTAAGAGATATATGTCAATACTAGCTGTACCTGCGACTTCGTTTGCAAAGTAATGTGGTGGGAGTTAACGAATTTCTTCTTTTGGACATATGACACATGCAGTTCTAATTTAACTTTAAGGCCCGTTGTATACTGATTTCATACAACAATGTTTTCAATTCAACATGTTTATTGCTGATAAATATAAATACCCACAAACCAGCACGGCTATCACGCGACGGCGCGCGAGCTCTTTCGATTTTTCACGCACTATATCTCTTGTTCTAAGTGTTGAAAGACGAATAGTGCGAGAAAAATCGAGAGAGCTCGCGCGCCGTCTTGTGATAACCGTGCGGTATCGTGACAAATACTCAGCATGTAATCTTGCAGAAACTCAAATAGACTTTATGGCTGAACGCGAGAACAGCTCTATGCCATGCCATTATAAAAAAAAGGAACTGTCAGAGTTTTGACGTTTGACGATAATATGTTGAAATTTGTTGATACATTTATTGAAATTACGCCTCAATACGAATTTAGCGCATTAGTACTGTTGATGTTGAATTGTTATGGCAAGCCCGCCATTTGGACGTCACCGACACTTGACAGATATGGTGGCTACGATTTCAAGCAGAATAAATGAACAATTTAATGAGGTCAAATGTTTCCGAAAATTAATTAATCGTTACAGTCGAATAAAAACTATCCTAAACGGAAGCTAGAGTAACAATGTACTTATGACGCCAAATGTACAAAGGTACGAGTAGCAATAAGATTTATCCTGGAAGGGTTTAACGTAACAATGTATTGTTTATATTTTAATGACGGTCATAAATTAATACGTCAATGATGTCTCAATGATCAAGGGCTATGGCCAAGAGCAATTGTTTCGATAACTTTATATAATTTACCTCTTTATTTATTGCTGTGCTTACGTGGGTTTCACCACATTATAGTCAAATATTATAGTTAACATAGCTTGAACACTAGCTTAGGTTAAGATTATTTAATGACTGTTTATAAAACCGCCATTCGTCCCACGTCCACACTTGGTCCACACGTCCGCTAACGAAATTCCAAATTTCGTTTTAGAAGTTGTAATAACAACACGGTAGATGTCGCTGCGGGCTTCCCTGAAGTGTAATCAGAAGAGTGGAATGGATTGAACGTTTCGTCACCACTAACGAACCCAAGGTAACAGATGGCAAGAGCGATGGACGCATTCCAGAGGTCGCGGGTTCAAATCACGCTCGTGGCGAATAATTTTTCAATTTTCCGCTTTGATTGAAATTTCCTTTCAGTACTCCGCCAAGCCATTTCCACATTTCCTTAAAAAAAAGAATCCAAATTGCTATATATGTGCCTATGAAGATTTACCTCGATTTCTCCAGAATCCTCATGAGATCCTGACCTTGATGACTATGGGACCATCGGGAAGGATACCCTTTCAAACAAAAACAGAATTTTCCAAATCGGTCCAGGCACCTTCGAGGAATCGGGTAACATGCATAATAAATAAAAGATTCCGACGCACGAGAGCATCCTCTTTCTCCTCCTCTCTTTAAGTCGGTTAAAAAGCTTACATGAATGGCAATGACGTCAAGAAAAGTTTGACACTTGGGTTCTTCAATAACTTATATTAACTTACTTATTAAGAAGATATAGTTGAGTACGTTGACTATGCCAATTAAATAATTTTTTTGTTTTTTATTTGTCGACGAGGCTTTTGGCCCGTGGAGTAAGACCGCGCGGGAGCTAGCACAAAGCGCTTGGCAAAACGGCCAAGGACTATCGCTATCCAGCGCGGGTATGTTGCGTGTGAGATAGGTCCCAATTTCGATTAAGAATTATTTATGTTATTAAATATTGATAATTACTTGGAGCTGTAGTTGTCCATGGCGTGTAGTGCAGGAGCCGATCGTCCGTTTTCAGTCTTCTCCATTTTGTAATTTTCGGAAGAGCTAAGGAGTTGTATTTTCTTGCGAGGTACTTCGGGTTACATCGCCGCAGTTCCTTGTGTAGTATCTGCAACAAAATAATGTATAGGTAGTAGTTCAATCTAAAATTCGCTTAATTTAAAATAGTAAGGACCCCATGGAAACCAGCTGGTCGATTGTGTAAAGTTTCATAGGAGAGACCTAGTATAAAACGATTATATGAAAGTAACGAGGGAAGTAACAAATAATTTTAAATGCAAACTATGGCAGTTATACTAATGTACTCAAGAGTGATAGACGACATGTTTACATGCCAGTCACCCGTCACCAACAAATTGTATGCAACCAACTGCATACAATTTGTTGGTGGCGGCGACTGGGCCTTGCGCCGCCATGGTGTCCCGGTGAAATATTGCCCTTAGTAAAGCCTGGGAAGCACAACATCCAGCCAGTTATGTGTATATGTAGTCTCCAAAAATACATCAAAAGTTAGTTATGTATTTCTTTTTCAATCAATTTCTTGAATTCATTTGAGGAATGATTTTATTTTAATTTTAAATTGATGTTGTAGCATAGCATTATTCTCGGCTTACAAGTTGTGCCAACGCATTAAAATAATCTCATTTGTAATGTCTTCGTATTGTTAATTTTATTATAACTGTAATAAAAGTTAGATAATGTGTATCTTTCATTTAAACCTACGACGTGTAATATTCGTAAAATGATCACACTGTCACACTGATTTCGAATATTGTGGTTCAGACCTCAGAATAGACAAAGCGTGGCGTTCTTTAGATATAATTTCTTCAGAGGGTGATCCTCTTCTTTTTTGCTTTTTTTCTTGCTACGGGTCAAATTGATTCGTATGGCCTAAAGATCAATCGTTCCGATTTTCATGCTTTTAACACCATTTGCAGCACTTTACTAAATTTCGGAACGTACCGCTAGGATTATATAGAGTATGTCAAGCGAGTCGTGTCCCTAGAATTTTGCAAATCCTACTAATATTATGAATGCAAGACTTTCGATCTCAATTACGCAAAAACTGCTAAATGGATTAAAATTAATTTTGGTAACATTTTCATAATACTTTTTATTCCGGGAATCATCGTCTAAGGGGGACACATAGGAGGCAAATTTTTGTAAGATATAAACGAGTTCCACAGATGCTAGTAATTACATAAGTATGAGTAAGAGGAGGCACTGAGACTTCCAGCTTTCACAAGAGAGTACTAATTACTCATGTCATTGCCTGAATTGATGCTGATTTTCTATACGTTCGAGTAAAACAATTGTATACGATTCTCGAGTAATAAAACACGTGTGACTAAACCCAACTAGTATTTATGAATAGAGATAGGCAATCGGTACCTATTTAATATTGATTTCAATACGTCTAAACACCTTATGCAATCGGCGATTGTACCTTGTCTGGTACATTTATGAGTGACCAAATCATCTCTACTTATACAGGTGTTATTTTTATAAATATTAAAATGAGTAACTTTTACGTTCGCGTTACGTAGTGACGTTTAGATACGAAGCTGACGGTCCTAGATTCAAATGTCGGTAAGGGCAAATAATTATGTGATGGGCATCGATATTAGTATTTTTATCTATTCAATATACGAGACGAGTACATTATGTACTCTTGTAACATGTTTTTCTTATGTTGTGGTGCAATAAAGAATATATTATTATTATTATAACGTCGTCTAGTGGCGAAATGCCATTTCGATTTGTGTAAGATGGAATAAGGGTTAGGGAAGGAGAGCAAATAAGGGATATAAAGTGGGTGGTTTACAAATTGATTAGTGATTAGTGGGAGTAGCTTTTGTATGGACTCGCGATAATCACTAATCAAACAGGGAGTACAATTTGAGTTTATATTAATAAAAAAAACGGACAAGTGCGAGTCAGACTCGCCCATCGAGGGTTCCGTAGGTACTTAATTACAAATGTATAGTTTCAGATTTTTCTCTGTACTTGCCAAATTGCGTTAAAGTTCAGTACTAATAAATTTTGGTTCCTTTGAGAGTGTCGAAATATACGTTTTTTGCGACATAAATGGGCGATTTTTTGAAAGTCAAATTAGAAGATTGATTGTTACACAGATTCAAGGGAAGTCCCTCAACTCAAGTGAGTATATTATGCTGGTTTTAATTTCAACTCGATACCTATTCTTGAGGTAAAGAGTCTTGACAGACAGACAGACAGACGGACGACATAGTGATCACCCCTCCCCACCCTAATAAGTGATAAAACCAAATGTTATTGAATGAATGTATTTTTAAAATTAGGCAATTACGTATTAAAATAAATATCCGCCATGTATCTAACTTGCTGCGTAGGAAAATGCGAGACATTTTCATAGCATATTTTTACACATAAGTTGAATCATGCGGGTTCACTGTGGCCGGTTTATTAATAAGTAACAATTCACTTTAATTTGAAAAGTCCAAAAAAAAATCAAGTCACATTTTGAGGGTTAGTCAATATTGCGATTTTAAGATTTATTGACGTGAAAACGTTTTTTTTTCTCAATATTGCCAGTGTCCCGTGTCATGTTAACATGTTTCCCAGCTTTAACCGTTCCATTATAAATCCGTCTCATTACTTACTGGATATTTGCATTAAAATAATCGTCAGCTTTGACGGCAAAAAGAGTTTACGTCAGAAAACAAAACAGTTCACTTACTGATTGAAATGTATGACCACATATACAGCGAGTAATCACAAATATTGCATGTAACTAACTAGTAATTTAGTTAGTAATTAACTAAAGTAAGACACAGACAATTGAAAAATAAAAACTTTTTAACAAAAAAATTAAACCGCCGAAAAAAACTAAAAACAAAAAATAATAAACCTTTCTTATTTAGTTTAATAACTAAGTTCTTAAATGAATCTAAGTGTACCTAATTAATTTTGAGTCGGCGCCAAGTCAAAATTACTTAGGTACACTTAGATTCATTTAAGAACTAGGTTATTAACCCTTCAGCTGTGTTCATCCCTCTGTGGGCTTCATATTTTTTCCTGCAGGTTGGTGGAGCGCCTCTCGGAGGGGCGCAATGACTTTGCTTACTTTCTTAGAAATAAAACCGGCATTCATGTATCGATCTCGCTTTAATCCATTAAAGCGTATAGCCAATTTAATGAGACAGCTAGCAAACGAAAACTTCAATGGCCAATGGAGGAAAAAATCAATTTAGTCGTTAGTCTAAAATAGTCAGTGGCACGTTTGACACGGTCGGTGTTCGCGAGTGAAAATTAGTGGGTTTGGTGCTGAATTTTGATGCCAGAAGGACTGTTTTTGTAGACATGTAAGTAATCTTTAGAATTTCATAGAAACAAGTGTTATTTCAACGGGTTAGCTGTAATAAACCCGTGACTAACATGTCATACCTACTCATGGTCAAAATTTGGCAACACGTTTTTTAGCGCTTTTCTAATATTTTAATATTACTATTAGCTATTAAAATTACCGTTAGTTATCATACATTTGTTAAAAATGAACTTAAATGGATTAACAATGGCCCGAAAGTAAATAAATCGATTGAAGTTGATAACGATCACAACAAACCCCTCAGAGGGGGACCTAACCGACCGGGAATTTCCCTCCGAGGGATGCTCACATGATACCTCGTGACGTCACTACGATCCGCACTCTATACTAATCATGACCTTGATTTATGCTGTTTTTAAATCATTTTTTGATGTGATTTTTGTTTAACTGATGGTTATATTATAGTTTAAACTAAAAGTATACTTAATGGGAATTTTAAGAAACCTAATTTGTTTGGTTCAAAACATATAGTTGCTGTGATAATTGCACTCGTTTGGAAGAGGTAATTTTGTATGAAAGTAGACATACTTTTTTCATTTTACTCTCAGATAAAACCTGCTGCACTTACAATAAAAAAAGCTACGGTTACACCTAGTTGATGACCCAAATTTATTGTTCAGACATGAATTTGATTACATACATTATAAAACACTTCAGATATAAGCATGTAAATCGAAGCCCACACGAGCAACTTCTGAGTGTAGGCATTATTTTGGTAGAATATTTCAAATGGTCTAATGTAAAAAAAATACTCATGAGCCTGCCATTTTATGTTTTTCGAATAAGTATAACACAAATTTCTTCAAATTAAGGCCATTTAACACCCCAAAAAACGAATTGATTATATTTAAAATAGCCAAAATACGTCGTAAACTTCGGTGAGGTGGTGTCGAGGTCAGCTAGATAGCCTTAATACGACTTTAATGTAGCGATGATATGTCGTTGCAGTTAGATAATTTAATAAATATTGAGTTTCATCCAAAATCCTGGCTGTGATTATGTAAAAAACTAAAGAAAATGTAATTTTACCAAATCACTTCACTCCACAAACCTTGTCAGTGGAGCGCCCCTCAGAGGGTGCCACAGACGAGGGTAAGCGGCCATGTTTTTTCGCCACAGCTGAAGAGTTAAGGTTAATAAAAAAGGTTTGTTATTTATATGATTGTTTGGCGCCGACTCAAAGCTACTTCGGTACACTTAGATTCATTTAAGAACTTAGTTATTAAACTAAATAAGAAAGGTTTATTATTTTTTGCTTTTCAGTTTTTTTCGGCGGTTTAATTTTTTTGTTAAAAAGTTTTTTTAATGTCATATAAATTATTGAAAGTACAGCAAAGTTCGTCAGCGCAGCAGCGTAGGAAACGGCAAAAAGACTCGAAAAAAAGCACTACTAACAAACAAAAAACCAGCCAAGTGCGAGTCAGACTCGCGCATTGAGCGTTTCCTACTTACTTATCCCATTAGGGCCCGGTTAAGGTAACACTCACGACACAAACTTTCGCCTTTATAATATTAGTGTGATTTTTAAGCGTCTTCAATATATAAACGAAGGAAGTCAGGTAACATTGTTAAAAATAAAGACAAATACTAATAGAAAGTTAATGTATTAATTTTATTTACAACCACCTCCACAATTACATAATTCAGTATATTTGATCTGACGTTTGAAACAGTTGCACCTGGAACTGCAAGATTTCACGCACCGACATCTTATTAATTCAAGGCATGCTTGAGCAGCCATAGTATTTTGGGTCCATAGTGGCACCCAAGTTTCTTCTTCTTTCTGCCAACCCCATTCAGACGGGAAAAGAATATTTTGAGTTTTCTTTAGGCACTGCCCCAAAATATAAACAGCCATATGTTGAGCCCAGGACCGTCAAAAACATTCGGAGATTATGCTGCAAATCTGTTTTCATCCTTTCTTATTAGAGAACTATCTAATGTTGAAAGACTGGACGTGGTTTGGGATACATACAAGAAAGACAGTTTCAAGAATTCAAATCGAGGAAAACGAGGTTCTGGAGGTGGGCCAACTTTCTTCGTGAAGGATCAAATAAAGAAGAGCTTTACCTACTTTTTCGTCACATTATACTGTCAAACAATGTGACGACAAAATATAGTAAAGCTCCTCTTTGTTTGATCCTTGTCGCGAAGTTATCACTGGCTACCGGGTGATTTGGGCTCAGGTGGATGTGTATCACTCGTACCAAATGGCATTGCTTTACTCAAAATTGTATACCCCTCTACACAAGCATTCCCATTAGAAAACGGACAATAAATCATGACGCCGTGAACCGGAGATCCTAATTGGAGATCTGAGTTAGACTGGGTTATCCAAGCGAGCTATCACTGTATCGGTAAGCACTGAATACCAGCCCCGTCTCTACCGTTGCTAATTGTATCCTAACGCCTGTGTCCACCTTGAAATATTTGCATAATTAATACACAAGTGGCAATGTTTACATTATCAAGACTATTCCAACATGCGCGTTACAGCGTGGTATTTTCTCAAGCTTGACATTCACCTAGACACCGCGCCGCCGCCGTTTGTCTCGTTGCCAAGTGGATGCGGTAATAGAAAATCATTAAAACAAAGATTTGATTTTCGTACGTACGTCAAATCCAATATCTATACAGAGAACCATTCAAAAAAATATATTCACAGTCTTTATTATTACTGACAAAAGACGCATGTGCAGAATTTTTAAAAGATTGTCTGTATAAATATGAGAGAACTGGACTGTACGCTTTGCTTTGAAGCCAGTTTCGGCGGCGGAGATCAAGACGGTGGTGGAATCAATTACCTATTAACTATTCTGCTATTCGGGAACGTGACAAATCAAAAATCATGAAAATCGGTCCAGCATTATTGAGTTTTAAATGGTGTCAATTCACATAAAATGTTGCCAATCACCGTATATTTACATAGATACCTACTAATCGTATAATGCAAATCAGTCATTCAGAGCTTTTTTCGGGAAATATCTATTTGCCTAAACACTTTTAACTAAGGAAATATTTTCCGGAGGCTTTCGTTCTCTCTACGCGCTCTACTTAACGTGTATATTATTATACTAGTATGTATGATCAGACTCCAACTACTTGCCAATGGAATGTTGTGTGGTTGAGCTAATATTGTTGACTGTACATTTTCCGTCTTCGCATGAAAGAAACGGATAAACAAATGTATCCTAATCCATTTATTTAAAGCAATAAAATTCAACACTCTGCGAACGAGCGTTTAAGGACGTAATAAAACGCTATTTCAGTTCAATTTACAAAAACAGCTTCAACGAATAAACTGGTTGACACCTGCTGTCGTAGAAACCGTTCCTCCATAAGTGTCGACCAGCCTAGTTAGTTATGAGGCTCTTGTAACCAAATCTTTAATTTATTTGCTTACGATTTAAAGCATTGCTCCAGGCTGAAGGATTAATCGTCCGAGATTCAAGCACGCTATATTTTTAAACGAAAAATCGTTAGTATCGAGCTACGATACTAACGAGGCTGAAGCTAGTTATCTATACTTTTGTTGTCTATTTATGATAAGTAAGGTTAGAATTGTAATAATACTGTAAGACTAAATAGGCACTTGACGTATGATGGTTGTTCTTTTGCCTTCCATGTCAAGTATCACCACCACATGTTGTTTGATTCGTCTTACTACATAATGAATGCAAGGCTACGTCAGTCAAAATAAGTACCGTACATACAGTCAGGGGTACATATACATAAATAAGGACATAAATATCTGAACAGGCCTTTACGACATTGACAATAGAGTCCTGTACGGATATTAATGTACTCCCTGAGCGACCAAGCTCCGCTCGCGTAAAAATAAGGAGTAAATTTTTTTTCCCAGATATGCAACCTAGCTAGATCGATTTTTCGCCCCCATACGCAATATTGCAAACTTCGAAATCGTTAGAACTGTTTCCGAGAACGTGATTACAAATATGTACCTACATTTATCTACATTTTTGCTCGGTTAATAGTATAAGATATTAATACCCCTGACTACAACATAGCAATAAAGTATATAGTTTATCAAATAATTTATAATATATTATGCTCTTCGTTGAACCTGGCAAAGAAAAAATACTAGGAAAGTACTGTTATGGAAAGAGAGATAAAAGAGGCGAAACTCTCCTGCAATTCTGCCACCAAAATAATTTGGTGATTATAAATGGCGTATTTAGAAAGAAAATCAATAACCTATGGACATGGTTATCTCCTAAAAATAAAAAAAGCCAAATAGACTACATACTTGCCAACAATAAGAATAAAATCACTAACATCGAAGTAATCAACAACATTCCATTTCCCAGTGACCATCGTCTGATTAGGAGTACGGTCTTGCTGTCAAAAACAACCAAGATTAGAGCCAAGTACAAACATAAAATAACTAAACTAAAATCACCAGAAGAAACCGAAAATTACCTGCTAAACTTGAACGAGCATATCAAAAACTTGGCAATATGCAACACTGAAGATATAGATTCCTTTTATATGGAAATAAAAATACCATACTAAAAAGCTTAAAAAACACAGAACAAAAAGCTCTAAAAATGCAAAACACTATTTCAGATGAAATAAAGTGCCTCAAAGCAAGGAGACATGAATTAACAAATAAGAAAAATATATCAATAGAAAAAAAGTAGAGCGGACTTAACTGTACAAACATATTCACAAATTTATAAAAATGGAAAATCAAAACAAAAGAATTGAAACAATAGAAAACCACTTGAAATCATCTGGAAGTTTAAAAAGAAGCTTCAAAGCACTAAGCAATACCAAACAATGGATCCCCTGCCTGTATGAAGACTACGAGGGCGAAAACCTTCTCTAGATCGAAAATAATCGAAACCGCTTCATCATTTTATAGATATCTTTACTCATTGAACACTGAAGAACAAGGTCATTGCCAATTAATTTCTCAAGACTCTACCAAAATAGAACGTTTTTCAAGCTCAGAAATCATGAAAAAATTGGAAACATTGAAAACAGACAAAAGCCCTGGGCCTGACGGAATTCCCAATGAAGCATTAAAAGCAGGCCGGTTCCTGCTTGTACCTTCTATTACTAATCTGTTCAATAAGATTCTCAATGCTAGAAAAATACCTACAGAATGGGAAAAATCCGACATAACTTTGTTATACAAGAAGGGCGACCCAGCTGATATCAACAACTATAGACCTATCAGCCTACAACCCAACATCTATAAACTATTTGCCTCGTGCCTTGAAACGCGTCTCTTAAAATATACAGAAAACTATCAACCACCTGAACAAGCAGGTTTCAGAAAATATTTCTCTACAACCGACCACATACACACATTAAATCTAATCATAGAAAAATACGAATAACATAAAACACCGCTGTACCTGGCTTTCATTGATTACGCCAAGGCGTTTGATTCGATATCTCACAATAGTATGTGGAGAGCTTTAAGCGACTGCAATATACCGACGGAGACAATAGAGCGATTACAAGATATATACAGTAAAAGTGTATCATGCGTAAAAATGGAAACAAAAGGCCCAGAAATAAAAAAAATCAGCAGTTAGTTTAAAGCAGAGGAGTCAGGCAGGGCCACTCCCTGTCACCTAGAATTTTTATAACTGTGCTCGAAAATATTATAAAAAAGCTCAACTGGAATCTCAGGTTTGCTGATGATATTATACTTTTCTCAGAATTAGCATGTCAACTGGAAAAATGGTTTGTGAACTCAATGCAGTCAGCCTCGAAATCGGTCTGGAATTAAATACTACAATAACAAAAGTATTGACAAATTCTACAAAAAGACTCATCTACATTAACAACACTCCTTTAGAATATGTAACAGAATACGTCTATCTAGGAAAATTAATATCATTTTCAAAAACCAGACACCTAGACGAATTACATAGACGAATAAATATGGCGTGGAACAAATTTTGGAGCTACAAAGAAGTGCTGAAATCTAACCTCCCCGTGAAACTAAAGAAAAAAGTTTTAGATACCTGTATACTTCCTTGTCTCTCATATGGCAGTCAAACATGGATATACGGTAAAGACACGAAACACAAAATACGGACATGTCAAGCAGCTTTAGAAAGAAGCATATTAAATATTAAAAGGCGAGACCGGAGACGAAATGCTGACATCAGGGAAATAACTAATGTTATAGACGCCTTACAATACTGCAAAACACAAAAATGGAGATGGGCTGGGCATGTTGCGCGTATGAACGACAACAAGTGGACAAGAAAAATAACTACATGGACAGGACCGTCAAACAAAAGGAAGAAAGGAAAACCAAAAGAAAGATGGATTAACGAGATAAACAAAACAGCAGGAAAAGATTGGATCAAGAAAGCAAGAGATAGAGAAAAGTGGAAGAGTATGGAGGAGGCCTTTACTCGCGAAGAGGTCCTTAAAACAAAGTAACTTAATAAACAAATAAAAATCGCATGATAATAGTAATCAATTTATCAGAAATTAGTATATTTTTCATACTTATTTATTTTTTAATCTGATTTGGAGACTTGTATGATAAAGTTTTATTATATTTTATTTTAAAACACAACAAATAAGTTATAAAACTATTTAAAATCATATTTTAATCAATATAAAAAAAAAGTATTGTCATTTATCAATGGTATCATATTTTACGGTCTTTAATCAACTAAAGAGAAATCAAAAAACTGCGATAACAACAATAACTTTAATATATTTTAATGGTTTTAATGATTCTTAATGATAATTTTACTCTTTTACATTTTATGCAACTTAACAGCTATGATTATAAATTCTAATTAAATTATTTATTTCAAATTTACAACTGGAGTTTCCTAATGTTCTTTAAAGCAAAAAAATGTTTCTCTATAGTAAATTTTCATTGAATATTTTTGTAATTTTGTGTTTTTAAATAACTGAGAAGAACTGTGGATATTTAATATATTAAGTTGTATAATGTAATGTAAGATTTTAGGCATGCTATATTAAGGAAATAAAGAGGCTATATTATTATTATTATGCTTTTTGTTATTCTGACTTCATTTCGAATTTTGTCTTGTTTGCTCGTTTGTTTGCATTTATTTTAATACCGACATCATATACGAAAGGTTAACTAGGTAGGAGGTTGGAATGTATTAATTCGGCTATCCAATTAAAAGAATACGGTATTTGTCTGATATTCAAACCAGCAATTTTTGATGAAGTAATATGGATTTATCCATGCTAGTGACGCCATTATTGTCTATGGTCAAACAGCGTAAACTTTGATCATTAGGTTTTTAAAAGTATTGAAAATATAAAACATCAGTTGAAGAGATACATGTTTTCAATAAATTTTCGTAAGTTTTTTAGGGGTTATACAAGGAATAATTTATTTTACTGTCATGAAATACCGCATTGGATGGAAATAAATCAAATCTAATCATTAGATTTTCTGGAAACAACTGGCTTCTGACGTTCTTCGCCAGAGAAAGGGAAGCTGGACCCCATTACGATTAGTTAAACATATAGTTCATATAATTATATACCTATTCTATTCAGCAGTTAAAGTAACAAAGCGCTCTGAATTGAAGTAAATAACAGCCGGGATTGTTAGCAGTGGTATTTTAATACATATAATATTCCAAACAGGCCGAGCAGATTATATGCCAACATTAAATAGTTTAAGTCACGGTGAATGTTACTACATACCACATATCAACTATGAATTCTGAATAATGTTTAAAACGTGAGTGTTTGAAGTATGAGCAATATTACTGTTTGTGAGCGGATTAGTCGGAGATAACGTGACAACACTGATGCCATGGCACTCGCAAAGAAGACAGTTGATACATACTAAAGACATTCAACTTACCTAAACTATTCATCATTCATATCATGCCAATTATACAGGCAAAATTATTGCTGATGTGACTACTGTTATCATCATGGACTTTACTGCAATTTATATCATAGAGAAAAGTTCAAGTGGGTGGTTTTTAATTTTTTTATAAAAGGTAATATAACAACAAGGCCACATTTTTGTATTTTATTTACCAAAGATGTACAAATTATTAAGCGTGGTATTGCCAGCGTAACTTTGTCTTTATTATAGCGTGAATTCAAACCGGGTATAAAAGGAATGAAAATCTCTTTTTGTCATTCAGTGACCGGAAACAGATGAGGAATTACAGGCTCGTTGCTTTGTTAGTGTTTTTGCAATATCCAATTTAAAATCCATGTATTCATTCTAGGACCCAAGGCTTTGACATACTAAAGTCTAATAATATTTATAATTGCTTTTTTAAGTGAAATGTAAATACATTGCATATAACTGTAATACAATGGGCAAATATAACCATTTGCCGTGAGAGGCATAGATTATCCGGGCCCATTACAATATTTGTAAATTCGCGATATTTGTAAGGTCACGCTCGAAAACTTACCTTTAATTGGAAAATATGACACCAAAGAACCAAACTACACGGTCTCCGCAGGGAGCATTATCTACGGATCTTATCACACTACACACCGCCGGCTGTCTCGCATCAACTGTTCGACAATCACTTCAGAATAATTGCTCTAGAGCGTGTTTTTTTTCGTCACTCATATTTATTTTGCATCGCTTTTGAGGCCAAACCTGCGTTACGAATATATTATTAGTTTATTGACGTATGTGTGTATGAAGAAATGTCACATTCCATCATGTATATTCTCGTGTGCCCGAAGGCGTAGTAAAATTCCAAAGCTGTGTTTTTAGCATTCCGTAAAAATACAAAGCTCGTTGAAGGTTGCAGCTCACAACTGTGGGCGTTTGTAACACAAATATATTCATTTAGAAGCAGCACAACCCACCTGGCAACGCATTGTGCAAGAATTGAAAGAACCATGCTGGAAAAAATAAACTGTTTTAACCCTTAAATTGGCAAGAGGTAAAATATATAAAAACGAGCAATACAGAATCAGACCTTTATTTAATACCGTTTGAGAGTCTACAGAAAAATGTTTAAAAAAATCCAGCATTTTTTTTTTTTTTGAAAATCTATGTACATCACCATGCACGTTGCCAATTCTATTACAAAAAAATTACATTCTTGTATGTACATGCTGGTTACCGCTGCCAAGAAAGCAGTAAAATCTTTTTTTTTTAAAACGTATATTATTATAAAAAAAAACATCATTTAATGTGGAATTGTCGAATGACATTTAGTTTTTTCGTTTTCCCAATGACGAGACAAAGGGGCATATTGCATTTGATGCAATAAACTTTCGTCCTTCCGTCCTTGCAGTATCTGCAGCGTGCGTTCTTGTTTGGTGGTGCTTGATGATATCTATCAACCTCATCTGCGTCCGATAAGCAGTCTAGCAAATTTAAACGTTCCAATGAAGGATTTAAGGAAGGTGGATAAGAGCTATTGTCAGAATCGAATTGTGGGGGTGCGTCTGGGTTAATTTTTCTCATCCGAATCAGAACCATCATCAGACCATGCGTTTTCAACGGGAACTAAAACCAAAATCTTATGTGATCGACTTTGTTTTAAGCACTGCAGACAAAGAAAGACAAGCATAGTGTTTGAAAAGATTTCAAATAAACAAGGCCACGTAAAACCGTTAAATTCAAAACCAAAGAAAAGTACAGAGAAGTTGGCAACGTACACGGTGGTTACCGTTGTCGAATGTAAGTAATGATTTACAAACTTGGCATCGGTAACCGTGGTGTACATTCAAATTTACCAGTAATTATCGTTTTTATTATGTCTCATGTACAAAAAATTACCCCTTATTCACATACTTTACCATTTTCTTGTGTAACACAAAACATAAAAAGCATAACTTGCATACGAAAAACTTTTTAAATAAACTAAAAACTTACCCGAGGTACTGGCAAGTGTCACCGCATCGAACTTATTTTTGACACTAACGTTAATTTGAAATTGTTGCCATGTCACATATTTTTCCTACCATTCATAACAATATTATTTAGTAGTTTTTGATAGTAAATGTTAAAGAAAATAGGTATTCTGATGATGAACTAACGTACACGGTGATGCACAGTACCAAATTAAGGGTTAAGGGATTCCAACGATTTTGTACTAACGGTTCGTCTCTGAACTACGTTATAAAATATGATACTATATAAAATGCATGCTATCTAAACTCGGTTTTTTTATTTATTTATTTGGGTAAACAAATGGCCACTACAGGGGGTACTTATGAATACTTATTATAACTAGTTATTACAATATGTGTGACCCACACCGTTTACCACATATTAGAAAACATGTGTTTGCCATTCAAGATCATTCATAACACGTTTAGTCTTAAGGACTGCCGGTGTTAACAATAACAACATAAAAGGTGAATTTAGTGACAGGGATTTTACGTTATCTGTTATACCGGGTGGAAAGGCACGACGATCCTTTCCGCAAAGTGGGGTTAGTTTAAGTGATGGAGAATCGATTCGTATTGTTTACATTTTTGTTACAAACAATTAGTAAAAATATTAAAATTAATAAGTGTTCTTCTTAGTGACAACCCTACTATTACTACGTACTAATAATTGCATATCCGTATTGATAAAGGTCACTGACCCTTGTGTTATTGTTAAAATGTTACTGAACCTAATGAGGGTTGTCACTCGCAGTATTTTGCATTAAAAGTTAACTGCCTATAATTTCAAAACGCTTACGAATATGAGCCTAGTTTCTTCAAAGGAAATACAGTACTAAATCTAAACAATCCTCCTTTTGCGGAAAGGATTGTCGTGCCTTTCCACCCGGTATAAGTTGATATGTAAGTAAGTATGTGTATTTTATAACGTAATTTTAATAGGTAATGTATTTTAATAATGTTATTTTCATAATGTTTCTTACAATGTTATTTCTGTAACAAATAAATGAGTATGAGTATGACTATGCGTATCTATCCAGAATGTCTTGGGAAATGAATACAAAACATAACAAAATAATATAAATTAAGTACTAACTATAAAATATATCTGGCTGGGTAAAAAACTCTATTCGTGTTAAGCAAAAAAAAACCTAAGTACATACTCAAAGCGATATCTATTTGTTACTATGAAAATGAAATCTCTGTCTGAGATTCTGTAAAAAAACTATCTCGTTTTTACATCAACCTGTATGCCGGGCAGCACGGTAGGTAACCGGCACGTGGGATCATACAACCATTTTCTGACCGTTCTTGATTATTTAAGTGGATGATAACGTGTTTTATAGCTCTAATTCAGTTTCAATTAATTAACTCAGGTTTTAGTTCGGAATACTGGTGGTTGAATGTTCCATTATCGTACGTACAGAACTTGGCATTCATTTAGATCTAAAATCTTTTGGTGGCAAAGTCGACAGCCAAGACATTGTTAGAACTTGGCTCCCATTTTCACATTTATCTTTTTGGTGGGATTATATATCTACCCGAGCCACCGGTAACCCACCCTGCTTTTCACCTCGATTGCGAGAAAATAACAAATATTTGCAAAATTTAATAAAATAGTAGCTCATTCCCGCCACTTTATTTTTAATGCTTAATTCCCGACATTATATTAAACTTTGGCTTTTGGGTTTTGGGGATATTATTAGACTATGGTTCTGCATGCTGAAAAGTCATTTAATGTTTTGAGACGTTTTTAAATAATATTCAATTCTGTTCTGTTTCGTGTACGCGCAGCGTACAGGAAAACTTGCATTGTGGCCAGGTGAAGGCGTAAAATTTTGTACTCAACACGGGCGGTAATTAGTAAAGCCCCAGAGCGCATATTTATGGCCCTCACCTTTCGTTCGGGCCGCAAACACCTGCGATCTGGGGTATTCACGAATTCACCGTTTGATGTTTTATTGTGGGAAGATGATATAGCAGCGGGAGATATGGCACCTCATACGACATGACAAGTTCATACTCAATTTAATTTAAGGAAGCACAGAGGGAAAGTGAACCCCGTACCATCTATAAAAAGGGCGAAAAAATCATGTCTATTGTATAGGAGCCCCACTCCGACTCGCACTTGGCCAGATTTTTAGTATTTGTTGTTATAGCGGCAACAGAATGATCTGTGAAAATTTAAACCGTCTAGCTATCGCGGTTCTTGAGATACAGCCTGGTGACAGACAGACGGACGGACAGACAACGAAGTCTTAGTAATAGGGTCCCGTTTTTACCGTTTTGGGTACGGAACCCAAAAAAGAGTTGATGTTAGTTCGTATCGAGATGTCAAAAAGGTTTCCTGGGATCGGAGTAGATGGAGGGCCTACTTTGAACTACACCAACAAGAGCTTAGCTCCTAAAAAATAAGGAGAAGAAGATCTTAGTTAAAAAAAAACCGAACAAGTGCGAGTCGGAGTGTCCACCGGTGCCCACTGGTTACATGTATAGTACACATGTATAGTTTTCATATTTTTTCCTGTAGGTACTTGTAGTATAAGAGGATACTACTTGTCAAATTTAATTTGATAGTCAACGGAAAGTGCCCTATAAATTTTGATTCCCTTGAGAGTGTACAAATATAAGTTTTCTGCGGCGTAAACGACCGTATTTGTTTTTACACAGTTTCAAAGAACTGTAGACTTCAGTATAAACTTTTAATTTCAACTCGGTACCTCCCTTTCCGAAATAAAGGTACTTGACAGGACAGACCGGACAACAAAGTGATCCTTTAAGGTATCCTTATTTTCCTTTTGATTTTACGAAGCCTAAAATAGTACATTACTGCAGCTGCCGGGAAAGAAGGGCTTGCCGGGTGAGTAGGTTTAGAGGGCGTAGGGAGGCCGGATAGTGATACGAAGCCGGCAAGCCCTTTTCACGGCTAGACATGTATAGTGCTTTTCTCAAACATATGCAATGAAATGCTTTAATTTAAAACATGTGTATTTTTAGAATCGGCTTAGTAAGCCCTTTCATTAGATACCACACACGATAGGTATCAGACTAAAAATATTTTTTTCCCATACTAAAAAAAGATGAGGTTATAACTTCTCTCCTTTTTTGTGTTTTTTTTTCGTGCTACGGATCAAATTGATTCCTATGGCTTAAAGATCAATAGCTCCGATTTTCATGCTTTTAACGACATTTGCAGTATATTTTTGCGTACCGCCTAGGACTATTCTTACACCAAACTAAAATCACATACTTTTTACTATGGAGGTCCCAACTCAAATTTTACAACTGTGTAGACAACTAAAATAAATTCGACCAATCACGTGGCGCCTTTACTGAACTTAAATAAAAAAAAAACAAAAACAACAATGCCCAACAATGTAAAACTGCCCTATATTGTACCTACCTTTATAGCTATGTGATATGCAATAAACGATTATTATTATTATTATTAAATGTATTTGACCAAATAGGACGCCGTCATGAGAAAGTCAAAATTAAAAGACATCAACAGACAAAAAAGAAAAAGCCGTTGGCTGCACTTCGTTTCAGCAGGACTTAGATTTTCAATAGATACCAAGTTTGTTTAATTAGTTCAGTTGACTCGTTGAAAAAGTATTGTATACAATAGTTATGTAATTAGCTTTTTAAGTCTCGTACCTTAATTAGGCCACTCAGCAAGCTTCGTGGCCTAAACGTGGTACTCTACTGAAAAAACATATTTGTAACGATTGCATAAAATACTATTGTTCACTAGAGCATGAAAGTGGCATTTAGTGCAGCTTACATCCAGCACAAAGGCGAATTTTGCAGTATGGGAAGTAAAATATTAATATCATGTGCTCTGCCTACCCCTTTTGGAATCGTTACCCACAGGCGTGAGTTTACGTGGGTATGTATAGCCGGCAGCGAATGTAAACTGGTATTGTCGGCACGCGAAAATTTTAAACACTTTTCCAGGCAACCAACGACTGCCATAATATTTTGGCTTACTTTTAAAATATTTATGGCTAGTTTTAGTTCCTTGGTCACCCAGCAAACGATGATAGCACGATTTGTTAAATTTTCTTTGAGGTACGTATATACAGAGCGATATTGTTTAAAAAATAAATAAATTTAAGCGTTTTTGCGAGCATGCTAGCGAAATGACGGTTTTGCTTCGATCTTTTTACCGAGCCGAACAATTTTTTTACGCGACCTTCAACTCTGATCTCATCGTCGTGAATAATACGTTATTTTTCCCGAGCATCTACTAAAGCGTTTGCTGCAATAAATAATCATAAATAAACATTAGGGGACAACCTTACACAAATCGAACTAGTCCCATAGTAAGCTCAATAAGGCTTGAATTATGGGTAAGTACTAGATGACCACGGCGACCACGTACCGGAAGGCGCAGCGTGGGTAGGCCCCCGACAAGGTGGACTGATGACCTGGTAAAGGTTGCGGGAGTCCGCTGGATGCGGGTGGCGCGGGATCGGTCACTTTGGCACTCTTTGGGGGAGGCCTATGTACAGCAGTGGACGTCTTTCGGCTGATATGGTGACTAGATGACGATGAACACATGACTCGAACAGAAATTAGGGTTTTAAAGCCCAATATAGGGAATAGGTTAGATTCTCGTTAGAATAATATGTTAAACACGTCTAAATGGCTTTGCCAAAAGTTTCTCATTATACGTAAAACTATGTCACATTCACTAAGCAACCAAAGTCTGCCGTACTCTTGACATTACAGCGACTAGGTACTAAAAAGAGTATTTTTGTTGGAAAAGGTCCTTAGTCCACTTTGCAATTAGTTAATTGTTCCATAAAAGACACCTAGCATTTCAGGTTGAACGCACGCACTCCGATAATAGTTTTCTTAAGGCTCTGTCGGTAAAGGAACAGTAGCTACTTGAGATAAGTTTTTTAGTTCCTTTTGTTACCTATAATCTATAATGTTAGTTTGAAGTAATTGTATATCGCGTCTCAAATTTTTGTTTTTACGGTGAATCGACGACCGCTTTAGCCTAGTTGGAACGGCCTACGAAGCAAGAGATCGGTAAGGGCATTTATTTGTGTGATGAGCACTAATATTTATTCCTTAGCCATGGATGTTTTCTATGTATTCAAGTATTTATTTATCTATAAAAGTATGTTTATCGTCGTCTAGTACCCATAGTAAAAGCTTTGCTTAGTTTGGGATTAGGTCGATTTGTGTAAGATTGCCCCCTAATGTTTATTATTATATATTTATTATAATTATGAGAGGATTGAATCGATTCCGTGCCCAGAGTTAGTACTATGCAACAGTAATTTTTTATTTTACAAAAAATTACATTTAGATCTACCTAACGTACGTACAGTGTGTTACGTAATCGACCTGCTGCTGGGTTTGATGAATGGTTTAACCTAGTCGATAGTGACCCTGCCAACAAAGCTGACGACCTTGGTTTCAAATTAGGGAAATAGTTTTATCTGATTCTTTGAGTTTTTCCATTTATTTAAGCACCGTCAACTTTCACTATAGTGCGTTTTTTTAGCATTAGAAAGAAGGATAAAGCACGAAGCACGAGGTCTTTTATATAAGACACTTTATGCCACACAACTGTCAAAGTATCTCAAACAGCCATTAAAAAAGAATTACGTTATTGTTGTCTGCCCTAAAATGATATAAGTGTTTTCATTATTTATATCTATATAATTCTTACAACAATATATTTATTTTTAACGCATTCATTTTTGACTCTGTTCTTTTGAATTTTGTTATGCAGTTCTGGAAGGGTTGCATAATAAAAAACCTAAAGAAGGAGTGGTTTGAAACGATCGGTTGGTTCTCTTCGCTGTCAACATTGTCAAAATTGTCAATCGTATCTCACGTTTTCTTGGTAATCAACAAATTGTTGAAGATTACGAGATTATTATACGAGTATCTTTTTGTTAATTAATATTAAGATTTTATTTTTCACTGTGTGTGGTGTGCGGACTGCGATGGGTCAACCAGAGGCAGGTCCAAGTGGCTTGCAAAAAAGACCGACTCGCTCTCCCTCGAACGATTTGCCTTCACCACAAGCAAAGAGACAGAAACAGAGTCTATTAACAACAAATGAGAAACATATATTATATCGAAGTGCTGAAATGTTTGTACGAGAACGCCACTATGTCAGTT
Source organism: Epinotia demarniana (assembly GCA_945867215.1). NCBI lineage: Eukaryota > Metazoa > Arthropoda > Insecta > Lepidoptera > Tortricidae > Epinotia > Epinotia demarniana. The sequence continues at coordinate 11,980,451 of OX244262.1, forward strand.
CGACTCCAGGACCAGAACTCGAAACCTATTCCGCTGCAGCGGGGAGTCAGGCAAGTAGATGTTATTTCTCCAAAACTGTTCACCGCTACACTGGAGGACGTTTTCAAAACTCTGGACTGGAGTGGAGTAGGCTAGGCATCAAATTCAACGGCGAGTACATCACTCACCTTCGGTTTGCTGACGATATAGTAGTCTTGGCTGAGACCATAGAGGACTTAAGTATAATGCTCGATGTCCTCAGTAAAGCTTAAGAGCTAGTTGGTCTAAAAATGAACATGGATAAGACGAAGATCATGTTAAATGTCCATGTAGTACCAACTTCCGTTACAATCGGACACTTTACGCTCGAAGTTGTAGACGATTATGTATACCTAGGACAGACTATCCAGTTAGGTATCCAGGTAGGTCCAATTTCGAGAAAGAGTTAATGCAAAATTTTAAGTGATAGACTTGGAAGGAAAAAAGCAAAAACTGGGCCTTCAGTAGCCGTTACAGGAATCTTACTAAAACAACAATTAATATCGTATTTTTTTACAATTTTTGTGAAGTATGAGATTTTTTTTCTGTGGGATAAAAAAAATGAGTAATATAATTGATTTCTGTTTCTTAAATATGTCATAGTAGAACATTTACACAAAAACGGAGGGTAAATGTCAAAGTGGCATTCGCTTTGTGTCGTGTTCTCGTCGTTGCGGTTATTTTTGTTATTGGACTGTATTTTGACGAACCTCGCTATCAATCAAGGATTCTGACAGTTTCTGCTACTATTTACTAACCTGCATTTCCACAACGGACAGAGAATACCTGCCTTCACGATTAAGCATTTAGTGCTTCTCTAACTCTAACTTATGCGTGCATTTATCAAGTTGTTGATTATCTACTTACTTTAGTTGATATAGAGAACCGTCCAAATGTCAGGGTCAGGTCCACCAGATTGAGGACCGCTCAGTCCGCCAGATCTATAATTTTTATAAGGAAAATATCTTATATGGTGAAACGACCTAAAAATTAATGGTGTAACGCTTGGGCCCAACCCCAAGGCTCTATGGATGTTTTATATGGTTGTCTATGTTTTTCCTTTGTATGTGGACTCCTTATTACAATACCAGAATAGTATATTACTGCAGCCGCCGGGAAAAAAGGGCTTGCCGGGTGAGTAGGTATAGACGGCCGACCGTAGGGAGGCCGGATAGTGATACGAAGCCGGCAAGACCTTTTCACGGCTAGGCATCAATAGTGCTTTTCTCAAACATATGCAATGAAATAAGAAATATCACCACTCAAAAAACCAACCTGTACTTATGTACTTGTCCTTCGATTTTGGCGGCAACAAGTTATTCATTGCTAATTCGGCCTCCGCCCTCAATTCCGGCGGAGTACAATTAGTTTCTTCGTCACTGTTATCATCGGAACTAATTTTGAAATTTTATTTATAAATATCAACCACAAACATAAAATCCAGCTACACGACAAAATACTTTTCATTTTCCCTCCAATCCCTCCATAATCCATAAATTGAAAATGCACGCCTTTATTATAGTCCACGCAATGTGTATAAAGGTGTACAACTTCCAAAGACTTTTAAATATGAAGCGAATAATGATTTCTTTAACAGGAAAATTACTCACTGCAAGAATTTTTTGAAAGTTAATTTTATAGGTAGGTAATGGTACCGTAGTATAGTTTAGATATAGCTCAGATAAATATATCTGTTATACTTTGTATGATATATTTTGCATGCTCAATATTTTTGTTAATGAATAATAATTAAGAGTTAGCAATAAGCTGTTCTAACTTACAAATTTTCTAGTTTTAGTTAAATATTGTAGTGCCCTACAGGGTTTCATAGCTGAACAAATATAATATACCGTCTTGTATTTACCTATGAAAGCAATAAAGATACTGATTACTGATCCTGCGATTTCTATAGTCCGTTTTTTAGGATTAGAAATACAGTAAACAAAGAAGCAGTCGTCGTCAACCTTTTCTGCTTGGGACAAATATTAGATGTTACCCGGAAATTCATCCTTGCTGCAAAAACCCACGCCGCGCCTTCCGATACGTGGTCGCCACTCGAGAACCTTTCCGCCCCAACGGCCATCGGTTCTACGTGCTATGTG